>CM060594.1:42578681-42696181 GCA_030578255.1 Tiaroga cobitis
ACTTCATCCATGCATGCAATTCATTATAAAAAAAAAAACGTTTTGACCTGATAGTTTAATCAAAACTGGATCGTCCAATCATTCAGTGTGTTTAAACTCCGCCCCCGCAAGCTCACGCTCATCTGCATACACTCGAGAGCCACGCCCACATCTCAACATCCAATCAAACACAGAACCAAGGCTGATGTCATAATATGAAGGAAAATATCTATTGCTCCTTCCATTCATTACTTGTGCAATACCATCTGTTGACACTAACGGTGTTGAAATGAGCAATAACACGCAGAGATGACCTGACACAATATAGAATGGTAAACGTTAATATTTGTAATTATTTTTCATTTACAGCGTTTTCAGTCCCAATCCCAATCCAATCCAACTTTATTTGTTAAGCACTTTTAAACAACCAAAGTTGACCAAAGTGCTGTACAGAAAAATAATCACATGAGGCGCAAAATTACATATAAAATACAACAATACAATAAAATGACATAAACATGAGAACAAATAGGGCATACTTATTTGGGCAACTTACTAGGGCATACAAATAGGAAATACTTCAGGACTAAAGTAATCGTTCACCGGTTATGAGACGCACAAGAACCAGTGGCATTTGACTTTGACTTTAAACCTGGTGAAATTGGGTTCTGCAAAAGTGCAACTTAAAAATTGCAATTAATAATCCAAGTACAATTGTTAGATCCTCAGTCACACACTGCTATTGTATGGATTTAGAAAGTTCGAATATTGTGTTTTTTGGGGGGTTTGACAGTGAACTGGGATTAATTATTGGGTGAACTATTCTTTGAACAGAAACTAGGACATATTTAAGGTATAGTAGTGAGTAGCTTTGCCCTTCAAAGTTAACTTTAGCTGGAAATAACATTATTCAAGAACCGCTATAACGCCAAAACAATCTGTTACCTTAAATTATATGTTTATCTCTGTAAAGCTGCTTTGAAACAATCCATTGTTAAAAGCGCTATATAAATGAAGATGACTTGACTTGACTTCAGACAGATCGCATGAATCAGGAGGTTTGGTGATGTGTGGTCCGTCTCGAGTGCCAGCGTCTCTCAAACGCTTGATCTGAAACTCGGACTTTCTTCTTCCCATGTTCTCTCCACTTTTACCTGCTTCTTCCTCAGGATGTGCCCTGAAATAAATCCACCTGGCAGTGACGGTGGGAGTTAGCAGCCAACACACTCGTATAGCGCTCCTCAACGATCTACTTTCTTTCCAGACGAAACACACAAGAGCAATTTTTTGACCTGGAGGTCAGTCGAATTCCTGAGTTTTTCCTCTTTAAGGGTAAATGACTGTGGTTTCTGTGGAAGGCAGGTATTTTATACTCATACCAGGCATCCCACTTTAAACACATCCGTCTTTTTGAAGGCATGAAAAGGAAGATGGATGTTATGAGGTCAGTTTAAGGCCTAGCATCACATGTTCCTCTGCTGCCGAGTCCAACAGAAACGACGGCTACTTTAATAATCACACACTCGCAGGGAAAGCGAATGAGTTCGTTTTCCTGTTGGCTCGCATGAAATAGTCAAGCAGGCGCTTTTTAAGACAAAATACAGTACAAAAGCTAAAAATCCAGACGTTCAAGGAACAAACAATATTGGACCCCATTGACTTTCATTGTATGGACAGAAAAATGTTTATTTTACATTGTCTGTTACATATGTACTCACCATAGTAATAACAGTAATATATGCATAATTACATGCAACTAACCCTCACCCAAACCCTAATATATAAGTACATGTAGTTAATTATTATTACTCCGTAATTAAATATATAATTACACCAACAATGACACCTTAAAATAAAGTGTAACCAAATGTTATTATGCAGGTATGAAAACAACATTTGGACCAACTTTTGAATTGGATTGAATTTTCATTTATGAGTGAACTGTTCTTTTAACTCCATAACATCACTTCCTGTTTTCCCCGAAAACACATTATGGCCAAATAACTTTAAGATAATTTGAAGAAATTTGTCTGCTACAGACTATAATTACATATAACTGTATATAATTGGATCATGTCCGACTACATAACCGGATAACACATGCTAAGTTGCACTCAACTGCAAAAATTCATTAGCAAGATTTGAGATTGCTCATCAAAGAGAGAAGATGCAATATGTTGCGCATTTAAAAGAGTCTTTGCTTTATTACAGCACTGAGTGAATTGAGCCGAATTACACAGTTAAAATGCTTCCACATGTGTGTGTTCACAGTTTGTTGTGGAGACAGAGCTGAAATAGACAGATATGGAACGCATTTTAACTACAACATGAGGTTTTTTTTTAAGAAGCCTCTTTGAAGGGCTGTAATTAAGACCAGGCTGTGCTAATTGAATTAGCACAAGATGCTCCTGATTACTTCTCACCCACTACAAAGAGGAAGTTGTCACTTTATATGTATTTTAAATGGTTGTAATGGAAACGAGTAACAGTCTAGCGGAAAAGTATAGTGATATTAAAAGGCCGTATTAGATGAGTTGTATTTAATGTTGCATATGATATTCTACATCGAAAAACAAGTCTATTTTCAACTAATTTCAATAAAATGTGAAACTTGTCCAAAAACAACAATGACCTGATGCATGAGTCTTCAGTTACAACTAGGGATGCACCAATATGAAAATTTTACCCAATACCGATAATTTTGTATTTTTGAAAGCCGATAACCGATATATTGGCCGATAAATCCAAATCAAATTTATGAGAGCCTGATTACAAAAACAAAAGTCTCATTATTAAAAGTCGTGTCCCATGTACACAATTATAATGATGTTTTCATTATAATTTTATGTAGCCGATATGACAGATTTGCACTTAACCATATTTTACTTTTCTGAAGTGAATCCAATCATATTTCAAGCAATTCAAAACCATCATGTTGAACAGTGCGCATCTGAAGTGTCTTGGCTGAAGGAAATATTACATTATTTATCAGCTTTAATATATCAGCCAAATTTTCTTAGCGGGCCGATAACGATAACATTGAACATTAACATATATCGGCCGATACCGATATGGTGGCCGATATATCATGCATCTCTAGTTAGAACTGGGATTTTTAGTGAATAAAGCCCTAGATTTTGGCCTGTTCCTCACACAAAGAGTAGGGCGAAAAGGTGGCTAATATGATACGGTAATTAAGTATTATGGATAATTCTTATTTACAGGGAATTAACTTTCATTGAGCTGCGTGAACGTATTTTGTGTTTCGCATCAAACCTGGAATGGCATGAGGATGAATAATGGATGACAGAAATTACATTTTTGGTAGAAAAAAACCCCTCTTGCAGCCAAACGTAGGACCAAATCTTATTTTGAAATGTCATGGTTTAAAACCACTTCCAAGAATCTCAAATCCCTACTGAATCTGCAGGCCTTCCCACTCGACCCAGATACATTTCTCTTGGGTGTCTGCTAAATGCAGGAGCTTAGCGTGTTCATCCGACCTCCACGATGCTTCACATGGAACTGTCTTGCACACATACGCTGATGGAAGATCTGAAGTCTGTAATTAATCTGTGGTGTTCGCTCTGGCTATTATTAGCCGTGTGATGTGTCCGATTTGCTTTGTGTGGCAGCGAGTTGAGAGTGAAACTCAATCCAGGACGAAAGCTTCTCATGTAGAGCCAGGAATTCAACAACACTTAGCTTTCTCTCTCCAAACTGCTTGTCTTTGGCATCCCTGGCTCATATGTAATACTGAATTTATTGTGCATTGTTTGGCGTGTGTCGCGTATGTCAGCATGAATTCTCCAGTGGATGTTGTTGGTGGGGTCGGGCTTCATCTGTGCTGGAAAACTCAGTGAATGGCATCTTCCTCCATAGGCCAACTACATCTTGGCCGTTTCTCGAGCCGAGCGAGTGGAATAAAGGGGGTGGAATTACAAAACTGTGCTGCATCTTAATCACCTGAACCAGCGTAAGAAAAACACTGTAAATATCGCTTGGAGAGGCTAAAAGTGTACTCTTAAAAGTTGTGTTTGCTGAGTCAAGCATCCTATTATTGCTTATTTAAAGTCCCCCTGTAGTCAATAATTGTATCCCTTAAAACTCATCTTTGATCACCAAAATTGCATATTTAAAAGTTTTTTCCTTGGAAAAACAATTGTTCATGTCGTAAAATATCTTGAAAGTAACTCGACACCCTTGCCTCATTTAGTATGCGCGGTTCTATGAATATGCAAATGAGCCCCGCCTCCACTCACTCACTCAGCTCAGAGATCCACTGGTTGATGATCACACGTTGATCTGATTGGTTACAAGCTCGTTTGTGACGTCAGAAACACCAGCGATTGCAAACCGTGTGTTTGAGACTGTCTTTGGTTCACTGCAGTTTTAAGCAGAAAATACTCACAGTTAACAGAGGCGGAGTTTAAGCACAATAAATGATTACGTCACCAGATTTATGAGATTTAGAGGTCAAAAAAGAAACGTGCGCGAATGAATCTTTATAAGACCAATAACATGCTTTTTTTTGTTTTTTAAATCTGTGAATTTCCATTCAATGCTGACTTTGCATTTATGTGGTGGTAACAAACCTTATAACTCATGGGTTCGATATAGTTATGTTCAAATGCCTCTGACATTAAACCGAATGTGTTATTATTTAGGAAACTTGTTACTGACTTTAACTTACAAGTGCTCAGCGAGATCCTCTTCAGACTGTTGCTCTGCCATGACAGTAGATGAACTGGAAAAGAAAAAAATGACAGTCAAAATCTGCAAATTTTAATCGTACTGGACAACAAGGCAAGAAAAAGAGTGAACAAGACTGAAGAAAAACTTTTTTTTTTGTAGTAGTAGTAGTGTCACTCACATTATCTTTAGAAAATGTTAAAAACCCAGGAAACGACTTCAAGTGATCTGACAGAACTGCGGGATTATTAATGCATTTGCTGAAAATGTCACAGGCCTCGTTCTTCACAGATTAGCTGTGAGGTTTCCAGGGCTTCGTGGGAGGAAGACAGAACAATGATGCCGTTTAGTTCCAGGACACAGTGATGAGATGCTCTCTGTGTGGCCCACTTTTCAAATGAGGCTCAACATGTTTTGCATGACGCTTCCCATAGGAAAGAAAATTCGCAAATGAGACCTCTTAAATATCTCACTTGTTGCCTATAAACACCACTGAGATTAAATACAGAGAAAGTCTTCTGCTTCTCAGATGTTTCTCCTGAGAAAATGACCCCTCAACAAAGTCTTGTATACGGTGCTCAGAATCAAAGTCGGATCTACAATCAAGTCAGAGATCTCAATATGAGCTTGAACATTTCTATAGTCTTACGCCTTAAGTTTTGATGCTAATGCTTAGGCACATGCACATTAGAAAATGTCATCCTTGTTCAGTGTCTGCGCCATTTCTCTCCAGAAGTTATCACTGATAAAGACGCCTTTGTACTTCACACTAGAGTTGTGTCCCAAATCATGCAATATACACTAAACTATGCACCATTCCAGCTAACAAAAATATTCTATGAACGTTTAGCTGATGTTCCCATTGAGTTATCTTGAATATAACTCGACACCCTTGCCTCATTTAGTATGCGCGGTTCTATGAATATGCAAATGAGCCCCGCCTCCACTCACTCACTCAGCTCAGAGATCCACTGGTTGACGATCACACGTTGATCTGATTGGTTACAAGGTCGTTTGTGACGTCAGAAACACCAGCGATTTCAAACCGTGTGTTTGAGACTGTCTTTGGTTCACTGCAGTTTTAAGCAGAAAATACTTTATTTTATCATCCTTCAAACAATTTGGACACGTTACTTTTGAATGTTCTCTGAAACAAGTGGTAACATTACAGAGTGCTAGACGAACGTCTAACTAATATGTGTAAATAACGTTTTGAGAACATTATTAAAAACCAGATGACTTTTTTCTTGTTGGAATTTTAGAATGCAAAAGCACAATAATGCACAAGCATGCAACCTTAAGGATACATTTACTGCATGCATTTGCTGCATGATAACCTCTTAGACTAAATTTTGGGGAAGAAGTTGATACATAAGTGAAAAAATCAAGTGATATGAAAGAGCAACCTCTGAGCAATAACATTTATCTCTCTTTCTTCGAGACATAGATGCACATCACAAACTAAACTGTTCCAACACCCGACATGCACCATGATTCTCCCACGCCGACACGGGTGAGAACACAGGGGATTCCCTGCGGGCCAGACAGACTGTGCTGGATAATGCTTTAATGACAGGGAACACCACATACAGCGAGTGTGTGTGTGTGTGTGTGTGTGTGTGGCTGCTGTGGTTGCTGTTTCACAGCTCTGAGCATTTCACAGAGTCTTTCACTGGCCAGCATTTCCACTGCAGGGTTTCGATCACTGACGCATGCGATCTTTTCTGTCTGCGATCTGCAGGAGTGAGCTGGAAATGTCACTCGTCTGAAATAGAATAAACCCTTTATCGAGTCGCATATAGAGATGAGTCACTCACGCCCCCGCGATGACTTTACGACAAATAACTTTCAATTTGGTTCCATGGCATTTGTACTGACTTGTTTTGATGGAAGTGAGAATGGGTCACACCAAATCCACCGCGACCTTTGGCTTGTGAGTGGACCTTAAGAGCTAGATACCAAATTTATGCGAATAGGCAAACATAGACGCAAACGTTTGGCCAATGCAGTTTAGAAAATGTCACAATTTTGGAGTTGATATTTGGATTTTTAAGTACAGTTTAAGTTTAATGCTGCATAATTAGTTTATTATTACATCATATTATTAGCTAACTGTGATTATGTATACGTACATTCCTGAAATACATAACTTAGAAAGTTACCTCTGATAACATTCACTAAATTGTAATATGGACTCATGCATTTTCTGTAAAGCTGCTTTGAAACGATGTGTATTGTGAAAAGCGCTGTACAAATAAATGTGAATTGAATTTATATTTAGTCTAGCGACAACTATAAAGAAAACTATAACTACATTAGGATATGCAATTCTTGTCATCTAGCCCTTTTAAATGTGCAAGCTTGTTCAAATCTGGCGGATTCTGATTGGCTGTCGATGTTTTTATCATTCATCAGCTGGAAAAAAGCGATGTAGACTTTCCTATTCTCATAGAATTAGAACGATTACTAAAACTTTATAGTTATCGTTCTTTTATCGGCCCTTAAAGGGATAGTTCACCCAAAAACGACACACACGGCACGTTATCAGAAAATGCGACGGGTAAATTATGTTTTTTTTTTACAGACTAAATTTACAAAATCTCCTTTTACTTTTAGATAGGGAAAATATTTTTTCATTGCTTGAAGTTTTCATCTTGGTTATAGATTGAACAAAGTGTTAACAAACCTCGGTCCTCAAGGGCGGCGATAGAGTTTCCTTCACATGCATGTGCCATTAAACTTGGATGTTGTTACACAGGTTTCCGTTACATAAATATGCAACTTCCTCAGTTAGACTCTCTCAAAATGTCGATAGTTGACCTGCAAAAGAAGAAAGAAAAAGCTTTAGTGCAACTAATGTAGTTTCAAAACACAACAGAGAAAAGGGACACTCAGTAAAGAGCATTTATTACTGTCTCCTGACAAACTTTCATTGATAATTTTATCCTGCTAAAGCATCTATGCATAAAAGAACAGAAGCTCTTCCACTAACTGGGCCTCCAAAAGTTCATCTGTCACATCTATTAGAATAAATGAGGTGAAAAATGGCCTCTAACAGCAGTTGCAGACATACGTTTGGACATACTCGACACCTGAGACCAATTTCCACCTTATATTGGACTCTATCGGTCTCTGCCAGACTCGAGTCAGTCTGTTAGCGAGGAACCGCATGCTAAAGTCTATTCGCATTAGAGATACAGCTTCTGAAGTCTGCATACCTGAACGACGTAGAAAATAAAGTTTTCATTTAACAGAAAACCAAAACTAAAGCTGATTTGACAATCAAATTCATCTAAAAATACATTTAATCATTTAGCAGACGCTTTTATCCAAAAGAAAACACTCAAATAAAAACGAAAACTGTTTATACTCCAATTTGTTGCTGAGATATGAACATGGTGGCCGTGATAAAAACTTGATATATTCAAACATACATTAGTAAAATAAATAGTAAAGAGATGATCGTGAGGCAGCTACAATAAAACATAAACAACATTTATCGTTTGAATTTTATTATAAAACTGACAGAATTGGAAAGCTCAGACTTTGTTTTATATCAGAATCAGAAGTAACAACGCTTATTGCGATTAACAGATGGCAACAGAAATAGACACTGACACTGGAGAAACACTAAAAATGAGAAAAACACATCATGAATTAAATATGTTATTATTACTATTAATTAATCATCATTGTTTAGGATGGAATTCGTCCGAATATTTTCGTTTAACGGGATTTTGGCGCATCACTAATCAAAACACAATGTGGTCATCTTGATGTTGTTGTTTCTCTACTAGAACAGGTTTTCCTGCTTGAATGTTGATTATTCTCCTCATATTCTCCATTGTTGCGGCTCCTCTCTTCCCAGTCTGTCAGTAACGCTCTGTTTACTTCCTGTCTCTATGAAGCCCCTCCTCCTGAAAAGCACACTGTGCTCTGATTGGTCGGCTGGATCGGTGTGTTGTGATTGGTCGAGCGCTTCGAGTGTGTTTGGGAAATGTCCCGCCCCTTACCATAACCGCCAGTTTAACACACTACTAACTAACTCAACCAGGCCCCGCCCCTTTATTCTGCGCATTAATTATTATAATGAGGAATATTGTGACGTGTTCGTTCCCAGAAGAAACTCAAGACTACAATGGAGGCGTTTCAGGAGTTCAGAAACACTGACACTGATACAGAGAATAACTGGAGCTTTTTCATGCTCAAACAGCAACATTAAAGTTTTTAAAAAAGCAGAATACGCTCTTTAATGCAAAATATTACTTGTGAGTAACGTAACCATATTTAAAAGGGTGATACGTTGCGATGCAATTTTTCACATCTAAAGTGAAGGGCTCCATAGGAATTAATAGTTTCAATTTACAAGCTCATTGTGGCTGTACAAATCTGCACAGCACAAACACATCGGGGTTACGCAGCCATTAGGGTGTCAAGCGTTACTCGAACCGTAACCCACTCTCTCTCTCTCTCTCTCTCGCTCGCTCTGTCTGTCTCTCTAATGCTCCAACCCTTGATTACGCTAAACCTCAGCCATCACCACAAATGCCCTGCGCTCTGCCAACACACACAGGCTTGAGTTCTGTCAGTCTGGGCTTTATACACTGTAAACTCTGGGATGCCGTGCTGATGTCATGGGCTTGCGTTTGGACCGGACTCAGACCATCAGGGGAACGACGGGCTAAAAACAGCGACGGTTACACACGTGTTCAGGATAGAGTGGGAGAGATGTGAGTGTTGTGTGGATAAATGTGGGCTCTTGTGGGTCACACTGGTTCTGAAGAGCCACTAAGTGGAGATGTATCATGTGTCGTCTTTTTCCCAGACGGCTAGCATCTATATCAGCCAGGCACATCTAGGTGAAGCCCATTCACACACGTCTAGGTCATACTGCATCAGAACTAAATATAGAAACAATAGCAAAAATATAAATAATAATTTGCAATATATATATATATATATAGATATATATAGATAGATAGATATAAATATAAAACCCTTTACCCTAACCCTTTTTTTGTTGCATTGTGACATTATGATGTCCTTAAAATACTGTAGGTGTTATTTTTCAATGACAAATGAACAAATATAATTTTATTATGTAATATTTATTTATTTTATTTAGATGTTTTATGTATTAATTTAATTATGTATGTGTAATTATGTTTATTTATATTTCAATATTTAATTTATATTTTTCATCACAAAATAAGCACACCCTCCATTACCAGAATGCAATATACACTCACTTAAAGGATTATTAGGAACACCTGTTCAATTTCTCATTAATGCAATTATCTAATCAACCAATCACATGACAGTTGCTTCAATGCATTTAGGGGTGTGGTCCTGGTCAAGACAATCTCCTGAACTCCAAACCGAATCTCAGAATGGGAAAGAAAGGTGATTTAAGCAATTTTGAGCGTGGCATGGTTGTTGGTGCCAGACGGGCCGGTCTGAGTATTTCACAATCTGCTCAGTTACTGCTACCATTTCTAGGGTTTACAAAGAATGGTGTGAAAAGGGAAAAACATCCAGTATGCGGCAGTCCTGTGGGCGAAAATGCCTTGTTGATGCTAGAGGTCAGAGGAGAATGGGCCGACTGATTCAAGCTGATAGAAGAGCAACTTTGACTGAAATAACCACTCGTTACAACCGAGGTATGCAGCAAAGCATTTGTGAAGCCACAACACACACAACCTTGAGGCGGATGGGCTACAACAGCAGAAGACCCCACCGGGTACCACTCATCTCCACTACAAATAGGAAAAAGAGGCTACAATTTGCAAGAGCTCACCAAACTTGGACAGTTGAAGACTGGAAAAATGTTGCCTGGTCTGATGAGTCTCGATTTCTGTTGAGACATTCAGATGGTAGAGTCAGAACTTGGCGTAAACAGAATGAGAACATGGATCCATCATGCCTTGTTACCACTGTGCAGGCTGGTGGTGGTGGTGTAATGGTGTGGGGGATGTTTTCTTGGCACACTTTAGGCCCCTTAGTGCCAATTGGGCATCGTTTAAATGCCACGGCCTACCTGAGCATTGTTTCTGACCATGTCCATCCCTTTATGGCCACCATGTACCCATCATCTGATGGCTACTTCCAGCAGGATAATGCACCATGTCACAAAGCTCGAATCATTTCAAACTGGTTTCTTGAACATGACAATGAGTTCACTGTACTAAAATGGCCCCCACAGTCACCAGATCTCTAACCCAATAGAGCATCTTTGGGATGTGGTGGAACGGGAGCTTCGTGCCCTGGATGTGCATCCCACAAATCTCCATCAACTGCAAGATGCTATCCTATCAATATGGGCCAACATTTCTAAAGAATGCTTTCAGCACCTTGTTGAATCAATGCCACGTAGAATTAAGGCAGTTCTGAAGGCGAAAGGGGGTCAAACACAGTATTAGTGTGGTGTTCCTAATAATCCTTTAGGTGAGTGTATATATATTCACATGTATGCATGTGTGTGTATATATATATATATATATATATTACATGAGATGATCATTAATCAGAATGAAATCATAATTAACTGTATATCAATATTTGCTGAGAAAAGCTCCTTATTGACTTAAAACAATATTGTGGCATTGAAAAGACATTTCAAATATTGTCTTTAGTAGTTAATAGACTTGTTTTATTTCATAAATAAAAAGTTTTTTTGGTAGCACTTTACAATAAGGTCTCATTTGTTAACATTAGTTAACTTCATTGGTTAATATGAACTAACATGTAAATAATTTAGCACTTATAAACAATGAAAAATACTTTAATTGTTCTTAGTTAAATGCAAAGCTCAAGATTTACTAATAGATTATTTAATATAAAAATGTCCATCTGTTATTATGTTATTTAATGGACCTGAGCTGATATGAACAAACAACTTAGTATTATTAACTGTTTTTATTAACTAACATTCACAAAGTGTAATACATACTTTAACAAATGTATTGCTCATTGTTAATTAATGCATTAAATAACATAAGCTAATGGGACCTTATTGCAGTGTTAATAATTTCTTGCATTGTGACTTTATTTTAATACAGATTAAGTATAATAAAAAAATATGCAAAATCATTATGAAAATACTCGCAATTAAAAAAAGTTCTAATAACACCAGTAGTGAACGGATTTAATTTCATGTGAATGTTGAGGTTCACTGCGTGTGTTTACTGGGTCTCAGTAAAAGTGACCATGCAAACCATCCCCTGTGTATGTGTGTGTAGGTGTGTTTATTTTTGTGCATGTGGTTTGTGTGTGTGGGTATTTGTTTTCTATGTGCATGAAGAGTGTGTGTGGGTTTGTTTGGGTGTCATGTGTGTTTGCTTCAAGTCTGTGGTGACGGGTTTAAAACCAATAGATTTTGTTTAATGACACCGCAGAGGAAAAACATGTCTGACTCAATATGGCAGCTTTCTCTCTCTCTCTCTCTCTCTCTCTCTAAAGATGGGCCGCACTGAGCAAAAAAAAAAAAAAAAAAAATCTGTATTTGTTTAATGTCAGGTGTCAGTCTGTAGTAATCATTCGGGATTGGTAGAACAATGTAGAAACTGGGATGCAAAAAAGTGCAACGTTCGGGAATATTACTGAATATCAATAGTAAACCCGGGCCTGAAAATTAATTGTTATCTTGACACAAACTACTTTCAGACTATTAAAAATATGACTAAAATTGA
Source organism: Tiaroga cobitis (assembly GCA_030578255.1). NCBI lineage: Eukaryota > Metazoa > Chordata > Actinopteri > Cypriniformes > Leuciscidae > Tiaroga > Tiaroga cobitis. The sequence goes on from CM060594.1 coordinate 42,591,041, forward strand.
ACTGAAATGACTGTATAATTGTAATGGCTTTCATTTTTGTTCAGAGACGTTTTTTTTCTGTTCCTGTTATATTCCTAGTTTTATGCGGAGTCCGAATTCGCCTACTTATACTATGATCTAAAAATATGTACTGTTATTGTGAAGAAATAAGTACCTACTTTTGAGCATATAAAAGTTACTGACCAAAAGTATCTTTATCAAATTTCCCAATGCTGTTGGAGATGAAATATGTGGATAACATTGAATAAATATCTTTTTGTCAGGTTAGATACTGACTATTAATCCCTTAAACCGCTTTACATAAACCTCTCTACTTTACCGTCTCGCACATCCGCCATGTTTGTAGTTTTTAAGCACTTTTTATTCATGTTTGTAGTTCTAATCGAATCCTCGTCCTTGTGGGCAATATTAGCCGTTAATAGTTTGCACTGCGGATTCTAACCGGAAAAAGTATCTTTGAAAAACTCATTCCAACATACTACGATTTGGGACATTAATACTAGTTTTGAAGACTATTGAGTATGCGAATTGGGATGCAACACTAGTTTCCAGTGTTTATTTCCTGTTTCCTTTTGTTTCCTCGGTTTCTAAGCATGATCTACAACTTAATCTTCCCTGACATGGTAATAATATAATAATTGCACAAATATAAGAGTGATAAACACTTTTGAATGGAACAAGTATCCCAGTCTGAGTTTGATGTGGTCTTTGTGTTTTTTTTTTGTCTTTTGCTATTTGTTGTGCTGACTTGGGAATGTAAAGCGTCTGGTGCCAAATAAAATCCACCCACTCAACAACACATTGACACAATAAGGCACCAGAAGGCTGGATGAAGTGTATACTGTAGTGTTTCTCAGTCTCAGAAGGGTCTCTTTAGCGTTCAGACACACTCTTCAGTGATAAACAGTGAGTGTGAGGGTTCGAGACCCCACAGATATCAGCTCACACACACACAGCTGCGTCCAATTGCAGTTTGTAGGGTGGGGGGGCGGCTGATGTCTGACGAAGCGTCAGCAAGACGATCTGTTTTTCCACAGAGACGCCCAGTGTCAACAGACTGGCTGTCTCTCCCACACACACACACACACACACACACACACACCGTTCACACAACCCGGGGAATCACAGAGCAGCCACTTCACATTAATTACTGTAAGAAAAAAGGTTCAGTGGGGTTCCATATAGTTCTCGACTCAAATTTAAAGCCAAAAATGTTCTATATAAAGAGAAATGTCTTTTTTCTAAGTCTTGATGTTGTTGTTTCTCTACTAGAACAGGTTTTCCTGCTTGAATGTTGATCATTTTCCTCATATTCTCCATTGTTGCGGCTCCTCTCTTCCCAGTCTGTCAGTAACGCTCTGTTTACTTCCTGTCTCTATGAAGCCCCTCCTTCTGAAAAGCACACTGTGCTCTGATTGGTCGGCTGGATCATTGTGTTGTGATTGGTCGAGCGCTTTGAGTGTGTTTGGGAAATGTCCCGCCCCTTTCCAAAACCGCCAGTTTAACACACTACTAACTCACTCAACCAGGCCCCGCCCCTTTATTCTGCGCATTAATTATTATAATGAGGAATATTGTGACGTGTTCGTTCCCGGAAGAAACTCAAGACTACAATGGAGGCGTTTCAGGAGTTCAGAAACACTGATATAGAGATTAACTGAAGCTTTTTTAATGCTTAAACAGAAACGAATGATAAAGATGTACAAAACAATAATAGGTCCTTTTTAAACGATTGCAAAATACTTGCATGTTTAATGGGTTATTTTATTGATAATGTATATTTACATTTTGTTTAATTCTTCAACTTTGATAAAAATATAAGTATGTCCATTTTTATCCACATACATACAGTATACTCTCATATGGCGATATACAGTATATTATTACATAGCAAATCTCAATGGCTTGATAGTTTATATCACAAAATGTAACTATTATCGCCCAGATCTTCACATAAAATTGGATATATATATATAAGTGTTTACAATATAGCAAATCTCAGCGGCTTGATTGCTAATATTGAAGACATTAAGTCATCATCTGCGCAGTAATATGTCACACACATTCATCACATGAACTTTGGTTTCAGTTTGCACCGTCATGTTAATTTGATTCGTCATTCGTTTCAGCTGTGAATGATTGATTACCTTGTTTGTCTCTTGTTTTTAAGTTTCTGATCTTAGTTGTCCGGTCTCGTCTATGTTTAGGGTTATATTTGGATTATCTTCAGTGTGGATTAAACCAAGTTGTGACACCATAAAAAGAGAAAAAGAAAAAAAGTGTTAATGATGCAAAGCTCATCAAATACATAACAAATCATTATTTGTTGGGTGATTATTCAGTTCAATGTTGATTCAGTTCAGTTTAATAACAGTGACGATGCTGGGAAGTTAGTGTCATTATTCAGCTCAATTCAGTTAAAGTCGCCCTGTGTTGAAAATCAAGATTTTAATGTTGTTTATGTGTCTATGTGGTGCTTTTAATACGCTTTAAGACAATCCATCTGCATAAATTCATAAGTCAGCATTTCTGAGTATTTCCTCCTTAAAACTGCAGTGAACCAAAGACAGTCTCAAACACACGGTTTGAAATCGCTGGTGTTTCTGACGTCACAAACGACCTTGTAACCAATCAGATCAACGTGTGATCGTCAACCAGTGGATCTCTGAGCTGAGTGAGTGAGTGGAGGCGGGGCTCATTTGCATATTCATAAAACCGCGCATACTAAACGAGGCAAGGGTGTCGGGTTACATGCAAGCTATTTTAAGGCATGAAGCATTTTTCTTGAAGGAAAAAAACTCTTATTAGAGTGATCAAAAGATGAGTTTTAAGGGATAAAATGATTGACCACAGGGGGACTTTATCATTTTGCTCTTAATTGATAGTGTCAGTAAATCAATAATTCTGTATAATCATTGTCTTTACTGATGTGTACGCTAAAACTCTTAAGCATTCCAGCAAAAAAGCAATGTGGCATTTTTGTGTTTGCTTTGCCAGCGGGGTGTAAAGCCGTCTGTACTTTGCAGTAATAACTCATTGCCTCTCGGGTGGGGTGGTTATTTCAACTTAATCAAGTTGTTTAAAATACAGTTGTGCGCTAGGCGACAGGGCAGCTATTTTGACGCCAGGGATATTCACTGGGACGGTTCTGCTCTATAAAATGAATCCCCTGCTCACTTTAATGGAGGAAATCAGACTCGGCTTGAACAGAATTTAATTCACCTAATTGTGCTGGGGGTTTTTCTCCATGTTACTCACTCGACATGCAGTTGTACTCATTATTTTTGCCTCCGTTTGAGAGGCTGTGTGGAGGAAACATGGCCCTGAGAAAACCACATCATAAAACACACAGCGCAGTAAAAGACGACTTCAGTCAACCTCTCCCTCGCCACTTTGGGTTTTTTTACTGCGCTGATTTGTCTGCAAAGCAAACAAATACATTTAAAATCTAATTTCACAAGTTCATTATTTTTAACATTAGCAGAGAATTCTTTAATCACCAGTTCTGCACAAATTAACATGTTGAAAGTGTTACTCTTACCCATAATGAAAGTTTATGTGGCGTCAAGTATCACCTTTCAATTTGTCCAAGCATCCATATAATATGTCTGTCGTGAAGCGCAATTCAGAATGTTTTCTGCAACAAAAAAAAGACATACTGCTTAGATTTTTTTTAACCCAAATGCTGGGTTCAGCCTGCTGGGTCGATTTATTGGGTTATTTTTTGTATTTTTTAACCCAAATGCTGGGTTCAGCCTGCTATGGAAGCTTGTGTCCGCCACAGAATAAAACATTTTAAAAGATAATTGTGACTTTTTATCTCACGAGATTACATCATTTTCATTATTTTATATTATTTACATTTTACATTATTTCTCAGAATTGCGAGATATAAAGTTGCAAATGCGTGTGATGAAGTCAGAATTGCGTGATATAAAGTCGAAATTGCGTGTTATAAAGTCTGTGGGATATAAGAGCAATTCTGAGAACAAATTTTAGTTTATTCTGTTCAAATTTGAGACAGTTTATTTCTTACAATTGCGAGTTTATGTCTCAAAATTCTGACTTTATAACTCGCAATTGCGACTTTATATCATGCAATTCTGAAATGTGAGATGTAAACTCGCAATTGTGAGAAAAAAGTCACAGTAGTCAGATAAAATGTCGCAATTACCTTTTTTATTTTTCAATCTGTGGCGGAAACAAGCTTTCATAGCCTGCTGGGTCATTTTATTGGGTTATTTTATTGTTTTTCTGTAACTCAGCTACTGGGTCATCGCACACCTACCCAGCGCTGGGTCAATGTAACCTAATGTTGGGTGGTCTGTGCCAAAGCAGTTCAAACTAGATATATTTGTAAACGGTCATTTTGTGTTCCTCCAAACCTTTCAAACAAATGAATATAAAAGAAAGCCATTTAACTGGAACAGCCTGATACTAGTTTTCTTCCCACTGATTCCCATTGGCTGCTGTTGCTGCTCCTGTCACGTCCTAAAACATTTACTAAATATTTTTGAGTATTTTATAAATGTAAAAGAGTGACTTCCCATTGAATAAAAAATATTGTATATGAACTACTGTTCCTGTCCTATATATATATATATATATATATAAACAGAGATTTTAGAGTGCATTCATATCATTTAAAATGAAAAACCTATATCAAATTGACTGACCCAGCACTGTCAAAAAACAACCCAGCAAATGGGTTAATGTATAAAACCCAACAAGCTGGGTAAAAATAACCCAGCATGTGTTGTGTCCAATATTTACCCAGCACTGGGTTAACAAATAACCCAGAAATGGTTGTTTTTAACCCAGCATTTTTTAGTGTAATGACTTAGTTGACATGCAGTTACAACGTGACTCATAGTCAGTAGATTGTCTTATGTTATCCTTAATTATTATTAGCACAAGCAATAAAGATTATAAGGTCTTAATAATGTTTTGTTTTAAAATCACAGCAAGGTCCTTGTGCTACCCTGAGAACCGCTTCTGTTCGCACTAAACCCTGGAAAATCCCAAGCTGTCCAGCTACTGTACATGTAGCCAACTCATGGTTTAGCCTTCACTTTTCCACCGCCGGTTTCAAATCCAAAGACAAGGCGGAAAACAAATGAGCAAGTCAGTTGTCAAGATCGTTAGCAGATAGAGAAATGATCCATGTTATTGCTTCCAGTCTCTCCGAGCGCATCCAACTCTGCACTTCTCATTGTGAGCTCTTCATCCGCAAGATTTCCAGGAATATCTCGATGTTGCCGAATCTGTATTCATGCACACGTATAAACTAAACACAAACCACTGGCTTTCACTACTTACAGATCATGTCTCATGCTTTTGATATTAACAGAGCACTTAAATTACACACTGATTCAATTACAACAAAGAATATTTCGGGGTCTTTTAGGAGGCCTGGAATTTCACTCAATTGGTCTTTTTCTAGACTGAACTGTTTCAACTGGTTAACAATTGGATTGAACAGTAGATTTATATATGTTTGGTAATCACACTGCAAACAAGGATTTATAATTTTCCTCGGATGCTAAAATTTTCCATGCAGTCTCAATTAATAAGGTCATAAAACGGCATAATAATTATAAAAGATGTTAGCAAATCAATTAAAGATTAAAGCATGTTGCAGGACATGCAAATGTCCCAAATCTACTGTATCTGAATGCAAAATGGATTTGCATAACAATGCCTTTGATGGTCACCTATCAAAATGCAAGGTTTACATTTATGCATTTGGCAGATGCTTTTATTCAAAGCAAGGTATACATTTTATCAGCGCATGCATTTTCTGGGAATTAAACCCATTACCTTTGCATTGCAAGCGCCAAGCTCTACTGTTGGAGCATGCTGGGTTGTTTCAACCCAAATTTGGGTCAAATATGGACATACCCAGCCGTTGGGTTACATTTTTAAACAAAATGTTTCACCCAACGGCTGGGATTGTCCATATTCGACCCAAATTTGGTTTAAAACAACCCAGCATTTTTTAGAGTGCAGGAATGCACCAATTTAACATATTTTGATCTATACTAAATAAAAGGAACATTATATTTTAGATTTTTGACTGAAAGTTTGGTTTTGAAAAACTTGTCTCTAATTGGGAAACTTCTGCATCAGACCTACTGCAATATGCAAAGAAAAAAGCAGACATATGCCTTTGTCTTTTCTCACTTTGACTTCTGTAATGCACTTTTTATGTAACTGCCTAAAAAAACAGACAGAGTGCAGCTTGTGCAAAAACTGCGGCCAGGTTATTAACAAAAGCCAGTCAGAGCAAGCATATTACACTAGCTTTGGCTTCCAGTCTCAAAAAGGATTGATTTTACCGTTCTTTATTTGTTTTTAAAGCACTAAATGGCCCAGCACCTCCGTTTTAATTTAGAGTATCAGCGTTTCACTACATCAGTTGTGATGATCACTATTGCTTTTTTAGCCACAGACTGACTTTTCTTCACCTGTCCTCATATTTCACCTTTGATTTGCTTTTATTTTGCAAGCTCTTGGTCTGAGAGGTAATAAAAACTCAATTTTTACATTCTCTGAAGAACATTTAAGTGGCGCTTACCCATGCAAAGCTCGAGAATACTAGAGTATTGTGGATATGCCAAGGTTTAATACCTAATAAGAGCAATATTCATTTGTACACAAAAACACCTAAAGGTTGTGCTTTGAGACAATCTGTCTACAGTTAAAATTGCTTTATCTTATTATAATAAACCCAAATAAAGGTCCAAACCACTGTCGTTTCCAGCTTTCAACACTTCAGACTCTTGAATGATGTTGCCTGCGTTTCATTCCCACGTTTTCCCGCTGAAAATGACTGTTTTCCCATAGCCATCCACTGTAAACCAGCAAAAGTAATTTGATTGCTTTGGTTCTAGTTCTCAGACATTATCTTTATCCTATAATTCGGTTTCTCTCCCCGAGACAATGATGCTGCTTTTCTCTCACCTTAGTAAATGTGAAGCTTGTCTGCATAGAAATTAAAATGAACTCATCCAGCTAGTATATTTATCAAATGCTTGGGTTTCTTTCTGAGTCAACATTATTGAAACATCAACCATTGTTTTGGCTTCGCTCGACTCCAGATACCCACTTAAATCAGTGAAAGCGCCACAAACTCTGATAGAAGGCCGTTCTTTGTGAGCGTTGTCCAAAATATACTCTAGTATGATGATGTGCTGACAATCATCCGCAGATTTAGGCCAAGCATTTCCCAGCATTCATAAAGATCATTACATTGTGTAATTATTTTCGATTGCACGCCCTTAGCGCTCCTCAGATTGTTCTTAATAACACATCAGCACTGATTTAAACATGCATTTACTAAAACAAATCATTTTTTGAAACTGGATATAATTTTGCCATGCAGGAAAAAAGAAAGTTTAGATATTTGTACTGAACAACAAGACAAAAGTACTGAGGAAGAACATCATTATTTAAAGTGTGTGCTTACAGGTCCGATGTTATCCGAGGCAAAAATTAAGAACGACATTAAGAGCTACAGGTTTTGCTGTAATCAGCAGAACTTTTTCTTCAACGCCTGGCAGGAGAGAGAGCGTTTCTGTTGGAGCACTGAAATAATTCGATTTTTTTTTTTTCTGATGTTTTTGGACTCGCTAAGGATAAATTATAACTTTAAGAAATAAATGTTAGTGTTTTAAAATTGTGTGCACTCTCTGAAAGATTTATTTTTTCCTGCTGGTGTGCAATCGGAGAGTTTTGAGAGGAAATGAAAGAATCTTTGCCAGTGACAGATAACAGGGAAAGAAGGGCACAACAGATTTCCCTCGGCGAGAGATCACACGCCTTTAACCTGAAGGTTTCCTGCACATGTTGAAACTGAAAGCCTATACTTGTGTGAGACTTTCTCTTGAACTTCCAGAAATCAATTCACATGAAGTTTGAAACATACTGCGATACAACAAAGGCATCATAATCAGTCAGCCGTACCTTAAACATCTGTTCAAATGCTATAAATTCACTACACATGTTCATATTGTCCCCTGCACTCTCCTAATGACACCTACACACTTCTGATGGATCCTATATATACTTTTTATGCACCACAAAACTTGATTTTCTTTTTCAGTATTTTTTTTGCGCCTAAAACTGTTGGATTTGTGACCTAAAATATTAAATTCCCCCTTTGGTGAAAATCCAGCGTTTAATGTTGTGTATATGTCTATGTGGTGTTTTTAATACGCTTTAAGACACACCGTGTGTGAGTTCATAAGTCGACAGCATTGCTGAGTATTTCCTGCTTAAAACTGCAGTGAACCAAAGACAGTCTCAAACACACGGTTTGAAATCGCTGGTGTTTCTGACGTCACAAACGAGCTTGTAACCAATCAGATCAACGTGTGATCGTCAACCAGTGGATCTCTGAGCTGAGTGAGTGAGTGGAGGCGGGGCTCATTTGCATATTCATAGAGCCGCGCATACTAAATGAAGCAGGAGTTACACTCAAGCTATTTTAAGGTATGAAGATTTTTTTTCAAGGTAAAAACGTTTAAATATGTCATTATTTACCCAACATAAGGGGCTTTCACACCAGAGGAACCTTTTCATAGTTCCTAGAACTATTGACGGATTTGTTCGCACCGCAGGAACGATTTTAGCTCCAGGAACTCTTTTAGAGGAACTAATTTACTCCTCCTTCTGAGTCGGGTCTAAACCAGCGCTATTGGAGCTATCCGCGACGCTAGTGTTCGCTGATTGGCCGGAAATCTGTATAAACACAGAGATTATAGCTTATATATTTACTCCACAAACTAACTCTACGAACATGGAAAACAGGGATAGATGGACCTCTAAACCTTTACACTGAGGAGAAAATCCAGCACAATTTAGAGGAGACCGAGAGAAACATGATTATGTGTTTCTGCTCAGCGACACTAGATATAAACCACACGGCAAACGCTAATAACTGTTCATTACTGTCTACTTTCTATGTATAACAGTTCTATATAATAACGAGTTGTTAGACACTAATGAACAGGAGAATGCGAGCGCTGTGTGTTCTGGCGTTCTCAGCGCCGTCAAAATAAAAGTCACAGCAAGCGTGTCGCACGTCTCTTCAGAGTTACAGGCGCTGCGAACGCAACCAGGAAAACATTCCTAAGGGAACCATTAGTTCTCGGGGAAACACCCTGGTGGCTCGATCCTAGAGCTGTCCGGTGCGAACGCCCATATATATTCCTGATGTTCCCTAGAAATTAGCCTCAACCTGCTGATGTTCACAAGCACTGTGTGAAGTCTTTCCTCACAGTACAGGCTGATACTGTTTGTCCTGCTGGCAGACGAGCACTGCTTTAATTATCTAAACGAGTGCTAAACGAGTGCAACACTGCTCAGTCTCACCCAGACCAGACAGAGCTGTTTACCCAAACCCATCTAGACATCATTACAGTCTCTCCACATCCCTCAAACATGTTTATGCTTTACACTAACCTACATTTTCTAAATACAATCATGACTCTTCATAGAATACGGGCATTATTTAAAAAGCAGATGTTTTAATTGCACTTTATCGGCTTTTAAATGACTTCTGTAGTTCTTGAGTTTTCAAGTCTGATGAGACTGTAAAAAATATATATATATTTGTCTTGTTTTTCAGTAAAATATCTAAACATTCTTAAATCCTTTTTGCTTGAGAAGCAAAATGACATAGGACATAAAGTCTTCCGCAAAATTAATAAAAATTACAAAAATATTTGTTTTTTAAATACAAAAAACTACAAAAAATATATTTGTTATTGAAACGAGTTGTTAGACACTAATGAACAGGAGAATGCGAGCGCTGTGTGTTCTGGCGTTCTCAGCGCCGTCAAAATAAAAGAAACAATAACAAATATCTGCCAATGGGGTCATAAAAACAGAACTTGAATTAATTAAACGCCATGTTTTAAATATAAACTTAATTTTTCTTTTTAGAAAACCTTAAGTAATTTTGGTTCTCAAGTACATATCTTGATAAATACAGAGTGATAAAAAAACTGCAGTGTGAAACATCTTTTGCGTGGTTCTGAGATCAGTGAACGTATTTATGACTGTACAACACATGAACATCATGTTTTTGATTGAGATGTTTTACCGTTTAACTTTTACTGAAGTCTACAGCATTCGTAACCTATTTTTTAAGGTCAAGTTTGTTGACCCTCTACATGTATCCCAATGCTAATGCTAGTGCAACAGCAATGTATATATACTAACATTCATCAATGCTGCATTCACACTTAAATGGCTGGAGATCATGTGTTTCTCGCTGATTTCTGCTCCGAGGTCGTGATCGTGGCATTTCTGTGAGGTTTAGAATCCAGAAATCCTGTAATTCTTTTGTCTTTTATGAATTTAATAAAGAACTCTGTCTCGTATTCTGTCCAAACACACCGCGACTTCTACGCCAGGTGACTGTAAATGCGCAAAAACTGTTTCCATTGCAGTTTTGCGAAATATTCCTTTTTCGAAATGCCTGAAAAACCACCTCATGCGAGCGCAAAACTTTTTTGTGATAAACGGGAGTTTTTGCGAAATTGTGCGTATTTTCAATTCGCAATTTCAATTTGCGCAAATTGAAGCATGTATCCCAATGCTAATGCTAGTGCAACAGCAATGAATATACTAACATTAATCAATGCTGCATTCACACTTAAACGACTGGAGATCATTAGGCGCGTTTCCATTACAGATTTGCGCAAAACTATTGCGATTTTTTCTAAATATCGATAAAAAACTATTGCGAAATGACAGCGTTTCCATTAACCGATGTTATGCGACTAAAACGTCATTTTAACGGATAAACGGGAGGTTTTGCGAAAATGACATGTTTCCATTGTGCGTATTTTCAATTCGCAATTTCAATTTGCGCAATTTGAAGGGTAATGGAAACGCGGCTATAGATGATCATTGAATTAATGATGTCCAGTCACTTGTTGTGGCGAATTGTTGTAAGTATGAAACCTCTAAATTGATGTCAGTCATTTACGAAGTTAGTACATTTTGGTGAAAGATTATGATGACAACAGCAAGTGTATTAATAAAGTAAATCTGGTTAATTTTGACTTCACAATCTACCATCAACAGAAGAAGAAAAAAGAAATACCTGCAGGTAACTGTGGCTTATAAAGCTTTCACCGAGATGAGCGGACAAATCTGGACAAGGTCTGTCTGTTCTTGCAGGAGGACTGGACATAATTTGTGATAACTGGAACGGCTTTGTAAGCAGCAACTCAATCTTTTAGCCCAAGGTCTTCACTTGCCTCTGGAAAATCGCCCAGATCTGATCTCTAAACTCATTTCTGACGCAGACAACCTTCAAGAACTCTGGCTTTATTGGCTTTATTTCATACACCATATATGAGGCCCGGATTACACAAAGCTTCAGGTGAGACTGAGAAGGATCATGGCTTTGGTGAAGTTATCCGGGTTTTGATGGTTAATCACCTCTGTGGCCTGTTTTCTTCACCCTTTTCTTGTGATGTTCCTGTATTTTCCGCTAAACGTTGGGTTTCTCTTCCTCATGCGCACATGGAAACCACAAAGCAGGAGCTGGTTTATTTTCTGGTGTTTAGAGCAGGGCCGAGGGCCGCACCTGAGATGCCTCCGTAAATACATAATTGGATTGGCCAAAGTGTTTGATTGGATACAGTTAAAGTGTTTCCCCTTCATCATGCGCTGAGAGAAAGCAGCTCTTCTACTGCAGACTTTTCACTTTATTTTACAGTGTCCTTGTTACATAGATTACATGTACTTACCATAGTAATAACAGTAAATTATGCATAATAACATGCAACTAACCCTCAACCAAACCTTAAACCTACCCATCACACACACACACAAACTAACCCAACCCCTAAACCTACCCATCACACACACACACACACACACACACACACACACTAACCCTACCCCTAAACCTACCCATCACACACACACACACACAAACTAACCCAACCCCTAAACCTACCCATCACACACACACACACACACGCACACACACACACACACACTAACCCCTAAACCTACCCATCACACACACACACACTAACCCTACCCCTAAACCTACCCATCACACACACACACACACACTAACCCAACCCCTAAACCTACCCATCACACACACACACACACACACACACACACACACTAACCCAACCCCTAAACCTACCCATCACACACACACACACACACACACACTAACCCGACCCCTAAACCTACCCATCACATAAACACACACACTAACCCAACCACTAAACCTACCCATCACACACATACACACACACACTAACCCAACCCCTAAACCTACCCCCCCCACACACACACACACCTTTCTGCATTTTTACATAAAAAAAAAAAAACTTTATAAGCTTGATTCCTCGATTTAGGTCCACAGTGACACGAGTCCCCATGACACACGCACACACACACACACACACACACACACGCACATGCACACACACACACACACACGCACGTGCACACACACACACACACACACACACACACACACACACAGCCCACTCAGCACCTGGCAGCAGGTGTATGTGTATCTGTTAATGGATTATGCTGCATGTGCCACGTAAACCACACACAGAACATTTGTGTCCATGTTTGTTTGTGAGTGTGTGTGTGTGTGTGTGTGTGTGTGTGTGTGCTTGTGTGAGGTCTGAGTGGTAGACCAGCAATTACAGCTGAAAGATGTTTACACTCTTCATCGTGTTTACTTTACTGCATCACACCCGAGATGCCCTACAAGACTGAAAGACCCTCTGTGGCGTGTGTGTGTGTGTGTGTGTGTGTGTCTCTCTCTCTCTCCTCCTTAATGCGCATGACTGATGAATGCTGTGGAAATGAGCTGAATCTCACCACATGTGTCCCGAGACTAACACTATAAGAGTGCCACACCTGCTCTGACATCATAATATACACCTGAGTAGACTTACGCACACACACACACTGGAAACATTCCCACAATTCCCTTTACATTTACATTTATGCATTTGACAGAAACCATTATCCAAAGCAACAATGCACGGTTTACAAGATTTAAGTTTCATCAGTTCCTGCATTCCCTGGGGATCGAACCCACAACCCTGTGGTTGCAAGCGCAGCGCTCTACTGTTTGTGCCACTCTTTGCCACTCTATCAGTGCATCCGTAGTTAATAGGAATTACTGTCAAGTAAGAAGACGAACTGTTTAAATATTCTGCATTTTACAAATGAGAGAAAGTCATACGGGTTTGAAACACGAGTGTGTGTGAATTTAAATTTTTGACAATTTAAAGCCCCGCTGAAGTGCCTTGTAACGGCATCTTTGTTTGATGCGTTGACGTAATTCCCACTGAAACAGGAAGTTAAGGCGGGACATATTGAAAGGCTCCTCCCCCTTTTTTTTAAATAGCCAATAGCGTTTAGTTTCCCTCACAGACTGACAGCACCATGGAAGCGAATCCGAGCGCTAATGATACGTTGGATTCAATATTAGAGGATTCATTCATTTCATTCTTAACAAACGTACAGTTGGAAACTCGAGCGTTTGAGCAACCCAACACACACTCCAACACACATTGCTGCGTGTCTGTCAACGGGCGCTTTGGCCAGGTGGTGTACATAGCAAAGGGGGCGGAGCTTCAGATTCTAGGGAGCATTTGATTGGACATAAGATGTGATGAGGAGCGTTGATGTCATGCCATATTGGTGGAAGTGAGAGACTGTAAGTTTTGAATGCTTATATCTCCCAAATGTGAATTTTGTCATTGTTTTGGATAACCTTAAAGGCTAACATATTCATACTAAAAGCTAAAAAACGTAAAATTTTGATTTCAGGGGGCCTTTAAGATATCCTTGTGTTTATAGTGCATCAGAAAGGCGTGGGTTTTGGGGTTTTCAGGGCACAGCTGTTCTTCATGAAGGGTGAAGTTTGGTGGACTATGGAGACTCCATTAGTGTGGATCAGGGAAGCTCAGCGGCTCCAACTGCACTGATTGCCTTTTGTCTAGACTCCATTGAGTGTTTTTCATAACGTGTGGACATGGAAGTATTTATGAGGCCAGGGTTTAATGGACAAAGCTCACATTATATGACCTCCAATTCAGTCGTTTTTACATTCACGTCTACTGGCAATCCTAAGCCATTCCTCCAGCTCCGAGACGGCAGTCTGCTGTAACTGGGCTCAGGTTTATGGGAATATCATGGGTCGAGTGCTTAAAAGTATCAACTCTATTGCTTCTTTATGGCATCTCTGATCTCTTTATGTCAGATCTGACAATACTCTCTGGGGTCAGAGGTCATGGGTGAATCTCATGACACCTGTCAAGAACATGTCCAGATTATATTCCACTTAAAATCCCAAAGAAAATACTATATTGTTCCTATAAAGAGGTCCTTTTTAAGGACCATTAAGATTTATTTGCACTGTAATATTTTGAGGGCAGCCAACCCCTCAATATTCGTATTTCTGCAAAACAATAATTATGTAAGATGTACATTACTTATGTTTTTAACCCAGTGCTTTTTTTAGTGTATATACTAAGTGTTGGGTTGTTTTTGACCCAAGGGCTGGGTAAATATTGGACCAAACACATTATGGGTTAATTTTACCCAGTAAATTGGGTTGTTTATTTAACCCGACAGATTAGGTTTGATACATTTTTACTATAATACTAGCTTTTTTCTTTTTTCTTTTTTTTACTTCTCACATGAATTAATGATTCCGGATTAACTTAAATCCTCTGAACTTTTTAAAATACTCGTTTAGGTGACTACCATCACCATCATAAAGCCTGTATGTTGCTTTGCATAAAATTAAACGATATACTGCACAGTAACGAATTCGAACTACCCAAACACTGGGTTGTTACGTCTGACCCAGGAGCTGGGTAACACAAAAACTACCCAAACACTGAAAAAAATAACCCAAATAATGACCCAAAAGGCTCAACCCAGGATTTGGGTAGAAAAAATAATAAGTGCATATGGTAAGATTGTAATGGTCCTAAAAACAGGCCTCATTCTTCTAATGCAAACTGCAATTTATATATTTTTTTCTTTTGACTTTGGGGTAAAGTATGATTCAGGTGAGATTCACCCTTACGCAGCCCCTCTGTGCTGAATCCTGTCCATGTAAAACAGCTGAGGGGTAAATAGAGCCGGGGAGCTGAACACATGCATCTGTCTGCCACAGTAATGCATTAGTGTACTCTGCACTTTGGCTGGGAGCACACAGAGTCTAAACAAACTCAAACCAAATACCGTGTGTACTGTAAATAGCCTTTTGTGCAGTTATTTTTCAGTACCAAAAATAGAAATCACGGATAACATTCATCTTTATTTTAGGGGGGGGGGGGGGGGGGGGGGGGGGGGTATTTTAAAATATCCAGGATGGCTAAAACATATAAACTTCTCATCAAAACAAACACAGGACACATCAGGAAACCTCACACTGAGCCATTACGACAGAACTCTATTAAAATAAGTATGTCCTGCAAAAAAAAAGCTTATAGGCTTGTTAATTAGAACCAAGATTGGGTGAAAAAAATACATATTTCCAGGTGGGCCAAAGAAAACCCTTGAAGGTCGCAGCAATTATTTCACAAATGAATAAGCGCAGTGTGGAAATGGCAGCGAGTTCAAACAGAGACTTTTTTGCAGGACTTGGCATCAAACTGCATGACGTGACATGTCAAATAAATGTCTGAAAAGACCTCGGAACGCTTGTCCACCGTAGAAAAATGCACTTACTTTTCAATTAAAAAAAGTCTACGCTCGTCTTTTTTCTACGCTGCCACCTCCCCCCAATAAGGAAAGCTTAGTGTAGTCCTGTGTCTTGTTCATTTTGGCCAATGAGAGTGTAAAAGTGTCATTCGCTGTGACTGTGTGGGCCCTTATGGAGAGGGTAAACTGTGCCAGAGCAGTGAAATCACTCCAATGGAGAGAGAGAGAGAGAGAGAGAGAGAGAGAGAGAGAGAGAGAGAGAGAGACTGCAAACAAACGCGCAGTGCAAGAATTGCAGCAAGTTCAGTTAGATGATCCCATTAGATATATATATATATGTCATGTGATTGGCATGATAAGATTAAAGATTTGTACATTGTCCAGATTTACATAATTTTTTCACCCAAATTCTGTCGCTTACTCGCATCATTATGTATGGAAGCTTGTTTTCGCCACAGAATAAAAAATAAAAAAGGTAATTGCGACTTTTTATCTCACAATTCTGACTTTTTTTCTCACAATTACGAATTTACATCTCGCAATTCTGACTTTAAGTCTCAGAATTGTGTTATAAAGTCAGAATTGTGAGATATAAAGCCGCAATTGTGTGTTATAGTCGAATTGTGTGTTATTAAGTCGCAATTGTGTGGTATAAAGTCAGAATTGGGTGATATAAATATAAAGTCAGAATTGTGTGGTATAAAGTCAGAATTGTGTGATATAAAGTCAGAATTGTGTTATAGTCAGAATTGTGTGTTATAAAGTCAGAATTGTGTGATATAAAGTCAGAATTGTGTGATATAAAGTCAGAATTGTGTTATAGTCAGAATTGTGTGTTATAAAGTCAGAATTGTGTGATATAAAGTCAGAATTGTGTGATATAAAGTCAGAATTGTGTGTTATAAAGTCAGAATTGTGTGATATAAATATAAAGTCAGAATTGTGTGGTATAAAGTCAGAATTGTGTGATATAAAGTCAGAATTGTGTTATAGTCAGAATTGTGTGTTATAAAGTCAGAATTGTGTGATATAAAGTCAGAATTGTGTGATATAAAGTCAGAATTGTGTTATAGTCAGAATTGTGTGTTATAAAGTCAGAATTGTGTGATATAAAGTCAGAATTGTGTTATAAAGTCAGAATTGTGTGATATAAAGTCAGAATTGTGTGATATAAAGTCAGAATTGTGTTATAAAGTCAGAATTGTGTTATAAAGTCAGAATTGTGTGTTATAAAGTCAGAATTGTGTTATAGTCAGAATTGTGTGGTATAGTCAGAATTGTGAGATATAAAGTCAGAATTGTGTGATATAGTCAGAATTGTGAGATATAAAGTCAGAATTGTGAGGAAATTCGCAATTCTGAGAAAAAAAAAAGTCTCTTTACTTAAAATATTCAAAAGTCAGTTTTTACTTAGAATTGGACTTTATAACTCGCAATTGCAAGTTTATATCTCAAAATTCTGGGAAAAGATGTCAGACTTGCATGATATAAACTCCAATAAGTCAGAATTGTGACTTTATATCTCGCAATTCTGACTTTATATCTCGCAATTCTGACTTTATATCTCGCAATTCTGACTTTATATCTCGCAATTCTGACTTTATATCTCGCGATTCTAAGAAATAAAGTCAGAATTGCGAGATGTAACTCGCAATTGTGAGATAAAAAGTCGCAATTATCTTTTTAAATGTTTTATTCAGTGGCAGAAACAAGCTTTCATTATTATATCTTTTCAAACCTGTACGGCTTTCTTTCTTCTTTTTTTACAAAGATATTTTGAGAAAATTCTCAAAAGTTTTTTTTTCTCTGTCAATAAAATGAAAGTTGTTCCTACTAAAACTGCATTTTATTACTTTGTCTTGTTTACCAGTAGAAATATCTAAACATTCTTAAATTGCAATATATTTACTCAAGAAGCAAAATGATGACGCTTTCTGAAAAATGTATCAAAATGAAGTGTGTTAAAGGATTAGTTCACTTCAGAATAAAAATTTCCTGATAATTTACTCACACACACGTCATCCGAAATGTTCATGTCTTTCTTTCTTCAGTCGAAAAGAAATAAAGGTTTTTGAGGAAAACACTCCAGGATTTTTCGCCATATAGTGACTCCAATGGGGTCCAACTGTTTGAAGAAACCGAAGAAGGAAAGACATCTTTGATGACGTGAGTAAAAAATCGTGAAATTTAAATTCTGAAGTGAACTAATTTAATTTTATGCATAAAACAAGAATAAATAAATGTAACTCAAAGGAAAAACAAGTTTATTTTCTGACCCAACTGGCCAATACGTATAAACTCACATATTTCAGAAAACAAGACTCAATATCTTGTCATTTTGCACCTTAAGTAACTTGATTTTAGATATTTGTGCTTGAAAACAAGATCATCATTACAATTTAAAGCCACCCAAAACATTGCCCAGGATATCAGATCAACGGGGGGTTTTGAATTACAGATTTTATTTGAACACGTTTCAACAGAGCGATAGTCTCAATGGCCATCAAAGGACAAAGCAGAGTCTTCAGGGAGAGTTAAACTCATTTGGACAGTTTTACGCACAGCATTATGGGTCCTCTAGCCCTGTGGTTCAGTGGAAAGTTTGGTTAACCAGGGGCGGTGTCTGCGTCCCAGAGTCGTGGGCGATTAATAGCCCTCTTTGTATTTGTTAATGTAGCTTGTTAGGGTTCAACCTTATATTGATGTTGTATATGCAGTGGTAAACGTGAAAGCTGTTTTTATTCAGTAATAACTGTGTTTGTGGCGGGGAAAGTAAAGACAACATTTATGCACATATAGATGTCAATTTCTTTTTACACTTTTGACAAATATGGATTTTCTACGTTTAAGCGAACGTGGTCGGATATTGTCCAAAGCAAAACTACACTGGAAAAAAATGGTGAAGGATTTACTATTTTATCACTCAATTTCAAGTATATTTTACAAATAATTACAAAAAAAATGAAACATTGATTAAATGTGAAATTTTGAAGTGGTTAAAAGTGGCCTTGGAAAACATCTTCACTTTATTCAAATATTATTAACAATTTATTTAATGATTTAGTAATCATATTGCGTAGTTGTGCTTAGACATTTTTGGACAGGCTGTCATTCAAAGAAATTATGAACGCATGAAAGAACAAGAGAGAACCAATGAAATATTAATAACTGATTATGTTGTAGTCAATTTGTGCTTTTTCCTGTCAGCTTTTTGTTTTCAAAGCATTTTTTTTACACGGTTTGCCAAATAGTTTTATCTGATAAATACCTCAACCATGTTTAGCGTTTTGTTTTTCCTTCATATTTAAAATATTTCCTCATATTTTGATCATTTGATCAAACTTGTATGGTCATAAAAAACATATTTCCCTTCCAGATATGACTTTTGACAACCACTGTAAAAATAATTCATAATAATTGTATCCACTTTTGTGTCCTTAAACGCTCGTTTTTTTGGGTCGATAGCTTATGAAAACTTAGTTTCAACTTAAAAATGTAATTCTGTCATCATTTATTTTAAACCTGTATGAATTTCTGTCTTCTGCTGAACACAAAAGCTGAAAATAGCTTTCCTTGTGTTCAGCAGAAGAAATTCTTACAGGTTTGAGTAAATGATGAGAGAATTAAAAATTTTAAGTGAACTATTCCTTAAGGCTCATACCATTCAATGTGATCAGTATATGATGCTATGGTTGAGACTGAGTAAAGTTCAAGGAATGCTGGGATAGAACCGGTGTATCCTGACTTTCTGATTAGTAGTGACATGGCAGGTGTGTTTCTGGGCCAGAACAGCATTCAACCACCTTCAGTTCACAAAAGAATGTGTAATATGTGCATGATCCAATCGTTTTTGTCTGCTCCGTTAACAATAAGTTGAAAATTTCATCATATTAAGTATTATACATCCCTCTATGAATTGGGGGATCTTGGCAGTGACCTAACAGAGCATAGCTTTAAAATACAAAAATCAGAGGGGTCTTTGTGTATCTAAGACTGTTCATGCCAAAAATTGTGCAAAAAATTATCAGGGAAAAGTTGTGCAAAAAAAAAAAAACAGAAGAAATAAAAAGTGGAAATATGTGTAGACCTTGTAATCATTTCTGTCAGTCCAAAAATGTTGGCGATTTTTTTAACGATTTTGTATAAATGAGTGACCTAATGAGTATTAATCTAGTGTAATTCTGTCACATAGACTCAACTTTACCATGTCTTATTGAAAACTGTTTAAGGGTTGATTTACATGCCTTTAGAAGATGTATAATCATGTTAGGACCCGCCAGACGTCTCTATGGTGGTGTTTTCTAGGGGTGTAAATCGGACAGTTAATCATGATACGATACGATATCGATTCTCTCAGCCAGCGATACGATATTTGCCGATACCTCAAAAAATTCTACCATACGATTACGATTTGATTCGATTCAGGGCTATATCCATCGATTAATCGATATTTAGATATTATGTGCCAAGTGTACACAACCAGTTACATTTATTTACTCACAATACATTCAAAAATATATTACATGAAAGTTTAATTAAACTCTTTGAAAATTGCACACCCTCTCCCAAATTGGGACATTTACAAGTTGTTTGTTACAAGTTTTAAAACAAAACATGATGAAAAGGAACAAGAACGGGGTTATCTGTTTTTGCAAATGAACTCTTCTGTTATATTAAAGTTCATTTAAAGGATTTTTATATATATTTATTGTGTGGTAAAAGCAGATAACTTCACATTTCATGTTTCAGAGTTAAACAAAGCCAAGTAATTTCTATGATACATAATAAAACACTGCAATCTGTAACGTTAATCTCCTCAGCTGACATAATTTAGACGCCTGTCAAACTTTGTTGTTGTGATTAACGTACACGCAATACAGAGAGCTTTTCACGCACCACTAAACGTGCTGCTTTAGCAAGATTCCGTGAAAAAGTTTCAGCTTTTATTTTCCTTTTACGAGCCGAAGAAGATATCATGGGTTCATGAAGTTCGCTGAAATCCATCCTCGATACCTTTAAGTCAGCTTTGACAAAACTCCTCTCAGTAGCGCGTCTTTTCAAAGTGACAAGCAGCCTTGTCACCTGACCTGAATACTGCGCACTGATTTGCTAAAACAAACTTTTCGAGGCTTGTCGTTTCTGCTAAAACATAAACTCGCAATGCCTTTATAGTGGAAAATACCAGCTTTTGTGACAAAGGTTTTAGTCAATCTTGTCAGGCGTCTATTTCAGCGGAGAAGTTACATGAGGATATGGAGTGTGTCAAAATAAAGGTACCGTACATCGATATTTAATGTGTGGTATCGATGCATCGTATCGTTAGACATTTGATCGATGCATCGATCCATATCGATGTATTGTTACACCCCTAGTGTTTTCCTCACAGATTAACACACTCCTGATGAGAACAGTGCTGCTGGACACCTGATGAAGGAGGTTCAAGCTTCCTCCACAATCCCTGTGGTCAGAAAAACAGGAAAAACCTCAGCATGGAAAATATGATTCATTATTCAACCAGTCCTCGACCCATAATGGCTGCAGTTTCGGGTGTTGTAACCATATACACACAGGAGTTGCCAACCACTGCAGATCGATAAACGACAGCGGACAGATTTGACCACAAATCTCGATTCAACATGCAATATTCCCTGTGGTTGACTGTCATGGAGCCATCCACATCATCACTCCCGCCCACTTGTTACACCAGATCCCAATCACCTGAATTCTAATCACCGGCACCTGTACATCATGATTACACTCACTATTTCAGTCTCAGTCTCCTGCACCTCTGTGTCTGGTCTTGTCTTGCGAAGCTACAGACTCTACTCAACTGTTAAATCCTATTTGAAGATACTTACCTGTTGTCCTGTGTATTCCCGTGGTCATCGCTCTGAGTCTCCTGGTCTCCATTGTCCTGTGTCTCCTTAGTCTTCGTGTTCAACAGTACCCTGGTAAAAGACATTGAGTTTCTCATCAGTGAAGCGTTCATCGTGTCAAGTTTATTCCCTTCGCACTCTAGTATTGCTCTGCACTGTTCACTCAGCACCTCGCTCTCTCTGCACATCAATAAACCTGAATATTACTTACATCTGCCTTATCTGTCTTTCTGTGAGTGTGACAGAAGACCAGACCACACTATGCAGAGTACGAGCGCAGTTTCTACGGATCCGTTTGCTGAATTGGTGAACGCAGTTCGTCAATCGCTTCCGCAACCCAGCACTCCTTCACCTGCTGCCTCTGCCAGTCCCATGGCTCGACCAGCGACCTATCGCGGCGAGGCGGAGGATTGCAGCGGGTTTATTCTCCAGTGCACTCTTCACTTTGAGATGCAACCCTAATTGTATGCCACTGATAGAGCGCGGATTGCATTTATAATTTCCCTTCTCTCTGGTCGAGCTCTTTCGTGGGCACAAGCATTGTGGCAAGCCGATGTTCCAGTAACCAAATCTTTAACCGCATTCATTCAGCATTTCAAGGAAGTTTTTGGGCAGTCCACGTCTTCTCTAGCCATCCATGATCAGCTCTTTCGACTCAAACAAGGTAATCGATCGGTGGGATCCTATGCATTACATTTTCGAACACTCGCTGTGGCAAGTGGATGGGAGGAAGTGGCTCTTCTCACCGCCTATCGCCATGGTCTCAATCCTGAAATTCGTTCATTGATGGTTATACATGATGATAATATGGGATTAGAGGCTTTCATCCAGAAATCGATCCGTGTCTCCCAACGACTTACTGCATGCCCTTCAATCCAACCCGCTATGCATCCTCCACCCCTGGAACCATCTGCCGCCCTTCCTACACCAGAACCCATGCAGGTAGATTTTCAGCGACTTTCTACAGCGGAGCGTCAAAGAAGATGGATTAATCGTCTGTGCCTGTATTGTGGGGGAGAGGGACATGTCATCACCACTTGTCCTATACGACCACCACGCCCAGCGGTGAGTACTATCCAACTCTCTCCTAAGATTGCACCTTTGACTCGTACTACTGTCTACCTTGTAACAGCCAGTTCCAATGTTCCAGCACAAGCTCTCATCGACTCCGGATCAGCGAGTAACTTCATTTCCCACAACCTCCTTCAAAGGCTCAACATCAAGAGGAAACGCTGTCCCCAAAACCTAGAGGTTCATACTATTCTGGGTAAAGCCGCTGGGTCGTGGTCGCATATGTCACTTCTCCCCCACCATGACACTCCACATAGGTTGCCTACATTCGGAGGAGATTTCGTTCTTGGTGTTGGAAGGATCCACCGCGGACATCATCCTGGGACGCCCGTGGATGCTCCAACATGAACCTCGGATAAACTGGGTTACTGGTGAGATTCTTCAGTGGGGCTCTTCCTGTCATCAGTCCTGTTTAACTCCTGTGGTCAAGGTGTTTAGTTCTCCTTTCCATTCGTGCTACCAGTCCGTCTATCGCCATTAATTCCACTACCATTGAGAGCCCAGAGTCTGACAAAAAGATGGAGATTCCTTCTGAGTATCGGGCGTTCCAGGATGTGTTCAGCAAGCGGTTGGCAAAACAACTACCACCTCATCGGCCATGGGACTGTGCCATCGACCTGCTACCTGGGGCGACTCTACCCAAGGGTCGAGTCTATCCCCTGTCCATCCCGGAGCAGAAGGCCATGGAGGAGTACATCACGGAGGCACTTAGTCAGGATTTCATTCGTCCTTCTACATCCCCTGCCGTTTCTAGTTTCTTTTTTGTGGCGAAGAAGGACGGAGGCTTGCGGCCCTGCATAGACTACCCGCTGGCAAACTGGTTCCATTACCCATCCCTCGTCGTCCGTGGTCCCATCTGGGAATTGACTTCATGACTGACCTTCCACCCTCAGAGTCCTATACCTGCATCTTCGTCATAATCGACAGATTCTCCAAAGCCTCCAAGTTGATTCCTCTCCGAGGGTTACCCACCGCCTTCGAAGCAGCTGAAGCCCTCTTTCAGAATGTGTTCCGTCATTTCGGTCTTCCTGAGGATATAGTATCCGATCGAGGTTCTCAATTCATCTCCCGAGTCTGGAAAGCCTTCTTCAAGCTCCTTGGAGTCTCCATCAGTTTATCCTCCGGCTATCATCCTCAAACTAACGGCCAGACTGAGCGTAAGATCCAAGAGATCGGGAGGTACTTGAGGTCATACTGCCACCAGAACCAGAACAGCTGGAGCCGGTTCCTTCCCTGGGCGGAATATGCCCAAAATTCACTCCGTCAATCAACCACAGGACTCACGTCATTCCAATGCATCCTAGGATACCAGCCTCCCCTGTTTCCTTGGTCTGGGGAACCGTCTGAGGTTCCAGCTGTTAATCACTGGTTCGAGCAGAGCGAGAGGGTGTGGGACTCAGCTCACGTCCATCTACAACAGGCAGTGCGAAGACATACCACCCAAGCCAACGCCAGAAGATCTGAGACACCCCGATTCCAACCAGGGCAAAGGGTATGGCTGTCTACCAGAGATATCCGTCTCCGCCTGCCCTGTCGTAAGCTGAGTCCCCGCTACATAGGTCCATTTACAATCCAGAGGCAGCTCAACGATGTCACATACCGGCTCAACCTACCAGCACAGTACCGTATCTCTCCATCTTTTCACGTTTCATTGTTAAAACCCTACTCTGAACCCTTGTCTCCTCCTCTTGCAGAACCCGATGTACCTCCTCCTCCAGAAGTCGCAACTGATGAGCTCATCTACAGAGTCCAAGCCATCATCAACTCACGACGACGGGGCAATCGTCTGGAGTACCTAGTAGACTGGGAGGGGTATGGCCCAGAAGAGCGTTCATGGGTAGCTCGTGACGACATCCTTGACCCCTCCTTGCTAACCCAGTTTCACCAGGAACATCCCACTCGTCCTGCACCCAGAGGTCGTGGTCGTCCCCGTCGTCGTGGGTTCCGGTCTTCAGGAGCCGACCGTGGAGGAGGGGGTACTGTCACGGAGCCATCCACATCATCACTCCCGCCCACTTGTTACACCAGATCCCAATCACCTGAATTCTAATCACCGGCACCTGTACATCATGATTACACTCACTATTTCAGTCTCAGTCTCCTGCACCTCTGTGTCTGGTCTCGTCTTGCGAAGCTACAGACTCTACTCAACTGTTAAATCCTATTTGAAGATACTTACCTGTTGTCCTGTGTATTCCCGTGGTCATCGCTCTGAGTCTCCTGGTCTCCATTGTCCTGTGTCTCCTTAGTCTTCGTGTTCAACAGTACCCTGGTAAAAGACATTGAGTTTCTCATCAGTGAAGTGTTCATCGTGTCAAGTTTATTCCCTTCGCACTCTAGTATTGCTCTGCACTGTTCACTCAGCACCTCGCTCTCTCTGCACATCAATAAACCTGAATATTACTTACATCTGCCTTATCTGTCTTTCTGTGAGTGTGACATTGACCCAGTCTCCATGCGTTTGAAATGTTAAAGGTGCACTTAATTGTTTTTTTTTAAGGGATGGAAGATGTATCGGTCACCATATCGTTTCGGCCGATATACGTTCATTTTCAAAGTTATTGTTATCGGCTCGATAAGAAAATGTGGCTGATATATTAAAGCCGATAAATAATGGATTATTTCCTTCACCTGAGACACTTCAGATGCGCACTGTTCAACATGATGATTTTGAATTGCTTGAAATATCATTGGAAAAAAGGAAAATATGGTTAAGTGCAAATCTGTCATATCGGCTACATACAATTATAATGTAAACATCATTATAATTGTGTGCTTGGAACGTGGATTTTAATGCTGAGACTTGTTTTTGTAATCAGGCTCTCAGAAATTAGCACTTAGATTTATCAGCCAATATATTATCGGCTTTTTTAAAATATAAAGAATTATCGGTTATCGGCCAAAGTTTTCATATCGGTGCATCCCTAGTTTTAGTGTGAACTAGGGCTGTCACTTTACTTTCGAAAACCGATTGCACAATCGATCGGACAAACCGACACAAGTTTCGAAAACGAAAATAGGGAATCGATTTTAACGGCCTTGTTTTTTTTCACCAAAAATGTGTGTTGGGTGGACAGATCAATACAGCACACAGAACATGTAGGATGCTGGAAAATAACAATGTCTTTTCTGTTAATCAAATGCTTTTTAATATTCGCTATTACTTCAATGCAAGTGAACAAGCACGCTGTTATTCGTTCCTCAGTGACGTGTGTGTTCAAGTGAGCCAGAAATGCACAGATTCTTCGCAATACGCTGTATTTAATATATCATGAGGATCACGAGTTGCGTATTTGCGCTAAATCCGCGCAGATTTGTTTTACACGAACTTCCCCAGCAAAGTGAGTAAACATAGAAACACGCCAAATTGTCTCGTGATTTGACAGCGTTTCCCGCCAAAGTTCATTTTTACCCGCATTTGGTGAGTTGGAGGGTGTTAATCTCAATCCCTGAATGTTGCACTCCTGTTTGTCATTGTGCACGAAACTTCACGCCAATAAATCATCAGGAATATTGCTGACTTGTGCGTCTCAAGCGCCCTCTTTACGCTCGTCCTAATGCATGTTAGGTGTCCGTGGATTTGCCTCGATTTGGTGTTGAAAATAGAAACGTCTTTAGACATGGAAAATCGATTCAATGAATACTTATGTCTCAAAAATCGAACAGGATTTTTTCACAAAAGTGACAGCCTTAGTGTGAACTGTGAAACATAGCTTTTTTGAAAACTACCGTGCATGTTTAGTCATGTGAAGCATATTGCACCCAGATATCTATGGTTATACTGGCATGTGCGAGCTCTGTGCCACTCACTGTCACAGTACAATCTTCAGATTACATTCCTGCAAAGATGATTTACTTGTAATTGCTGTCCTGTCAAAACATAAGGGCAATTGCATTTTAGGACATACAGCAATTGAGTCCCATTGAGTGATGGGATATTTTGCTAATAAAATGATCATGGTAGAAGAATATAGCGTGGATCTTTATTTTGTCTGGTCTCACTGTATCATCTAAGTGACATTTTATTACGGTTCATGCATGCGCATTAAGACTCATTTCCAAGTATATTTTACAAATAATTACAAATTTTTTTAAGAAACAAAATTGATTAAATGTGAAATTTTTAAGTACAGAAGTGGCCAAAAGTGATCATGACAGAAGAATAGCATGAGAACTTTATTTTGTCTGGTCTCACTATCATCTCAGTGACATTTATTACGGTTCACGCATGTCTTCAGACGTTTTGGATGTTCACCCAAAATAAAAATGACTGTGTGAGGGAAAAAATTCTAGTTTTCAGAGTTTTAGTGTCAGTCCTACATTAAACTACTATATGTAATGTTGAATATAATGTATAATAATGAAATTGGGGAATATTTGTGTGAAAAGTGCCCTATACATGATTTTAAATACATCTAGTCAGTGACAGAATGCAAGCATTCGTCTAAAATAATTCTGTATTTTCAGCATCAGAATCATGAATATTGTTATTCTGGTGTCTCTATTTTTCATTGGGTTTTTGGGTTCCAAGACTATTCATTTACACCCACAATGTACTGTATATCAAATTTAGCATTTTAATCAACAGTACGTTTTTTTGTAAACCTTTTATCAAATGTCTTGGGAGTATCGCAGTAATATGGTATTGTGAGTTCAGTATCGTGATATGTATCGAATCGTGACATGAGGGTATCGTTACACCCCTAATCCCGATAAATATAGACGTTGCTTAAGACAGAGAGTTTGAAAAAGACCACAGTGAAACATACGTGCACCTTTAAAACAGTCTTGAAACTTGCATTCCTCGATTTGAACTTTGCAGATGCGAAAAGCCTGTTCATGCCATTAGCTTAAGCTGAATATTTACTCTATATTATACACAAATAAGAAAAATTATTCTCAAACAACATGCTTTCCTGACTGGCTGCAGTGAGAATTACCCGTAATAAATGTCAGAAAATGGACGAAGAGCTTGAACGAGTGAGTGAGAAGATAGTAATGAGGAGACACGGACACGACTGTGCGTTTAAAGTATCCTAATGAGAGCCACAGGTTCTGGTTCCTGCTCATTTGTGCCTCGACTCTGGCTTTCAGACCCTTCTCCTATATCCCATCGTCCCTTGAGGAACTGAAAAATTGGTTGCATGGAGTCAGTTGTTTTCCTAGCAGTCGCTGACCCAGCGAGTGTTGTTCTTTCTTGGGTTTGTGTTGTCATTTAAGTCAAAAACCGACTGGTTGTCGTTGGCTTTCTTTGGCTGCATTGCAGAAAAGCTCTCCAGCTCAGAAGCCAAGAGGTCATATAAACCTTGATGCACTCAACCACTCACTCACTCAGCTTATTTAATTAGCTAAACAGCCTTTCCATATGGAAGAACTTTAATTGCTCCAGTATTGATGAAGCGTTTCCCCAACAGTTAAGAAACGGTGACCACCAAAGCGTAGGGTTATATTCGGCTTTACACTGGAATAAGACTGACGAGATTGACTGGATTGGTATAAACTAGAGATGCACAGATAGTAAATTTCTCAAATTTATCATTCAGAATGATATCGGCCGATACCGATATAGTTTGATTTTTCTTAATGAAACTAATGTAATTGTATGCAAACTATACAGGGAACCCTCTAATTAGGTGCACTATAATATTAGAGGTTAAAATTAACAACAGAGCTATTATATTCAACTGCTATTTATTTACAGATATGATATTTACACTCACATAAAAGCTGAAATGTTTGTTTACAATAATAAGTTTTCATAAACACTTCATTGCAAATTTATTAAAACATACATTTATAATTAGCAGTACATAAGCTCTTCTCCAGTGTTTTTATAGCTAACTAACAAACTGTGAACACTTGATAACTTTCCTGAGGTAAATGCACGATTAAGTGATATTGTTCTCATGCAGTTTTATTGACGGTTGAATGGAAGAGTCATGATTTCAGTAAGTTGTACTGTATCTTTCAACATACCTTCTGATATTCATGCATGTTTTTCTAGATATAACTTGTATTAAAGTGGAAGAAAAGACTCGTCAAAACGCCATTTATTGTTTGAATTTCATGATAAAATGTACATAATTTGAAAGCTACTACTTAGTTTCTTATCAGAAGTAACAGAGCACAAAGCTCTTTGCGGTTATTGGACGGGAGGCGCTACAAATAATGTTTGATGTAGGGGAAAAGTCCAGTCTGAAATGGTCATCTTTTTCATCTCGACCCAAAAACTCTCACGCCTGAAGAACTGAGCATCCAAGAGCAAAGATGGTCAACTTTCCAGAGGATCTTGGGCCAATAGTCTTTGAGATAAATGGGAATGCTAAAGGATAACACTCCATCATAGACCTCTCTGAGCTCACTAAGGCAAATCTGGTTTCGCTCTACTTCTTTAAGTGCACTTTAATGTGAACATGTGATGGCATGATTATTTTACCCTCTGGAAGCAGTTCATAGGAAACATTAAGAGCACTTCTAACGGTCCAATGTCTTTAGCAGCAGGTTAATATGAAAAGGTGTGTGTGTGTAGCTGTTGAAATGCCACATTTCTGTCTGCTGAATCATAGAAGTCAGGCCAAGGAAATAAATCCATTCAGCAATGCGAGAAAAATAAATGCACGCCCCCCTCTACGTCTCTCTCCTGCTCGCTGTCTGTATATATTTGATTCAGTGTGTTTTTGCAGTCTGTGTGGTCACTGTAAAACTTTGCTACTGCTTTCTTGGCATTTCCTGAAAGCTGTGTAGCTGATCAGTGTTTGTGTTGACTAGTGTTGTCACGATACCAAAATTATTGTTTCGATACCGATACCAAGTCAAGAATTGCGGTTTCGATACTTTTCCTGAGAAGGAAAAGTATTTCTGACAAAGCGTTTCACATGCACCTCCTTTGCGTAGGTCTGTGCTCTTTAAATGCTGTAATAACCTAATATAAATAAATCACTGACGAACATGCACATGCTCTGATTATAATCATATAGTCTATAGATCATTTTAGCTGATGTTTTGTATGCTTTATTTTAGCAGCTTGCAAATTATTTATGCTATCTATGAAAGTTGGGGGGAAGGTGTACGCCTAATACAAATATAAATAAAACATCTCCAGTTAACTAGCAGAGCATTCATTTAGTTCGCTATTAAATAAAAGATCTAGCACTGTTGTTTTTTAAATCAAGCGGAGCGCTCTTTTTCGCTGCTATCAGTGTCATGGATACAGTGTCTTTTGCGGCTCGCGCACAATCTTCACTCGGACGCGCACTTCAATCTATCGCCGTTGCGGTGTACAGACCGCCGGATGGTGTTGCTAAGAACTTGCAAAGTATATCAGACCAGGCCTCGAAACACTACCGGCCCACCGGGAAAAGTCCCGACTCTCCGGATTGCCACTCCGCTACTGGCCGGCGGCCACAGTATCACCTGTGCTCGCACATGCAGTCATCTTGCTGTAGTGTTTGTCTCATGACAGCTGCAGTGTGCGAGGAGAAACACAGACGTCCACATGGAGGGACTGGAAGCGTGCGTTGCACACACCAACATGAAATACGTCTCTTACAAATCTGGAACGCGGTCACTCATAAAAGCATCGATACTGATAAATTTAGGTATCGTGAGGTTTTTAATTCCGAGTATCGCGATACTTTTGAAGTATCGGTGCACCACGCAACACTAGTGTTGACGTGCATGTGTCTGCATTAAAGTTTCTTCTCTCTGGTTTTCTGTTCAGCCTGAAAAATAAGAGACTGAAAATGCAGTGTGTACTGTACCTTATAGGATAGCCCTTAAAGGATTAGTTCACTTCAGAATGAAAATTTCCTGATAATTTACTCTCCTCCACGTCATCCGAGATGTTCATGTCTTTCTTTCTTTAGTCGAAAAGAAATGACATTTTTTGAGGAACACACTCCAGGATTTTCTCCATATAGTGTCTTCAATGGAGTCCAACGGGTCGAAGGTCCAGATGTGAGTTTCAGTGCAGCTTCAAAGTCTCGACACGATCCCAGACGACGAATAAGAGTCTCATCTAGACAAACCAGCGGACATTTATAACAAAATAAACATTTATATAATTTTTAACCACAAATGCTCGTCTTGCTCTAGCTGTGATGCGACACACATTACGTAATAACGTTGAAAGGTCAAGCGTGACGTAGGAGGAAGAACAGACCTAGTGTTTACAAAGCGAACACGCAACGACTGAGTCAAACGCCATTTACAAAAAACAATTTTAAATAGAAGGTAAAACGACGATGTCAGATGATTTTGAAGTTGGAAGAGAAAATGAGATGTAGTTTTTCCATACATTTTTGTACCGGAACACACGGGATCTTTCATATAAAAAGTATATAAATGTTTATTTTTGTTATAAAATGTCCGCTGGTTTGTCTAGATCAGACTCTTATTCCTCGGCTGGATCGTGTCGAGACTTTGAAGCTGCACTGAAACTCACATCTGGACCTTCGACCCGTTGGACCCCATTGAAGACACTATATGGAGAAACCCTGGAGTGTGTTCCTCAAACCTTCATTTCTTTTCGACTGAAGAAAGACATGAACATCTTGGGGGTGAGTAAATTATCAGGAAAGTTTAATTCTGAAGTGAACTGCTCCTTTAAGAGACACACTGGGGAACTTTCTGTAGACCAACTTCAATTGGAGGTCTGGTAAAAGCCTTAGCACTCTATGGCCAAATCAAGGGTCCAAGTCATGGTCAGCGACCATTCGGTTAGTGCGTGTTCTGATTAAGATGGGAAGTCATTTTCAGTGGACAATTGATGTTTTGTTTTTGAATGTTAAATCTGTTTGACAGCCAGATATTAGTTTCCCTGATGTTTCCTACTGTAAATTCTCTCCGGTGAGTCAGCCATCGCATTCGTTTTTCTGGGGAGGAGGTGATTTACGAAACGGCTATTTTTTGACATTTTCTTGATTTCGTTTGGAGCACGAAATTCAAAAAACTTTCCATCACATATCACTTTACAAGGATTATGGTATATCTATCAAGCCATTGGATGCAGTTGCTTGCTGGGCATGCGTACGGCATATTTCATGGAAAATACATGCTTTAATTTGCTTTAACGAACCTACTTAAGGTGCAGAGTGAGCCATGGTGTCTAGGCTCAATGAACCGCCTGACAAAAGAATTAAGGGAGATTTTAGAGTACTTGAAGATCCACCTGTGAGATGTTTTAGTTTCAGTTCACCATTTTAATGACAATACCATCCTCGGTGTGGTGAAAGAGATCCTACAAACTTCCTTGTTGCGACTCTCTGTGGCTGTAAATTGTTTTAAAATGTCTTTGTGGAGAGTGAAAGAATTCAAGGAGTGGGAAGAAAGATCATTTAGTTTAGTCCCTTCAATTTCTGAAGAAAAAAATAAGTAAAAGGTAAGCGCGTAATAATAATCACACACACAAAAATTACTCAATGACAATAAAAGTACCATAAATACTAGCAGGAGTGAGTCGTAACATCTTGAAGAGATATCTTGAAAAATAAGGTTGAAAAGCATCATGGTTTTAGCTCAGAATTATGTGAACTATTCTGAAATAAAAGAGCATTTTAAAGCAAGTTATATTCTTGTATCATGCCAGTCCAGCATGTACAGTGGATTAAAGGTCCTTGCACACATTCTCGTCCGAAATTTTCGCACGTAAAAATAAATACGACCTCAATCACGTTTACACACTGCCTTGGAAACTTCATCCGTCATGAAAAAAATTTGGATTGGGTTTTGATTTTTACTTTTGTCATGGACAGATGCACTTTTATCATGGATAGATGCACTTTTATCATGAATAGATGCACTTTTATGATGGATAGATGCACTTTTATGATGGAAAGATGCACTTTTATGATGGACAGATGCACTTTTATGATGGATAGATGCAGTTTTATGATGGACAGATGCACTTTTATGATGGATAGATGCACTTTTATCATGGACAGATGCACTTTTATCATGGATAGATGCACTTTTATCATGAATAGATGCACTTTTATGATGGACAGATGCACTTTTATGATGGACAGATGCACTTTTATCATGGATAGATGCACTTTTATCATTGATAGATGCACTTTTATCATGGATAGATGCACTTTTATCATGGATAGATGCACTTTTATGATGGATAGATGCACTTTTATC
This sequence comes from Tiaroga cobitis, assembly GCA_030578255.1. NCBI lineage: Eukaryota > Metazoa > Chordata > Actinopteri > Cypriniformes > Leuciscidae > Tiaroga > Tiaroga cobitis. The sequence goes on from CM060594.1 coordinate 42,623,857, forward strand.
ATGAATAGATGCACTTTTATCATGGATAGATGCACTTTTATGATGGATAGATGCACTTTTATCATGAATAGATGCACTTTTATGATGGATAGATGCACTTTTATCATGGATAGATGCACTTTTATGATGGATAGATGCACTTTTATGATGGATGGATGCACTTTTATCATGGATAGATGCACTTTTATCATGGATAGATGCACTTTTATGATGGATGGATGCACTTTTATCATGGATAGATGCACTTTTATCATGGATAGATGCACTTTTATCATGGATAGATGTGCTTTGATGGACTTCAAAAAATATACAGCCATTCACTGCCATTATAAAGCTTGGAAGAGCCAGGACATTTTTTAATATAACTTTGATTGTATTCGTCTGAAAGAAGAAAGTCATATACACCTAGGATGACTTGAGGGCGAGTAAATCATGGGCTAATTTTCATTTTTGGGTGAACTATCCCTTTAATACGCATCGGACTCAGTGCAAAGTTTGAGTGCATGACGAATATTAGAATGACGAATACGAAAAAACACATATTTCGGACTCAGTGTGCAAGGAACTTAATACTTAACTTCTTGCCTAGGCCAAATCCAGACGAGTTTCCCTGTCTTGCACTTAAAGACCAAAACTCCCAACAGTGCAGCTTTCACGTACACCCCCCCCCCCCCCTCCCCTCCCCTCCAGAATGGCCTGACATATTCTACGCTTGCCTGTCCAACAGTGTTTGTGTGTGTGTTGGCGTGTGCATGTGTGTAAATATTTGGTATTCTCTCTTGACTACTCAAGAGCTGTCTGACATTTTCTGCCCTTTTCTCTCCAAATAGCATAATGAGAATTTACTGCATCCTGTTAGTACTAATCTCGTAATCCTTTCCTCTCAATTTCTAGAGCAGCGGGCGGCCAAAACTTCTCCAGGTTTCAAAGGGGCTTCCATGCTCCTTGTCCCCTGGCTTTTCTGATTCAAGATCATATTTCTTAGAAATGAGAAATCTGTATTGAGATGTAGAAACTTGCTGACGCCTGTTCTAAAGTTATAGTGACCAAGCATCCTCAATTAGCCGGACATTGCCAAAATGGACATCAGTATTAACTAATATCACTACGCTGTACTTTTTTTAATGGTTTTTGGACACTGGAAGTCTAGCGACTTAGGCTGTTTGTAAGAAATATACTTTGGCATAAGGAAGTACTTTGGCATAATTTTGGCATAAGGAAGTAGAATACATTATTTCCTGAAAAATTTAAAAGTTAGGGTTAGGTGAAAATCAAGCATTTATTGTTGTTCATATGTCTATGTGGTGTTTTTAATATGACAAACCATGTGTAAGTTCATAAGTCGACAGCATTGCTGAGTATTTTATCCTTAAAACTGCAGTGAACCAAAGACAGTCTCAAAAACACGGTTTGAAATCGCTGGTGTTTCTGACGTCACAAACGACCTTGTAACCAATCAGATCAACTTGTGATCGTCAACCAGTGGATCTCTGAGCTGAGTGAGTGAGTGGAGGCGGGCCTCATTTGCATATTCATAGAACCGCGCATACTAAATGAGGCACGAGTGACATTCAAGCTATTTTAAGGCAAGAAGACATTTTTTTCGAGGAAAAAAACGCTTAAATATGTGAACAGTGTCCAATAAAAGAGAAGATATTTCAAAGCAAACGAGACATTGTCACACTGCACAAATATAATGTTATATATAATTTTGTATTTAAAAAATATATTTAACAGTTAAAAATATGGACGGGTTTGGCAAAAAAAAAAAATCCAGCTCACAGCAGAGCTTGATAATTATTTCAGTTTGTCTAATTCTTAGATTGATCAATTGAATTCACTACTGAAAACAACTTTAACTTTAACTTTATTTAATTTCCTCAGTAAATAATACCGTAACTGACTTCAGCTCAGCCCTGAAGTTGAAAGGCTACAAATCAGCTCTAAAATACAGGCCTATAAAAGTGTTCACCTCCTATTTTATGTTTTGTTGTTTTACACCATAAATCACTTAATTTTGGATTTACTGATCAACACAAAATGACTTTTTAATGTCAAAGGAAAAACCGCTCTCTACAAAGTGACCGTAACCGTTATGAATATTAAAATGTAAAATAGCTGATATACTGATTATGATTATTACAAATGCACTCTATTGACCAAATCATATTTTTTCTATCAATCCATGTTTTAAAACAATAAAACTTCCAAGAAAGTTAATTATTTTTAAATGTACTGTGTATTTAGCAGTCACATCTTTCATAACATCATAATTTACCTTGACAATGACAATTGAATGTGAATGTGTTCTGAATTAATGTGATGTGAATAAACGAGTTGGAGAAGGGCAGCGAGGACACATTTTAGACTTGGATTGTTTTCTGACCCCTTCAAATAAAATCACATGCTTATTACTGGTTTCAAACTTTCAATTTGTTCTTAATCTAGACGATCCCATGAGACTTACAAAGAACTACAGAGTTCATGAGACCACCTTTTCACAAGGACTCTGGCGCACAAATAAAATACCAACCAATTCACAATAACCTTTACTGTTTTTAATTTCAGTTTAATTCTGTTTTTCATTACGAAGCAACGTTCAAGTTTATAATGCTCTACATGTGTTTCATGTAACATAATGGCTTTGATTGACCTCCTACGGAGAGATGCTGGAGCAATATCAGTATTAGCATGATATTAGCATAGCGTTCCTCTGACGTCGACGTGATTGACTGAGTATTTGCCGCTGTTCTCAGAGGCGAAACGTTAAATGCAAAGCAGTCTATCAAACTGCTGTTTTCAGACAGCAAATGTCTCACATTTGTATGATTCAGTCAGAGCTTTTACAGGCGTTATTTAAGCTGGCGCGGGACGGTTGGAGGAGATGAATTCAAACCACTTTCCCCTTTTTTTTTCCCTTCCCAGAACAGAGACAAGCTAAAAATAAGCCTGGGATTTAAAGAGTGTGGCTTTTAATGGCAGCATGTAAAATGTGCTGTGTGTTAACAGCCTTGCTGAGGCCAACCAGAAGACATGTAGAAGCAGACCCAAAACAAATTGGGACGACAAAAAAAGGAACGAGCTGGTTCTGGAGCAGATTTATTGAGCTGTACCCCTTCAATACCATGTTTGATCCGACCCGCTGACATCCACATTAACCATGAATGAGACATTGATAGAAATCACAGTATTTTTGTCTTGTTTTCCAGTACAAATATCTAAAAAATCTTAAATCAAGATACATTTACTTGAGATGATTTTAGATACTAAGCCTTGTTTTCTGTGAAAAGTTTTTAAAAAAAGCTAAATAAGACGAGTTTCTGCTTAAAACAAGAGAAATATCTTCCAATAGGGGTCATAAAAATAAACTTAATTAAAAAGGAAAACAAAATTGTTTTAAGCATAAACTCACTCAATTTAGATTTTTTATTGATCTTATGTCATTTTGCTTCTCAAGTAAAATATGCACAATATATCGGCCACAATATCGGTTTCGGACGATATATGTTAATTTTCAATGTTATCGTTATCGGCTCGATAAGAAAATGTGGCTGATATATTAAAGCTGATAAGTAATGGATTATTTCCTTCAGCTGAGACACTTCAGATGCGCACTGTTCAACATAATGGTTTTGAATTGCTTGAAATATGATTGGAAAAAAGGAAAATATGGTTAAGTGCAAATCTGTCATATCGGCTACATACAATTATAATGAGATCATCATTATAATTGTGTGCTTGAGACATGGGTTTTAATGCTGAGAGTTTTATTTTTGTAATCAGGCTCTCAAAAATTATTTAAAAACTTGGACTTAGATTTATCGGCCAATATATCGCTTATCGGCTTTCAAATATAAAGAATTATCGGTTATCGTATCGGCCAAAGTTTCCGATCGGTGCATCCCTAATGTAAAAATATCACGTATAGCGTTTATCCAATTAGTGACACTGAACCAAGGATTTCGTTAACCCGGGGTTTACAATGACCCAGGGTTAACTAGCACAAGTGTGAAAAGCCCTATACTGTACCAGGCACATACAGTCAAACCAAAATGTATTCAGACACCTTCAACATTTCGCACATTATCACAGTTTATTCGCTATAGTTCAGAAAATGGTAATACAATATGATAAGAACTCTCACACATGAATTATGTTGAATATCTGTCAGCTGTTAAATTTAACTACACAATGAGATAATACCAGTTTAGCTCAACCAGTGACCAAGCAATGCTTCATGTTGTTCAGTGTGTGTGTAAAAAGAGCATTAGCAATTAAAACATGCAAAACATGGTCAGGTTAAAGTGTCTGAATCCTTTTTGGTCCCTCAAATGTTACTGGTAGTCACTGTATGAAGAATTTTGGGGTATAATACGTCACAGTTTACTTTATTTTGCTCTCCTCACTTACATAAGTGAACTATAGTGTCCTGCACACACTAGTAAAAAAATGTCTGTGTCTGAATAATTGATTTGACTGTACCAGTACAAACACGGTACAATGACTAAACATGCCTTATTTTCAAATAGCTTTTTCACAGTCCACACCACGACTTAGGACAAAAATACCATCTCAATGAAAATGTAAGTCCAAAATATTGGGGGAAAAAAGAGGTGTTTTCAAATTTATCTGGATTAATGTGGACGTAGCCTGAATTTCGAGATCACTAAAGAGAGAAATATAGGGATCAGTTGATGGAAAGTCTTATTTGCGAGCTGCAGTTTTTGGGTGGCGTCTGTTGCATGGCGCTGATCTCCTTCAAAAGCCCAACGTCACTGCAGCCAATTTCCATTTGCCCCTCTGGAATCACAAATACTTCATCCGCTTCTCTCCATAAAAGTGAGTGTTATGAGAGAAAACGTTTTTCTGGGTCCCACATCAAAGTGTTTTGCCATATCAAAGTGTTACGCCATGACTCCTTCTGTTCTTTAGGACCATTCCAACATTTTTTCAGTAAACAAGACTGCTTAAAGCTGCTGATTGGTAGCATAGCTACAGATGTGGATATAACTTAAATGATTACACTGCAAACTTCCCGTATGTAAATATCTAAATTCCCCTGTAGTCAATCATGTTATCCCTTAAAACTTATCACCAAAATGACATATTTAAACGTTTTTTCCTTAAAAAAAATTTGCTTCATGCCTTAAAATATCTTGTGTAACTCGACACCCTTGCCTCATTTAGTATGCGCGGTTCTATGAATATGCAAATGAGCCCCGCCTCCACTCACTCACTCAGCTCAGAGATCCACTGGTTGACGATCACACGTTGATCTGATTGGTTACAAGCTCGTTTGTGACGTCAGAAACACCAGCGATTTCAAACCGTGTTTTTGAGACTGTCTTTGGTTCACTGCAGTTTTAAGGAGGAAATACTCAGCAATGCTGTCGACTTATGGACTTACACATGGTTTGTCCTAAAGCATATTAAAACCACCACATAGACATATAAACAACATTAAAAAACTTGATTTTCAATTTTTTTTGAGTGCGGACGAGCAACTTTTGGAAACCTCTTGAAAAAAGCTAATGCGAACGAAGAGGATTTTAAAAACGAAATGAATGTATTAATGCGGCCTCGGTTCCTGTGAGTTTCCCGAATGCATTTTAGCAGCTGGAGACTGATGTCTGTTCCTGTGTTAGGAAAACACACAGTTTGTTTTGCTACTGACGTTGGTGAACACGCATATCAAAAAATGTCACCAGCTGTGCAGTGGCTGCTAAGTATAAAACCCAGCGACCTAAATATACACTATTTTTTTTTCCTTTGACTAAAAACATGCGTATAAACTTTGCTCCTACTGTAAATATGGAAGGTAATGCGGTGTTTGTGGCCACCGAGTCTTTGTTCTGATGATATGACTGCTTGTTTTTTTATTCATACTGCGGCTACTCCCACGGTTTCGCTACTGAGCGGAGACGAATCGCTTTGTTGATGCGGTAAAATGCGATGATGCAAAAGTCCCGATGGAAGGGTGTCGTCCAGCCCATAATGTTGACGCATTTCAACTTTCTCTCACTTTCTGTCTATTTTTCTGTGTCTTTACTTAAAGGCCTTTGGTCTGGCATTTCTCCAGCAAAGCAAAGGGACTCTTTAGTGGTCACTGGTTAAGTTGGCCAAGAAAATATGTTTCTCATTCAAGATTTTCTTTATTTTTAAAGTCTACAACACTGCTAAAAAACTAAATTAAGCGAGTTTTGGCTTAAAACAAGAAAAAAATTCTGCCAATGGGGTAAGAAAAATAATCTGAAGAAAAATAATCTTAATTTATCATTATTTTTCTTACCCTATTGATATATAATTTAGGTTGTTTTAAGCAAAAACTCACTTTATTTAAAAAATGTTCCCCCAGAAAACACAATATAATTTCTTATGTCATACTTATCTAATAAATGCTTCTTGATTAAAAACATTTTAGATATTTGGACTGGAAACAAGACAAAAATACTAAGCATTTTTTTGCAAGCAAGCGGACTCTTTAGTGGTCACTGGTTAAGTTGGCCAACAAAATATGTTTTTCATTCATTCAAGATTTTCTTTCTTTTTACAGTTTACAACACTGACGTCAAAGGCATATTTTAACATGGTCTGGTTTCTAAATTTTGACCAATTCAGTATTGTTTGGGTAACTAAAAGTAGAACTAACTTAAAGGCAAAGTTCACCTAAAAATGTAAATGGCAATGCCGAATTATATCTTGTTTTCTGAAGAAAAAAACTAAATGAAGTGAGTTTTTGCTTAAAACAAACAAAATTATCAACCAATAGGGTGAGAAAAATAATCTTGTTTTCCATTTGAATTAAGATTAGATTATTTTTTGTGTTTTCCATTTGAATTAAGATTATTTTTCTGACCCCATTGGCAGATAATTTCCAAATTAAGAAACTAAATTAAGTGAGTTTTTGCTTAAAACAAGAAAAATTATCTGCAAATGAGGTACGAAAAATAATCTTGTTTTCCATTTGAATTAAGATTATTTTTCTTGTTTTAGGTTTAGGTACTTGATAATGTTGCTTGTTTTAAGTGTGGGTTCATTTTAATCCCCTCCCCCAGAAAACCAGGTATAATTTCTTATATCAAGAGGCATTTACTAGATAAGTAAAATGACATAATTATTTATTTATTTTTGGACTGGAAACAAGACAAAAATACTAAGAAAAGCATTTTTTTTGCAATAATCTGATATTAGATAAAAGATGTTATCCCCTTACAAACTCATTTTTGTTAGCTAATTTAGTGTACCTAAGAAATGAAGAGAAACAAGCGAGGAATAAAGCATTACAACAACAGCCAGACTGAAATGAAACACATAAACCTCCACAGAAAAAAAAAACAATGCAGAGTAATTACTCCAGTCTCATAAAAACGCCTCGTGAGCTTGTACACACCCACATCTATTTTGTAGTACAAATTGTTTTGGGTTGAACCAATAAAAAAATGAAGAGGAGAAAAGCCAACCAACAAGCAATTGCAGGAGAGGCCGTTTTGTGGCGTGGAGATGCTGGTCAAAATTCACAAAATTCGGATCCTTGAAGACTTTATAACATAATTCAATGCATTTTTCAGGAGTTCTTCCTATCTCTACTAGGGCTGTCACTTTTGTGAAAAAATCCTGTTCGATTTTTGAGACATAAGTGTTCATTGAATTGATTTTCCATGTTTAAAGACGTTTCCATTTTCAACACCAAATAGAGGCAAATCCACGGACACCTAACAGGCATTAGGACGAATATAACAAGGGCGCTTGAGACGCACAAGTCAGCAATATTCCTGATGATTTATTGGCGTGAAGTTTCGTGCACAATGACAAACAGGAGTGCAACATTCAGGGATTGAGATTAACACCCTCCAACTCACCAAATGCGGGTAAAAATGAACTTTGGCGGGAAACGCTGTCAAATCACGAGCCAATTTGGCGTAGGGCTGGGCGATATGGCCTAAAAAAATTATCACGATAATTTTTTTATATCAGTCGATATCGATAATTATCACGATAAATGTCAAGTCTTTATTTCTTTCAAGTTTAAAGGCAGATTTTTGCTCCTAAGTGCTAATGGGGGATGTTGTTTCAAGTCTTGAAACAGGTTTCTGTTGCCTGACTTTGGCACGTATCTTCAGCAGTTTACAGTGCAGGCTGCAATATTAATATTACATGTTTTATCTCGAAATGGATATTTGACAGTGAGTTGACAGTAAATCTGCATCCTAACTCAAGCTAATACTACTATGTTAAATTTATGTTAATTCTATTCTATCATTACGTTCATCTATTTAAAAAAAATTAACAACCACATTTTTATTTGGTAAATGTAACATTCTGACTGTTTGAGTTTTATTCAAATTAACCATTGGTTATCCAGTATCATGCATTTAGATCATGATAACCACAGATAAAACAAAGCATAGCCTATAGCACCTCACTATCATGGCAATATGTAACTTTATGGTTTCTATGGTATTTGTATGAAAAACTGTCGCCTAAATACATTATTAAATACTGTAATTATATTCCATTAGTTCTTTAATACATTGTCTACATTAATAATATAATACAATTCAATAGCCTACTATATCCCACATTTCATGGTGCAGTTAATATTACTAGGCTAACGTTACAGTAAATCCATGGTAAATGGATTCAGTATCAATTCAGATTCTGACTGTATCGTTGCGTACAGTGTTTCTCCTGTTTGTCAGCGCTGTTCCATCTGCCTTTAAACTGGTTTAAATCACCGAGTCATTAGTGTTCTTCGCTGAACTCAAGCGCTTCTCACTGGATGTCGTGACCGAGGCCGATCAGAGTAAACGCTGCACCAGTAAGCTCGCGCGCGCTGCCGTTTGGACTTTGAGCCGAGCGGATAAACAGTCCGTGAGGCGTGCGCGGTTCAAATGAGTTTCGTTCCGCTTTTGGCGCATAAACATTATCGAACATTTATCGAACTCTTGATATCGTTTTATCGAGAAAAATGATATCGCGATAATTATCGTTATCGTTTTATCGCCCAGCCCTAATTTGGCGTGTTTCTGTGTTTACTCACTTTGCTGGGGAAGTTCGTGTAAGACAAATCTGCGCGGATTTAGCGCAAATACGCAACTCGTGATCCTCATGATATATTAAATACAGCGTATTGCGCAGAATCTGCTCATTTCTGGCTCACTTGAACACACACGTCACTACGCAACAAATAACGGCGCACTTGTTCACTTGCATTGAAGTAATAGCGAATATTAAAAAGCATTTGGTTAACAGAAAACACATTGTTATTTTCCACCATCCTACATGTTCTGTGTGCTGTATTGATCAGTCCACCTAACACACATTTTTGGTAAAAAAAAAAAAAAAAGGCAGTTAAAATCGATTCCCTTTTTTCGTTTTCGAAACGTTTGTTGGTTTGCCCGATCGATTGTGCAATCGATTTTCGAACGTAAAGTGACAGCCCTAGTTAATTAAATCCTCCCCTTTTCCCATAATGTATGAAGGCGAGTGTATACCTTCATAAATGGAGTCAAGTCTGAGCTTCTGTGCATCGATTCCGTTAAATAATTCAAGTCACACAAATCTATTCAGATCATATTGAGTCACAGAAACTGAGTGGTTTATGCCAAGCTGGCTCCTTCAGAAGGGGAAAGAAACCTGATAGGCGACCCTGAAGATGAAATCATGGGATTTATAATTAAGTTCAGTACGCAGATCTTTCTTTGAGAAGCACCTCCGTGTGATTCAGACACTGGACCTGAAGTTCTCTGGCTCAGTTTACCCACGCCTCTTCATCAGCACAAACGCCAGTGAATGTGAGCTCATTGTTTTCAAAGAAAAATCAGTTCCGTGGATGAAAAGGAAATGCAGTAGTAATGTCTGTAGTTGCCAATGGAGGGACAGAAATCTCTCACATTTCATTCAAATATCTTCATATGTGCTTCAAAGATGAATCTTACGGCGTTGGAAAGACATGAGGTTGAGTAAATGATGACCATTTTTTTATTTCTTATACACTTTAAACGTGGAAATAATGATTTTGTTCCACTGAGATATTTGGAAGGTCAAGTTTTGTACACAAGATGGTATAAACTTACGCATTTGGCAGATCTTATCCAGAGACTTACATTGCTTACAAATTACACATTTTTTATCAGTTATTGCCTTCCCTGGAAATCGAACACATGATTTTGGCGTTTCTAGTGCCACGTTGCACAGTTTGAGTTACAGGAAAGCTACTATATGGTGATGTGCAGGTCCAAACATAATTTGCAGGCCAAAATTTCAGCATTTTCTATGTTTATTTTACAGGTAAATCTGCGGAATTTTGCATTGAAAAAATTTTGCATTGATAAATTTTGCATTGAAATATTTTGCATTGAAATATTTTGCATTTAAAAATTCTTGCATTAAAAAATGTGCTTCACTCGTGTTGATAGCTGAAAGCAATTATCCAAATATTTAATAAACAAATAAACTTTATAAATGTGTTCTTCACAGCCAGTTCTACAATTGCATCATTTAATTAATGCAAACACACAATTCACATTATTATAGAATATTATATGTTGTTATTTTATAAAATACAATAAATACTTTCAGAACCAAACTAAAAACAACTTGAGAGAACAAGATCCTTGAGGACTAGACAAAAATGGTTACTAGATTTCCGGCATGTCAGGGGAACACCTGGATGGATGTGTGTGTGAAAGCTGTGTCATTTTGCATGTATTTCCTCCAGAACAGCAGGCGGGAGCAAGAGGAGCAGTTAATGGCGCTTGTAAAGAGTATTAATGCTTTAGAAGTGCCGTCTGAAGCCAGAACGAGCGGAAACTTTGTGAAGGTGAGCTGGGGAACGTTTGTAAAGTTCAAGGCCCAGCAGGCATCCTGTAGAAACGCTCATAATCATTCTGTAGGTTAAGATTTCCAAATTATACCGGATAATGTGTTCTCGAGCTACCTGGGATTCCTGTCTTTGAGGATGTGCATTAAATCTCTTCTACATGGAAAGAAGATCCTTGTATTTGCACACTGTTGACTTTGGTTTGGATCATTTACGTTTTTTGAGCCACGATTCGGATCCGAAAAAAAAAAAAGTATATATATATATATATATATGGGGGGGGGGGGGTGTATATATATAAAAGTATATGTATAACTTTGCTTTTCATTTATTACTTAAAGCTCACTTGAAGTTCTTCGATACTACATCAAAAACTACTAGCCAGACTGATAAAGTTCAAACATTATTTAAAACAAGTGAACAGTCAGTAATAAAATAAGAAAAAATACACAAATTACAAGCAGAGATTAAGTCTAAATTACCTGGTTTAACAGTTGTGTTCAGGTACAGAAATGAATAATTAAGCCTACATGTAAAATAACATATATATAATATATCATTTCATCTTTGTTAAAGCTTTGTTATTAATGACGCAAACACCCGTAGGAATATTAGGCTGCTGTCACTTTAAGACTGAATTGTGTGTGTGTGTGTGTGTGTGTAACACTAATGTAACGGCTCACAGGTGTGTGTGTGTGTGTGTGTGTGTAACACTAATGTGATGCGCTCACAGGTGTGTGTGTGTGTGTGTGTGTGTGTGTGTGTGTGTGTGTGTGTGTATGTGTAACACTAATGTAACGGCTCACAGGTGTGTGTGTGTGTGTGTGTGTGTGTGTGTGTAACACTAATGTAATGTGCTCACAGGTGTGGGTGTAACACTAATGTAATGCGCTCACAGGTGTGTGTGTGTGTGTGTGTGTGTGTGTGTAACACTAATGTAATGCGCTCACAGGTGTGTGTGTGTGTGTGTGTAACACTAATGTAACGGCTCACAGGTGTGTGTGTGTGTGTGTAACACTAATGTAATGTGCTCACAGGTGTGTGTGTGTGTGTGTGTGTGTGTAACACTAATGTAATGTGCTCACAGGTGTGGGTGTAACACTAATGTAATGCGCTCACAGGTGTGTGTGTGTGTGTGTGTGTGTGTGTGTGTAACACTAATGTAATGCGCTCACAGGTGTGTGTGTGTGTGTGTGTAACACTAATGTAACGGCTCACAGGTGTGTGTGTGTGTGTGTAACACTAATGTAATGTGCTCACAGGTGTGTGTGGGTGTGTGTGTGTGTGTAACACTAATGCAATGCGCTTGTGGAGTAATTTACAACGGCTTTGAACGCAGCTCAATCAGAATCAAGGACCTGAACTATCCGTTTTATAATTATTAACTTACTAAACTCTATGATGGTTACATTTAGCAGTTTATCCACGAATCACATGCATGCCGAACCGTGGGGGAGCGGATCCGTACGGATCACGGATCAAACGCGACCCGTTGCAGCTCTAATGTTGACTCAATAAAAGTATCCGCCGGATCCTGTTCATCATCCTGAAACTGAAAGTGTCATTTAACACAAAGCCAATGAAGCAGAACGTAAAGGGGACGGTTGTGTGGCCAGCAGGTGATGACTGCGCACAGATGTTCTTCTTGCATTCGTGTCTGGTTTTCTTCCTGAGAATGTTTATAGTTCGGAAATGACTAAGGAAGATGTCATGTATGAATCGGTCACTACAAGAAGAATCGCATGCAAATGAGTTAACTTGTTCAACAAATGAGATCTTCACAAGATGACAGAGATGGCAAAGTTAGAAAGTCCGGTAACACTTCACAATGAGGTTAATTAGTTAACATTAGTTAGCATTAATTAATAATGAACTGCACTTCAATTTAAAAAATTTCTAATACATTATTAAAATAATTAGTTAATGCACTGTGTACTAACATGAACATACAATGACTGTATTTTTTAATTACTAAGATTAACAAATACAGTAACAAATGTTTTGCGCATTGTTAGTTAATACATTAACTAATGTTAACTAATGAACCTTATTGTGAAGTGTTACCGAAAGTCCAAAGACAAGTGATACGATACAAAATGAACCGAAGACCATTTCAGTGCGAACACATCGACGCTCCTCTCTCCTCAAAGAAAAATACCATACATAATATACTATAAGGATATATAATATAATATAAGAATAAGAGTTGAATCAGTCGGACAGATCATCGAGCTCAATTATATTTTAATTCGATTGTTTAAGCATCATATCCGAACGTCTTGCTCTAGCTGTGATGCGCCACGTATTACGTAATCACGCTGAAAGGTCAAGCGTGACGTAGGAGGAAGTACCAACCCAGTGTTTACAAAGTGAACGTCTAAAGACTGAGTCAAAATCGATAGAAGGTAAAACAACGATGTCGGACGATTTTGAAGTTGGAGGAGAAAATGAGATGGGAGTTTTTCGGATCACATTACATTTTCCGCCTACGCCTTTCCAACATGATTAAGCAATGCGTGAAGTCGTGGACGTGCAAGACCAGCATTAGTGGTTAAAAGTATATAAATGTGTATTGTGTTATAAATGTCCGCTGGTTTGTCTAGATAAGACTCTTATTCCTCGGCTGGATCGTGTCGAGACTTTGAAGCTGCACTGAAACTCACATCTGGACCTCCGACCCGTTGGACCCCATTGAAGTCACTATATGGAGAAACCCTGGAGTGTGTTCCTCAAAAAATGTCATTTCTTTTCGACTGAAGAAAGAAAGACATGAACATCTTGGATGACGTGGGGATGAGTAAATTATCAGGAAATTTTCATTCTGAAGTGAACATTAATGCCTGTGGTATACAGAAGCACACAGCAGCGTTCAGCACACGCATGTCCAGGGTGTGTGTGTGTGTGTGTGTGTGTGTGTGTAAGACTGTGGTCAGGCTGTGGTATGCCGGGGAATCCCAGTGTTGTCACTGCTGTGGAAGGCCATTCTCCCTTCATCCCAAGCGCTGTAAACATGGCCATGGGTTGAGTGTGAGTGTGTGTGTGTGTGTTATTAGTCAGTTCTCCTGCTGAGCGGTGCCACCCTGAAGCTCCTCTAAAAATAACCTCCATTTTACTCGTCTAACACATCTCCTTAACTGTTCTTTCTCTGCGTCTCACCAGTTACAGTAAGTATAGTCTGACAGCAATCGGTGACTCAAGTGTGTTCCTGTTTTCGGATTCTATGTGTTAAGCCCAAAATATACTTAATTTGTTTGCTATTGTATGCGTGTAGTCGAACGTGTGGCCTTTAAAAGTATACTCCATTTGATATTGTGTGAAGACGGTCGACACATGCACTCTAGAAAGAGTTATCTTTCAATCAAGACTAACTTTAGCTGGACAATAACTTTATTCTAGAGCTGCTGTAAAGCCAATTACTTTCATTTCCTATTATCACTGTAAAGCTGCTTTGAAACAATCTATATTGTGAAAAGCGCTATATAAATGAAGGTGACTTGACTATTTTTAAAGTTTTTATTTTTTACAGTTATTACCTAAAGTTGGGGCTATCTCATAACCCCACACACAAGCTCAATGCCGGTGTCTGTTGTTGTTGTTGCAGTCTCCGTAAATGTGTTATTGTTTTTCTGTCTCTTTAGTTTAGTTTTTGCCTGTGTCTAAACGGCCCGGGTCAGTGTTGCCACCTTGTGAAACAACTATTTAGTGCAGAACAAATTCAACCCGCCTGTGCGACTTGCGCATACAGGGAGTTACGAGAATCGCACTACACACATACTATTCTGGTTACAAAATTGGTTCCACTTTATTTCGTTAGTCCACTTTGGACATTTTACTAACTATAAGTTTTGCAACTACATGTCAACTAACTGTCATTAGAGTATTAGTAGACTGTTAGGTTATGGTTAGGTGTAAAGGCTGATTTATACTTCTGCGCCGGACCCTCTACGCCAGGGATTCCCAAAGTGTGGTACGCGCACCCCCAGGGGTGGGATTTTTCCATACAAAAAACAAAACAAAAACATTAACAGTAAACATTTCCTTTGTAATCGCTTTTATTTTAAATAAAAAAAACTATAGTTTATTAGTTTTTGATAGAAACGTAGAAGACAGCTGCTGTCTTCTACGAAGCTCTGCAGCCGCTAGGCTTTATGTCACGTGATCAACTCCTAAATTCAAATGTGCTTTCGCGCGTTGGCTGGCGCTGAGTGTCATATATCACAAATATTGAGTGTTTTCAACAACATAATGTTTATTTTAGGTTTCAGACATTTAAATAAAGTATTCACATAAGTACTAGCAAAACAATGATTCTATGGAAGTGGCAATAATAATCCTTTTCATTATAAGACGACACGTTTTATTCATATCAGATACACATTGTGTAAGTAGCTTCACATTTTACCCTATTCTTCTCCCAGTTCACCGGCCTCTTACTTTCATGTATTACGTGAGAAGTGGAGGAATTGACGTGTAAATCCAACAGATCCGATTCTCTGAACTGTGGCACAAACTAACATGGCGCCGCCCATGGCGCATACAGCTCAACTAACGCGATCGTTATGAAGGTGTTTAAACAACAAAACACATCCACTTACACATATTTGACAATCGGAATATCAGTGTTTCATGCTATAGCTAATACATTTGTGAATATTTTAGATAAAAAAGGAAAAATTACATAAAAGCAGATCATCATTCATTCAGCGCTGTGTTGTGGTTGCGCTGTGTCACGTGACAAGCAATGACGCATCACGGAAATATTAAAGTGACAAGTTTACGGACAACATTAAAGTGACTAAATAACGGTCGCTTTGAAAAACTCACGCTGGGGGGGTCAGTTAGAATTTTTTGAGAAACTTACGTGTGAAAGGGTTAAAAGTGGAAGCTCGAGTGTAGCTTTGTTGCATTATATTGAAACTTTGTTGATGTGGTTATTTGCGCATGATTAAAGTCTTTATATGGCGATAAAACAAAGCTTTGTTGCAAAGTTTGTTTGTTTTTTTTAGTGGGGATTGGGGGTGCGCCAACCCGGTTGGGACATAGAAGGGGGTGCGCAGGAAACCGCTGCTCTACGCTATAGACTACGCGTTGGTTTTCATTTATACTTCTGCGTCAGTCAGCTAAAGGATCCTCTTGAGTTCAACTTTATAAGCTAATTAAGTCAATCAGTGTACAATGTATCCTACTGTATGCTTTTTTACAAATTATGTGAAACTGTACTCATTGGGAATCATAAATGTTAAAAAAAGCTAATACGCTACTGGGGAACTACTACTGGGCTACTTATGTAGTATGATGACGTCAGCAAGTGGTGGCCAGTTGCTTCAGAAATTAAATAAAAATCCCAGATATTGTTCATTTCTCACGCTGGCAATGGAAGCCCAAAATGAAAATTCTGCCACCATTTACTAACCCACGTGTTGTTTCAAACCAGTAGTTTTTCTTCTGTGCAACACACAAAAAGACATTTTGAGGATTGATTCAACTGTTTTTGTAAAAACAATGAAAGTCAATGGGGTCCAAAACAACAAAAATACAACTTTTTACAGAACATTTTACATTTTTTAGAGACATTTTAGAGACATTTGCTGATTTTGCCTTTGGACTGATGGCCTTAATTCTTCCTGATTTAATTGTTATGCATATTTTTTGACACTTTCGTAGTTGTGTTGCAGTTGCTATGGTACAGTTGTAGGTTGTACACTTTGTATTTGATTTTAAGTGGAAATGACGGCAGACAGCGAGGCCACAGAACCACTGAGACGGCCACAAGTCTTTGGCCCGGTTTCTCCGATTCTCATTTTTAGGGAGGTCTTGTTCAACCTAGTGCAATGCCTGCCAGTTATTCTTGTTTTCTTTAATTCAAAGCACAGTAATTGCCAATTACTGGCGGGTGCCAACCAAAGGGCTTCAGGTGGGTGATGGCAGCAGTCGTCAGGACCCTCGGTTTAGAAACGCAGTTTTATTTCTGCCAAAGTTAAGAGCCGGACAAATGAACAAGTGTCTCAATGTCTGCGCTCCCTCTCCTCCTGCTTGTTGTGTAATAAATCCTGCTGGTGATTAATTAGACCAATAGTTAGAAGAGGCAGACAGAAGTGGTGCCAAATCCTGGGCACTAGGGAACCGGAGCGAGGCGCCTTTATAGATTATAGAGCGGTTATGCCACACATACACACACATTCACAGGCTCAGAGGATACTACGACATGACAGGAACACACCTGGTGCACAGGTAATAATGAATTTATAAACATTAGTTCAACATATTAGTTACCATGAACTAACAATGAACAATTCTTCTAAATACTTGATTAAATCTGTAACACTAACTAATGTTAACTAATGAACCTTATTGTAAAGTGTTACAGATTTAATCAATTATTTAGAAGAATTTATCATTCTTAGTTCATGATAACTAATGTTAACTAATGAACCTTATTGTACCAAGTGTTACCATTAAATCTTAGTTGTTGCTAATTTCAACATTTACTAATACATTTTTCAAATCTGTTAACATTAGTTAATGCACCGTGAACCAACATTTATGAACAATAAACTAACATTAAAGGGGACCTATTATGCCCCTTTTTACAAGATGGAATATATGGAATAAAAGTCTCAAGTGTCCCCAGAATGTGTGTGAAGTTTCAGCTCCAGATACCCCACAGATCATTTATTATACCATGACCAAAATGCCCCTTTGGGTGGAAGCAAAAACAATGTTTTTGTGTGTGTATCTTTAAATGCAAATGAGCTGCTGCTCCCGCCCCTTTTCAAGAAGAGGGCGGAGCCTTTACAGCTCGCGCCTCGGATACTTCGACAACAACAAAAAAAAAATTTATGGGGCTGTTTCCAACGAACATTTTTTTTAATCCCATTTGGGGCCATTGACAGACAACAAGTTTTCTTTAAAAGTTACACTTTTTAACAGCGCGAGATAGTGTAAAAGATGCGAACACAACAGTCAAACACGTCCATCCAGCGCGTTTATAATGAAAATCAATGGAAAAGTAGTGCAGTTGAAAGGAAAATGCATCCTATGTTCATTAATACAGCCAATAACAGAACATTTAGATTGTTTATCACGTAGCTGTGACATCACAACGTAAAGAAAACTCAAACAACTTATTTTGAGACACTGTTTATGATTTATGGGGAATATAAAAAATGAGAGGGTGGATTTTTATCATTATATGGTGGTTGTGTACACCATGTTCAAAGTGAATTTTGCATAGTAGGTCACATTTTAATAAATCTCATTGTTAGTACATGTTAGCTAATGCATTAACTCATGTTAACAAATGAGATCTTATTGTAAAGTATTGCCATAATGCCACTGCATCCAACGAATTAATGCATTTAGTCAATCCCAATACTCTCTAGTTCAGTAGCGTCACCATTTTAAGAAGGTAATTTCTTCTTAAAATAATTCCAGGGCACTTAAAAACATATGCTTCCTAGAATTTCCCAGATTGCACTGTAAAAATCTGCACACTATAGTCACTCACTGGAATGTTGTTTTCTCAAGTTGGAAAGGAGGACGAGTGCATATTTAAAATTGTCCCTGTGCTTTTCAGCAATTACGAAGACGTACGATAAACAGAACGTGGCATGTTATACAGAAATTTTTGTTTGTTAATACCAGTTACACTTTAATGATCAACCTTGTAACCATATAGTGCATAGTCACGGGTCGTGTTTACTGGATAAAGGCCCAAACCTCAGTTTGCAATTCACAGATAAATGTCATTGGGATCTATGGAAGTGGAATAAAACACCACTGTGCCATTTTTATCGTTGAGAAAGGAATTTGCGCAACTACAAATGTTATGACTAGTCAGTAGGTTGCTGGCATTAAAATCATCAAAACTTGTTACCAAAAAAGATTTAAAAATCCCCTTACTGATTGAGTAGACGGTTGTTGGATGACTTATTCATCATTATCCATCCCTGCATGTTACACAACGATTATCAACATCAAGAATTCAACCTGTGGCTAATTCACCAACAGGGACCATTATCAAATATCACACTATCTGTCAGAAAGCCAGAGGATTTTCTTTATATCCTCTATTACGATTTTAAAGGTCCAATGGCCTTCTTCCATCCACCGTCACGAATGAAACACTGCGAACTTCCTCTGTCTATTTCAGGAGAGCTGTTTCTAAAAGAGCACTGAGAACAAACCAGACCTTTCCAAATTTAGCTCTGACTTTAAGAGAGCCATGAGTCTAAGTGATTCCCTTCATGCTATATTTATAAACCATAGCCAAGCCATAAGTCTTATTTCCTGACACTGAGGCATGTTATGACCTCTGTCATTTTGGTCTGCGGTGTGGAGCTTGTGGGCAGCGTTTCTCCGCTCTTGCCCCGTCACTCATCATTTACAACGGGGTGACATACTGAGGGACACTTTACACTGTAAACCCCGCAAAAAAAAGTGCTCAGATTTGTTAAAGTCCCCCTGTAGTCAATAACTGTATCCCTTAAAACTCATCTTTGATCAGCAAAATTACATATTTCAAAAAGTTTTTTCCTTGAAAACAAATTCTTCATGCCTTAAAATAGTTTGAATGTAACTCGACACCCTCGCCTCATTTAGTATGTGCGCTTCTATGGATATGCAAATGAGCCCTGCCTCCACTCACTCACTCAGCTCAGAGATCCACTTGTTGACGATCACACATTGATCTGATTGGTTACAAGGTAGACAGCATCGCAGAGTCTATTAGACCACAGTAAGATTATCAGTGTCAGACCTGAATCTATTACTAATTTCTCTCTTAAATGTTATTGAGGTTTTGCACAAAACTGGTTTGTCCCATGACGTGTGATGGCATGGAAAGGTGACTTTTGACTTTTCATTTCAAAGAAGAACTTTAAAGTCCCCCTGTCGTCAATAATTTTATCCCTTAAAACTCATTTTTGATCAGCAAAATTAAATACTTAAAAGTTTTTTCCTTCGTAATGCCTTAAAATAGCTTAAATGTAACTCGACACCCTTGCCTCATTTAGTATGCCCGGCTCTATGAATATGCAAATGAGCCCCGCCTCCACTCACTCACTCAGCTCAGAGATCCACTGGTTGACGATCACACGTTGATCTGATTGGTTACAAGGTCGTTTGTGACGTCAGAAACACCAGCGATTTCAAACCGTGTGTTTGAGGCTGTCTTTGGTTCACTGCAGTTTTAAGCAGAAAATACTCAGCAATGCTGTCGACTTATGAACTTACACACGGTGTGTCTTAAAGCGTATTAAAAACACCACATAGACACATAAACAACATTAAAAGCTTGATTTGACGAAAAAAAATACTGACGGAAATTGGACCAACACATGCAGGCACATCAACAAAAGCAAGTGTGGGTGAAAGTCTGAGTCTTATCAAGGCCAATTACAACGTTTAAAGTAAAAAATAATAATAACCATCGTAACTGAGCTGGTGGTTTCCATATAACCTTCACAGGTCAATTCAACCCTCAGGCTGGGCGAACACACATCTCATTTTTGAGCAGGTTTATGAGCTCTGTGTACATCTGTCCACTCACAGGTAATGATTCATTTTCACTTTCAGTAAGGTAGTTACACAGAGTGACTTAACAGAACATTAATCGTTTCACCGTGTGCACTTGATGATTTTGTAACTTCACGCACACATGCGGTTGGACCGAACATGGTCTTTGAAAAGGAAACGGTTTTCTTTTTTAGTGGCAAGACGATCACAAATGATTCACTGTTTTTTAATAATCAAAAAACTAGGAAGCCTCAGTAATCTTACATTAAGGTGCAAGACAACTTATATTAGGCATAAATATGGGCTGTTTATCCTATTATGATGCTTTTCAACTACTTAATTCGATTTTATCATTACCGCCCATTCTACCGAAATCATGTTTAAAGAATAAAGCTTTTTTTTTTTGGAAGAAATATTGATTATTCTCACCTTACTCTCATTTTTTGTTGAAGTTCATCACATCCAGTCAGATGGCCACATATGGTATAGTCATAGAAGTTATTATAATTTTTCAAATGAAGCTCATCTGACGCTTTCATCCAACTCTCTATTGGAAAAGAGTTGGAGACAGCAAAGAATGCAGCTTTTAGGGTGCTTTCACATCTGTAGTTCGGTTCATTTGGTCCGGACCAAGGGCGAAAAATGATACTTTGTAAGATTTTTCAGGCGTTTTGGTTCCTTTTCAAACCACACTGATTGCCCTGGTCCGAATCAGTTGACGAGTTGATGAAACGAACCAAAATGCAGAGTCACGTGACAACATCCACATCACTCGTTGGCCAGATGTGTCTTGAACGTATTTCCATAACTCCACTTCGATTGGTCAGAATTAACGTGCGGGAAAATTGCCCCCTTCCCCTGAGCTGTTCGCTGAACAAAGCAAAGATTTCTTGCTAAAATAAAATGCAATCTCCTTAGTCCCGAAGATCCCGAAAAAAAGTCAGTCTGTGCTTCAGTGACAGAGAACCTGTCAATCACAGCTGTCAATCATGACGTTACACCACCGTTTTTCACCGTCACCGACGTCACAGACCAAATTTCTACGAGGCTCCACACCGCCTCACAACTCCAAGTCTGTCCGTGCAAACTGTCAACAAACATTAGTCCTCATCCCATTATGCACAGCGCAGCGGACTAGGGCAGGCGGTTTAGTCCAAAAATGCGCAGTTCTTTGGCAGTCGGGTCTGTTTGAGGTCGGATCACGTTCTCACCACAAACGAACCGCTCCGGAGTTAATTTGAAAGCGTACCTACGCTTGGACGACGGACTCTAGTGCGATTCAACCGGACTAAATGAGGCAGGTGTGAAAGTGCCCTTAGTCTTTCAATCGAAATACACAAAGATATGTCTTTTAACTGACGTAAATTATCAGGGGGTAAAAAAGTTAAACAAATATAACAAATCGATTTTCTCTAAAACGTGTGCCAAAATTCTTTCTGTATAAGTAAAAATCTAAGCCATACACATTTTGTTTTAAAGACAGTGTAAATCATAGTCACTGATTATAGCCTTTAAATGTCTCATATCCCATCTACCATACCCACAGCAATTGTTGTGGTTTTCCATGAGCTAAATACTTCGGTAGATTACCTTACAGACAACTTTTATGGTGCTTTTTGGAGCTAGCCAATATAAATTCTCTCAAACGTTTTTTTTTTCTTCCAAGGAAGAAAGCTAGTTTATGTTAGCTGAATCATCTTTTTAAAACCTGCTTAATTAACTCCCATAATTCGGCTGCTTATAAAGACAATATTACAAGTGGTAATGATAATAGTGTGATTTGTACACAACTGCAAAAAGCTCAGTGATCACTAATGTTATGCATCGTATTCTGCCAATTACAGCAAATAAATTCTCATAGCGTAAAAACGACTTCATGCCGATGCTCGAATGCATACCTGGGCTATATCTGGAAACAGGTTTAAACAACATGAAAGGCAGCACCTAAACCACACCATTTAATTAAAGAATCTCCCCGGGCTATAATGTTCTGTGTTGGAGCGCACACACACACACACACACACACACACACACTGACAGCTTGGCAGACACAAACAGCACAAAATATTTACAAGAGGAAATAGCTGCGACATGCAGACTCAGAGCCGGTTCTGTGTGGTCCGTATCCATTATGAGGATCCGTCAACACACTGATCCAGAGTCAGTGAGGGCCTTTTCCACAAGAGCCAATCAAAGCCCATCGTCCTGGGGTGCGTTTCCCGTACAATCATAGTACGATTCACCCTTGAAGAAATCATTTAGCTAGTCACTGTGTCCCAAAACCGTATTGTCGCAAATTGGTCGTTCAACCACGTCGGTTAATGATGTCACGCATGTGATGGAGTAATAACTACTGTTAATGAATCTGTTTGAGATCGAATTAATGCGAGA
Source organism: Tiaroga cobitis (assembly GCA_030578255.1). Taxonomy (NCBI): domain Eukaryota; kingdom Metazoa; phylum Chordata; class Actinopteri; order Cypriniformes; family Leuciscidae; genus Tiaroga; species Tiaroga cobitis. The sequence goes on from CM060594.1 coordinate 42,646,586, forward strand.
TGTTTTGCTATATATGCGGACACGGCATCTGAGGACTATTTCTAATTTTTCTCAATTGTTTTGCTCTATTTCCAGATTCAATCATAGACTCGTTCTTACGCACTAGAGCTCGTTCACACATACACACACTCTTCAAGAACGACGCTTTAAATCTCTTGACAAACTAAAAGACGTGAATGACATTTGTATGTATTCTAAATAAAAGATATAGATTGTATTGAATGTCAGCTTGCTTATTTTGCTCAAGATGACGATTTATTGAGTCACATGTCATGCAAACTAGAAACTCAGCTTCTAACCACAGCTCGAGATCTGTCGCTCACACACACAACTCTGCGACGCTGTTTGCGAATGTTCGTTGGAACGATGGTTTCGGGAAACACCGACTTGTTGAACTGCTGATAACGACGGAACTTGCAACCATAGTTAGCTAACGATGCTTTCGAGAAACACACACCTGATCAAGGCTGGCATGTGGACAGAAGCGAGATGCCATTCGTCTCCAGTTTAGACAACAGCCATCATCTTATATCATTGCTGACTCAGATGTTACGTGTCGTCTCATAAACCACTTGAAACATGCTAAATGAGGAAAGAATTAGACAAATTAGAAGAAAAAAAAAAACACACACACAGCTAATTAACAAAGCTCCCAGTTACCAAAACGAATATTTAAAACTTACATCATTTTGTTTTACCCCGGCAGGTGTTTATTCTGTGACGTAAACGGAGACTCCTGTTGCCTTTAAGTGTAAAATTACACAATTTAATTAGCACAATAAGTTCTGAAATGAAAACATGACCACATTACTTATTGGATTAACAGCTTTAAAAAAAAGACTCTTACCTGAAACAAGCCGAAGCGGTGAAACACCATGATGTACTGCAGGCTTTTTGGTTATTTCTGGTTTCGTTTTCACAGGTCATTCCGTTTTTTCCCTTTCCTTTTTCCTTTTGTGTATTTATAAAGCACTTTCAACGCAACTCAAGGTTGACACAAAAAGTGCTGTACAATACAACTAAAATCTGATACCTTACAATACAAATACAACAATACAAAAGAACACGAACACAATACAAACATTATACCTGGTTAAAAGCTATTGATAAAAGGTGTTTTTTTAAGCATATTAAGTTTTTACTTTTCTTGACTCAGTTCTTATGACGGATACTTTGATGTTTTCCCGCCAAAGAGACATCTGTAAAACCGCGACCCCCCATCAAATTTTACTTTTTTAAACCAGATTATAACTTTTGATTGAGCATGACTTCAAATATCCTGCAATTGAAGGGCTTTAATTCATTTTTCCGCACCTGGATTGAACAAAACTTTTTATTATGAAATTATGCAAGTCCATCTGTAGGTCAGAGATGCGATAGCCGTCCCTGAACGCTGCCCTCTCATGGATGGCGTCTGGAAGTGCACGCAAGCTTTCTTGATTTTGCATGGCCGCATTTCCAGGATTACAGCATATATCACACGGGGTAATTAAACACAAACTGTCTTCAAAACAGACTCACTTCTGCTTACTCCTAAACACCTCAGAGCCGCACTTCTCTCTTTTTTTCCTTCTCTCTCTCTCTCCTCAATTTTTTCCTCTCCCTGAAAACAGAGTTGCTCGACACTCTCATAAATGCTACATGGGAAAGGAATGTATTGACCCATTTTTTGCACCGTTTTGGTCTGATGTGGCTCTGCTCGCGCTTTACCATAAATGTGTTGCAAGTTCCACATTGACCTCTGTTTTTGTCTTACAATAACATGTATACTTAGTCAAACCAAAATTTTATTCAGACACCTTCAACATTTCTCATATTATCACAGTTTATTCGCTAGAAAATGGTAATAAATATGAGCAGATCAGTGGATATTTGACTGGTTTTGTCCGTCCTTCTGTTAGACTCTCACACATGAGTTACGTTGAATATCTGTCAGCTGTTAAATTTAACTACACAATTAGATAATACCAGTTTAGCTCAACCAGTGACCAAGCAATGCTTCATGTTGTTCAGTGTGTGTGTAAAAAGGTGCATTAGCAATTAAAGACAAAACACTCCAGCAAAACATGATCAGCTCAAAGTGTCTGAATAATTTTTGGTCCCAAAGCTTTATAAATTTTACTGGTAGTCGCTGTATGAAGAGGTTTTGGGTGTAATATGTCACAGTTTACTTTATTTTGCTCTCCTCACTAACATAAATGAACTACAGTGTCATGCACACACTAGTAAAAATATATCAAAAAGTTTATCTGGTGTCTGAATCATTTTTGGTTTGACTGTGCAAAAGATTATAAAATTTTTGGCCAGCTAATTCTGCCAGCTAAGTCAGAAAAAGACATGCATATAAAGCATGCAACCTTTTTCTTTTTGCTCTTACAAGGTGAAACTGGTGATTTCAGTCAGATCTTGCCATATTATACAAACCTAGTGAGACACTAGGACTAGTTTATTGCATGTGTCCTGTACTGTGTTATGAATGGTTAGGCTTGAGAAACGGTTTGCTTATTTAGACCCTGCATTGAGTAGGATCTGTTAAGCTGCTGGTTTTAAAGGACTGGGTGAATATCTTGAAGTGGTCAAACGTGTGTGTGTGTGTGTGTGTGTGTGTGTCACTGGCCATCCATACAGTATGATTAAGACAGGAAACATAAAGCCCAGACCCACGGCAGGTAAGAGCCCTGAGTGATTATGTTGCTCTAACTTGTACAAATATTTACAGCCTGATTATTTTGGGTCCGCCACGCTGGTATTTTTTTCATTCTGCCGGTCTTGAGACTGCACAAACACAGGAGACCCGACGTCTGAACAAGCTGTCTGTCTAGTCATGACAGGACACCCATAACCCAGACTACTGCCACTTTCAGAGCACTAGACCTGACCACACACATAACTACACTCACGCAGGCCGGTTCATATGCACAGCTAGGCACAGAGACACAGTCAAACTTCAAATAGATCATAACATTTTTTTTTTTAAATGACATTATTTTATACCTTCATGTCATTCCAATCCTGGTTGACTTTATGTCCAACATAAAAAGATGTTTTGAAAAATATCTGCATTTTTTGTCCATACAATGAAAGTGAATGGGCTCCGATGTTGTTTGAAAACATTGGAAAAAGGGCAAAAGATGCAAACATTTATTGACGCTCAAAATGGATGTAAACAGAATGATCAGTGTGAATTGTTATTATTTTGTCTTGTGGAAAATATGTAAATATTTTATGGAGCATCTAATCTAAAAAAAAAAGATCTTTAAAGTCCCCCTGTGGTGAAAATCAAGCGTTTAATGTTGTTTATACTGTATGTCTATGTTTGAGACAGTCTCAAAAACACGGTTTGAAATCGCTGGTGTTTCTGACGTCACAAACGACCTTGTAACCAATCTGTTAAGTAATTAAACTAGGATTGTGTTCTAAGGTGGTTCTAATGTCTCTAGCCTTCCTCTTGGTGTGTCGATCAAAACACAGGAATGGATCAGGACAGTCTGACTCAATCAAAGGGGGTTTATTGTACACTGAGAATGAGTTGGTCTGTGTGAGGTATGTGTGTGGTTCTACAATAAAACATAAATAAAGAAATAATCAGCATAACATGACTTGACTGTTATATCAAAATAAATCACACTATACATCACATTGCATAACACTATATAATGTTATAATATACATAACTTAACTTTCCAATTTCGCAATGCAATTTGGCGCTGGCATTGTTTAAGTAAACATAATCGGCACGTTGAAACTGAAAGTGTCCATATGAGTATCACACAGCGCACTATACAGTACTCCTATACGAACCTAACGAAGAATTAAGTATAATACCATAGTAACATAAATAAACAGGTATGGAAAAGGCGGAAGATATCCTCAATCGCGGTATTATATTGTGAATACAGCTCGTGAATGCACCGAACGCGCAAGCTTAGTTCTCACACTATTCATTCTGACTAACAGCGGACAAATACCAGAGTGCATTTGAAAATAAATACTATTATTAACAAGGATTGTCTACTGATCAAAAACGGGTACTCACAATCAGTAATAGACGCACACTATAGCACACAAATAACGGTTATTCCTCCCGGTCCCGTGCAAGTCTCTCTCTCTCGCGCTTCATTCGGCTGCGTCAGGGCGATGATTGACAGGTGCACTAAGCCCCGCCTTTCCAACATTGCCGCCCCCAAATTTATTTGGAAATTTGCTCCGTTGGAAGTTAATTCAGGGCTTCTGTAGGTTGTCTTCGCTTCCAGGATGCTCATCCTCTTCAGGGATTTCAGGAAGAACTATTAGACGAGCTATAGGCCGAGTATACGTTCTGGTTTTTATCTGTATCTCCGCTGTTCTTACACGGCCATCGGCTCCTGGGAAGACCTTCAGAATTCTTCCAATCTGCCATAGGGACCGAGGTAGTTGGGGGTCAACCAACATGGCTACAGTGCCAGGCTCGATGTTAGGTGATGGTCTTTGCCACTTTCCTCTCGTCTGCATTGCCGGTAGATAGTGCCTTATAAATGCAGACCAGAATCTGTCAGCTAATACCTGGGAGTGTCTCCATCTTCGCTTTGTGAGGAGTTCAGACTCCGGATACACTACCTGGGGTAATGAACCATCTGGCCGCCCCATCAGCAGGCAATTTGGAGTAACTGGGTCCAGATCAGCCAGATCTGCCGAAACATATCCTAAAGGCTTAGAATTTAGGATGGCTTCAATCTCAATCAAAACTGTCTGAAGCACTTCTTCGGACACCGTTTCTGAACCTAGGGTTGCACGAAGGGCAGCCTTTATGGTCCGGATCTCCCTCTCCCACACACCTCCAAAGTGCGGAGAGGCCGGAGGATTGAAGTGGAAACTGATCCTTTGTTTGGCTAACAGCTGTTGTAAGTCTGGACTGAGTTGGTTGAAAGATTCCCGGAGTTCTGTTTCTCCACCTCGGAAGTTGGTGCCCTGGTCGGAGTACAGTTCGGCAGGCTGGCCACGTCGACCAATGAACCTTCTCAGTGCCATCAGAAAGGCATCACTGTTCATTGAGGCCAGCACTTCTATGTGCACCGCACGGGTGGTGAGACACTTGAATAGGAGGCCCCATCTCTTCTCTACCCGGCGTCCCAATGTCACCACCAGTGGCCCAAAACAGTCCATTCCTGCTGAGTAAAATGCCGGCTTAAACAGTCTGAGCCTTGGAGGAGGGAGATCAGCCATCTGCTGTGTTGCTGGCTTTGACCTCCACTTACAACAGTCGAGACATGCCCTTTGGTGCTTCTTAATTGCCTCCCTGCCTCTCAGAATCCACACTCTCCTGCGGAGCTCAGCAAACACCCGCTCAGGTCCTGGATGGTGAAGTCGAGTGTCATAGTCCTTGATCAGTAGTTGAGTGTTAGGATGATGAGAGTCGAGTACAATAGGGTGCACGGTAGCTGGGTCAAGGGCTTCCACTCTCCTCAGTCGTCCTCCGACTCTGATGAGTTGGTTTTCGGAGTCAAATACAGGAGAGAGACATAGTAACCGACTGTTAGAGCGAACTGGCTTGTTGGATTTTAGCAGCTGGAAATCCTCAGGGAAACTATCTAGCTGTATCTTTCTCAGGGCAACAGTCTCTGCCTCTCTGTAGGTACCTGCTGGAGGAGATTTATCCTGGGCAGCCGCCCCATGCAGCTCCTGTGCAACTGCGTCCACCAAATCTTTCCAGTGGTTGTATTTCCTTTCATAAGTCAACGGCACGGTGTTAGTGATCCCACAGAAGATTCCTCCTTTAAGTTCAGCTGCATCTTCAGAGTTCGGAAAGCATGATGTGGGCTGAGAGGGCCACTCCTCCTGTGGTTGCAGTAGGAACTTTGGACCTTGAAGCCATCTGTTGGGGCCGATAAAGTCTTGCAGTCTCTTACCCCGAGTCAGGTCATCAGCAGGGTTTCCTTCAGAATTTATGTATCGCCATTCTGTCCGGTCGGTCAACTCCTGAATCTCCGCTACCCGGGTGCCCACGAAGACTTTGTACCTACAGGACTCAGAAAGGAGCCAGTGGAGGACAATAGTAGAGTCAGTCCAATAGGTGACCTTGTCCCACTTCAGAGTGAGCTCAGTTGTGAGCAACTTCGCCAACTGTGCACCCACCAAGGCGGCGCAGAGCTCGAGCCTCGGTATTGACTGTCGCTTTCGTGGGGCCACTTTAGACCGGGCTAGAAGAAAGGCAAGGTGGAGTTCCCCCTGGCGACCTTCCGAACGCAGATAAGCAACAGCCCCATATGCCTTCTCAGAGGCATCACTGAAAACGTGAATCTCCCGGCGTACATCTGATCGATCCATATAGGAGGGGTTATAGCACCTTGGGACTGTCACCTGCGATAGGAATTTTAGCTCCTCTTCCCAGTCTGTCCATGCTTGCCTGAGCTCACCTGGGAGTTGTGGATCATCCCAGTCCCGGTGGTTTAGCCAAAGCTGCTGCACGATCACCTTGGCTCTGGTAGTATAGGGAAGGATGACGCCAAGGGGGTCGTACTGGCTTGCCAGCACCCTATAGATGCTCCGCATTGTCAAAGCATTGTATGTGACAGGTCGGTGTTTGAACCCAAGATGGTCCAGCTCGCAGTGCCAGCTCAGGCCCAAGGTTGACTCTCGTGGGTCGGCTTTGTCTTGAGAAAGCCACAACTCCAGCTTAGGGGACCTGGCTTCGGGAGGTAGGTGACTGACAACTTCTGCTGCATTACTGGCCCACTGCCGGATGTCAAAACCACCAGAGGATAGGAGGGTACGTAACTTATCCACTAACAGTCGTGCTTCTTGAACAGAACTCAAACTTTGGAGACAATTGTCCACGTAGAAGCATCTGTCTACAGAGAATCTTACATCCTCATCAGGTGTACTGTGTAGCGCCACGTGTCGCTGAAGAGCGAAGGATGCACAGCAGGGGCTGCACGTAGTCCCAAAGGGAAGAACTTGCCACTCATAAGTATCTGGGGGGTCATCCCGACACAGGTCACGCCATAAAAACCGCAGGAGTGGTCTATCCTCAGGCAGTAGCAGGACCTGATGAAACATCCCGCGTATATCCCCACTTATGGCCACACTATGCTCCCTAAACCGCAGGAGGACACCCAGAAGAGAAGGGCTCAAGACTGGACCCGGTAGTAAGGAGTTATTAAGGTTTAGCCCTTCATACTCGAAAGAACAGTTAAACACTAAGCGGTTCTTATCATTGTGAGTGACCATATGGTGTGGGATATACCACTTCTCTCCTGTGGCCTCCTCTCCCTCATTCTGCAGTTTGATGGCAGCACCAGTCAACTCCAGCTTCCTTATCTCAGACTTATATACCTCCGCCTTCTCTGGTGACCGTACAAGCCGACGCTCCATGCCTCTGAGACTAGGCATTACTGCTTCCTTAGAAGCACAGAAGAAGGGGAAGTCCTTCCTGCGCAATAAAGGCGTTGCATAGCGGAGGATGCCGTTAACTTCAACCCGAGTTGTCTTAGTCTCCAAGAGACTGATAGCCTCTTGGTCCTCTTTGGATCGGGTGACCTGCTTCTCACAGCGGTAGGGTAAGACATCAATTTGCCACAGCCTTTCAACATCCTTTTTCAGCTCTAGTTCAGCAGGGGTGAGGGATACGAAGAAGCACTGTTGTGGTGACAGCTGATCCTTCAAGAATCTTGCTGGTCCCTGCAAGGTCCATCCGAGCCTGGTCTGAACAGCTGCAGGTCCCCCGGAGGGGCCCAGACGAACAGGTGATATGGGAGTAATGAGGTGCGTATTATCAGCTCCAATCAGTAATAGTGGGCGTACTCCATCGAAGGACTGCAGTGGAAGGTTCTTCAGGTGCTGATATTTCTCCAGGACACTCAGAGGGTAAGAATGGTCCGCTAGACCGAGGCACTCGGCAGTGAAGGCAGCTGAGATTCTAAATATTTTCTGTGGCTGAGTTACTGGAGAAATCTGGAAAGAGACTACGGCGCCATTGACAGTCTGAACATCCTGGCGGATAGTACGCAGGGCTAAACTCTCCATGGGGCCATAAATTCCGAGTTTGGTGGCTGCAGGGGATAGAAGAATCGTCCTCTCCGAACCATCATCCAGGACGGCATAAGTATCCAGGGTCCTATCCTTGTGACGGAGCAGAACTCTGACAACCTTAAGGAGAACTTTCCTACATCCTGTAGGTTTATCCAGATACAGGGTTTCAGTCGCTGAATTAACCAGACAAGATCCTTCAGTCACTGGTTTGGAGTTCACTTCATGAAGAATCTGCAGGTGTCTGCCTCTACAGATACTACATGGCTTTTTGAGGGTACACTTAGCCGCTGGGTGTGCACGCCCACAGCGCCAACAACGATGATTCTTCTGGATCCAATCTGTGATCTGCTGTTTGTTGAAGGACTTGAAGGTATCACACTGACTGAGGTAATGGTCATTTCTGTCACAATAAGGACAGAAAGCTTTGGGCTGTGCTTCGGTGATCCCTGAACTGGCTAATGGAATCAGAGCTGGTCCGATAGGTAATTTGGCAGGGCTCTCATCCGATCCATGAAGTACAGTAGCTGAACGTCCGGCAGGGTTCGTCACTCTCCCCCGGTCCGTCTTCTGCTCTACCCTCCGCCGACGGTCCGAAGTTTGACTCTCACTGCTCTGACACCACGCTTCATACTGTAACCATTCAGAGAAGTCTAGGAGGTTGTACACTGCACCCGGACGACGAAACATGTGTCTTCTGAACTCTGACCTCATTTCAGGAGGTAGTTTGCTTAGCAGCCTCTCCACATGCGAACCACATCTTAATTCCGACTGACCTTGATGGCCCAAAGTCTCCAGCATACCGACAAGGGATCTGATTTGCAAGGCGAACTTGTCAAAGGCTGCTGTATCACCTCGTCGTATATCAGGAGCGTCCATCACCTTAGCTATCCTTCTGAGGGCTAGCTTGTAAGGTTGTCCGAACCTCTCAGTCAGAGCTGCCATAGTATCACTATACGGGAAATGTGAGTTTAGATAGGAGTCAGCCACCAGTCGGGCTTCATCTAATCTCAAATGATCCATCAATATCTGATAGCGGAAGAGCTCAGTCGCATCATGAGGTAAAAGGTTTTCCAGAGCAAGCTTTAGTCTGGTGAACTCACTAGGATCTCCCGTGATGAAGTCTGGAATGGTCGGTGTAGGCCCACGGTAGGTCTTCTCTCTCTCATCTGGATGCAAAGTGGAAGCTCTGGGCGTAGGTGTCGGACACCTAGGTCTCCTTGGCTTATAGCTTTCATGAGGTTGAGGCAGGTAAGCAGCCCTTACAGGCTCAAACCTCTGTTCTGGATACCAACTCGGATCATGGGCTTGGGTACTGTACTCATTGAGTGGTGGAGGTAATCTGCGAGAAGTAGGTGGGACAGCTTCATCTGGATAGCTGGCAGGAGGGAAGTCATAATAATTAGGGGGCTTAACTGACTGTGTGACTTCTTGTTTGGCAGACAATCCTGTTTGTATATGATCTCTCATTACTTGAAGCTCACTAAGCATCTTACCCAGGAAATCTACCATCACATGTTCCCTTAATGGCTCCTCAGCATTCCTCTCTGGGTGGTTAGACAGAAAAGAACCATCTCTATAGTCCACAGTCTGCTTCGGGGTTGAGAATGAGCTGTAATCCCCTTTAAGGGCAGACGAATCTGAGTTCACCGGTGCAGCAACTGTGCTGGCCAACCGCATTGACTGCCGGTTGGTAGATGAGTGGGGAAGTGGCGTTGGAAGAGACTCGGAGCGCAACATGGGTTGCGAAGGCCTGCGTGCTGAGTCACAGACAGTTTGTGGAGATAATTGAACCTCAGTCTCTTCCCAAGGCCGATGATATGGTGAAAACTGAGGTTGAGTAAAGGGCATGGGAGCTCTCACCTGATGTCTTTCATTGGAATGCTCTCTGTTATAAGCAGCCGGCGACCATTCGTCCACTACGTTCCAGGAATACTGACTCACGGGACTAGAGGCTCTGTCAGAGGGGGAGGGAGAAATCCTAGCAGCATCTGATGGATTTCCTCTCTGTGGCTCCTCTGCAGCATGTCTACGTCGTGCAGCTGTGAGATCGTAGTCCTCGAGATAGGCAGGAGTGCGAACATGGCGTTGAGGTCTGCCACCATCTGCATATACCCCTTCTGGTTGCATATCAGAGCTGATAGATCCACTTTATCCAAGAGCAATGGCTGATATCCGGCTCGAAGGACCAATTTGTTAAGTAATTAAACTAGGATTGTGTTCTAAGGTGGTTCTAATGTCTCTAGCCTTCCTCTTGGTGTGTCGATCAAAACACAGGAATGGATCAGGACAGTCTGACTCAATCAAAGGGGGTTTATTGTACACTGCGAATGAGTTGGTCTGTGTGAGGTATGTGTGTGGTTCTACAATAAAACATAAATAAAGAAATAATCAGCATAACATGACTTGACTGTTATATCAAAATAAATCACACTATACATCACATTGCATAACACTATATAATGTTATAATATACATAACTTAACTTTCCAATTTCGCAATGCAATTTGGCGCTGGCATTGTTTAAGTAAACATAATCGGCACGTTGAAACTGAAAGTGTCCATATGAGTATCACACAGCGCACTATACAGTACTCCTATACGAACCTAACGAAGAATTAAGTATAATACCATAGTAACATAAATAAACAGGTATGGAAAAGGCGGAAGATATCCTCAATCGCGGTATTATATTGTGAATACAGCTCGTGAATGCACCGAACGCGCGAGCTTAGTTCTCACACTATTCATTCTGACTAACAGCGGACAAATACCAGAGTGCATTTGAAAATAAATACTATTATTAACAAGGATTGTCTACTGATCAAAAACGGGTACTCACAATCAGTAATAGACGCACACTATAGCACACAAATAACGGTTATTCCTCCCGGTCCCGTGCAAGTCTCTCTCTCTCGCGCTTCATTCGGCTGCGTCAGGGCGATGATTGACAGGTGCACTAAGCCCCGCCTTTCCAACACAATCAGATCAACGTGTGATCGTCAACCAGTGGATCTCTGAGCTGAGTGAGTGGAGGCGGGGCTCATTCGCATATTCATAGAACCATGCATACTAAATGAGGCAGGGGTGTCGAGTTACAGTCAAGCTATTTAAGAAATGAAGAATTTTTTAAAAAACATTTAAATATGTCATTTTGGTGATCAAAGATGAGTTTTAAGGGATACAATTATTGACTACAGGGGGACTTTAATATTTATAAAAATTCTACAACGAGTTTATAAATTCAGGGTATGTAAACCTATGCACCACCTGTCTGATCAGATAACATAAAAACACACACCTCAGATGAACAGTAAGTCTCTTTAAAATGGATAGTACTGTATGAACAGAAGAGTTAGCTCAAGACAAAGGCGGAAGAAATGTTGAAACTCTCAAGAACTGAAAGAGTGGTCTCTTAACCCAGTCCGACGAGTGACCCAGAGTGCAACAGCTCATGGTTTATGACCAAAGTGTTTGCACTCCACCCGTCGTGTTACTCAGAAGTGATTAATTTCCTCTTCCTATGACTAATTGACCGGTTTGCTCAAACGAGGCTCTTCCGAATCGACTCTAAATAATGGGATACTGATTTTTCCAACATGGCTGACAGTGGCTATGTTTACATGCACAACTTGTGTTTCAATCGGACTGAATTTATTCCGATTGATGAATTTGAATGTAGTGTTTACATGAACGCTAACCATGTGATCGGGTTGATGTGTGTGTTTACACGTCACAGCAGACTTAATATTTATCCATTTCTGGTAAGGATGTCCTGATCTGATCACGCGATCGGAAATCGGGCCCGATCACGTGGTTTCAGACTCGATCGGAATCGGACGTTATCTCCCGATCAGGACTCGGATATATGTAAATTAGGGGTGTAACGGTACATGTATTCGTAATTATTCCGGTTCGGTACGCATATAAACCGAACGATTCCTAGGACCATTTTTCCGGCAGACAAAATCCGCGCTGGCGCGACCACCACAACGTTACGCAACATCAAATGGCAAACGAAATGAAAGCGGAACGAAACTGCGCTACTCATTATATTGTGCTTAACGGACCATTTAACAGTTCGGACCAGCAACATCTGTGCAGCGCGAGATCAAGCGACACTGTGCTAAGAGATCCAGTGAAGAAAACACTTGAATTCGCCACATATCAAACAAACAGCGCTGAAACATTGTGCCGTGAATGAACATGGATTTAATGTTGCACTTCAAAACTCAAATATTATATATATATATTTTTAAATGTTATTTTTAATGTGATTACCAAAACATTATTTGTTCATCCTTCAAAGATTACCACCCCCATTTATAAACCTGAAAGTTTTAAGATGTAGGAAAACTCAAACTTATTGAAAAATAGTTTTTCTTTCAATAAATAGGAAATTTCTCTGGCATTTCTTTCTTTTTGCTGTATCGTATCGAACCGAACCGCAAATTTTGTGAACCGTTACACCGCTAATGTATATATATATATATATATATATATATATATATATTCTCATAATTTTTTTATACACTTTTAAAACATTTTTATTTTTTGTTTACATGCCTGCCGGGTATTTTAAGTTGAGGTGCTATTTGTTTTTATATTAGACTTTTTCTATATTTTTTTCTAGATTTTATGTTATTTATTAGTTGATTCTTCAAGCTACCTCACAGAAGCGCTCTGTTTGTTAACAGAGTTGTTGAATGTTAAAATAAGGTTAATTAAATAAAAAATCTGTTTTTTTCTCTCTTCTTTATTCTTTTTTGATGTATTATATAAGTATCGGATCGGGACTCGGTATCGGTAGATACTCAAAATCAAATGACTCGGACTCGGACTCGAGGGCAAAAAAACCTGATCGGGACATCCCTAATTTCTGGTCATAATTTGGAGACAGTAGCCGCGTTTCCATTACCTTTTAACTTGCGCAAATTGAAATTGCGAATTGAAAATACGCCTAATGGAAACACGTCAATTTCGCAAAAACTCCCATTTATCGGAAAAAAGTTTTTGCGCTCGCATGAGGTGGTTTTTCAGGCAATTCGAAAAAGAAATATTTCGCAAAACTGCAATGGAAACAGTTTTTGCGCATTTACAGTCACCTGACGTAGATGACGCGGTGTGTTTGGACAGAATACGAGACAGAGTTCTTTATTAAATTCATAAAAGACAAAAGAATTACAGGAATAATGGATTCTAAACCTCAAAGAAATGCCACGATCACGAGCTTAAAGCAGAAATGAGGGAGAAACACCCAGAAACACCTCATATGTGCCGCTCACAGTATAAGGGTCTTTCCTTGCCTTCTTGGATAACACACACACCTACGTCTCCCTCGATTAATAATAATGGCCAGTTCGGTGGCTGGGATACACGTAAACCTACCAAAATCCTTCGCCATGATTTTTGGAATGACTGATCGCGAGAGGAAAAAATGAAGTTTTAGTCGCATAACATCGGTTTAATTGAAACGTCATTGCACATGCGCAGTCCTTTCAGTTTCGGTTTTCAATCCGATCAAGTGTTCACATGTTCTCTCGATCGGATTAGAAAAGGAATGAACCAAACCACATCTTTCAATCCGATTGAAATTTCATTTGGATCAAGCTCAATAGGAACAATTAAGGTGTGTTTACATGAAGGCGTTTCAGTCATATTGAGCCGTCAATCCCATTACTAACGGATTATTTGTTTGCACGTAAACGTAGCCAGTGATGTGGACCACACAACCAGTGTGAATCACAGATCGTCCCCCTAGATGTTCTGGCTCTCCCCAGTGTTTGGACCACATGGCCCAACACAATCAGGCCTCTGTTAGAAAAGGTAATTATTTGGAAAAATGACTGGCAACACACCTTAGCGTCTCCTGACAGCTCCATTAAATCTGACATGGCTTCGTTAGTCTTGGGAATAACGGTCAACTACGCTTCCTTTTCTGCTACCACACTGGTAAAAATTATGTGTTGGATTTACTTAAAATATATATGCACCAATTTTGCATCACACTTTATAAGTAAACCCAACTTGGAAAAAAATTTACTTCAAATTAACAAGAAAGCCTTTGTTATATGTGCTTAAATATTTGAGTTCACTCAACATTCTTTACTTAAAAATATATGTAATGTGATATAATCCACTAAGTAATTGCAAGTTGTGTTAGTAGATTATATCACGTTATATATATTTTTAAGTAAAGAATGTTGAGTGAACTCAAATATTTAAGTACATATAAGAAAGGTTTTCTTGTTAATTTTAAGTAAAATTATTCCAAGTTGGGTTTACTCAAAAAGTGTGATGCAAAAATGGTGCATATATCTTTTTAAGTAAATCAGACACATCATTTTTACCAGAAGTTCTGTAGAAGATCAACGGAGACTCATCTTCATCTTCATCAGTCACATGGCGTAGTCTTGCTAACTGGCCTGTGAGTGAGATGGTGGGTGGTTTCAGCAGTCAACCCGGTTGCTAATTCATTACATAACTGCAAAATGAAGAGAAAGGCTGAAGGAAATTGAGATTTATTTCAGTGGTGAAACTGGTTGTGTGTTTTGGACCGCACTGCTGTTTTCTAAACATGCCGGGTGTGTGTTGGTCAGAGGGGAGGTGAACAGCAGGCCTTTGTGGCCCGGCCCGAAGCTAAGTGTGTTTGGGCTTGTGGTTTTTGGGAGCCCTATATGGCTGAGATCGGACGTTTTACTGTCGATGGAAACTGTTTAACAATAAACCCATAAATAGACTAGTTGCCACTGTCTGTCCATTGAACATCTAGATAGATAGATCTTTATTAGTCATTGTTAAAAGATGCTATATTTTCTAAATGTCGTAATCATTTAACAAACAAGTGTTCATTACTTCAATGAGCTCATTGTATCCGCATTAAATTATTGTATTGTTTTAATTAATAAATTTTTAGCTAACTGTGACTTTGTATATGTACATTTCTGAAATTCATAACTTAGACAGTTTCCTCTGATAACAGATAAACTAAATTGTAATTGTGGACTTGCTTTGAAATGATGTGTATTGTGAAAAGCGCTATACAAATAAACGTGAATTGAATTGAAAACGAAACACGTTTAGCAGCTCTTGAGATTTAGCAGGATAACTATAAACGATGTAAACAGTGTATATAAATAAAAGGGACAATTGAAAAAAGATAGACACAATGTAAATGAAAAGTGATAAATATATCCAAACAAATAAACAAACAAAGACATAATATAGAATATAATATCTACATAACATCTAATATGTAGCTTTTATAAATTAAATAGGTGTCCTGGTTAGTACAACAAATTAAATCTATCAAAAGTTACTTTTTTTACTGATTAAGAAGACATTAGAGATGTTAATTTCATTTTTTCCCCCTAACCGAGAACCGAAGCTCGTTAACTGATCATTTACTGTTAACTGACAATATAATGTTTTATTAGAAGTGTCTGTGATGTTTAGATTTACATGTGAAAATAGCAGCATAAACAACATAACTTGAGGATTCATGAACCTGCAGCGCTTCCATGAAAAACTGAATAAAAATCATACATATAAAAAGGAACAAATAGGCTAAATGTATTTGACTTAAATTATAAACAGGTTAACAAAAGAAAAGAAGTATATTATGGGTTTCGTTTCATTTTTGTGACGCGCTCCACAAAAAAAGTTCACAGAAAGGAAACCGAGATGGCAGAAAGTGGCATTCAGTTTTATAAAAGCACAATGTTTTGTTTTTAATGTGCACACAAATAAAAGTGAACCCTTTACAGTTTCGAATGATGCCTTAAAATAATGATCTAACGCATACACTCAAGTTCTAGCATTGCTAACTATCAAAATAAAAGTCAACCAAAAATAAAAAGTTACACTGCTCAATTTAAATAGTCCGTATTACAATCTGTGCCATTCAGTGAGACTGTGGTACATGTGAAGGATGATGTTTTATGGCAATATTTAAATGCGACTGGAGTACAAAGCCTATAGTTTACATAGTAAATAGTAGTTTAGCATCTAAATGCATCGCAAATATGGAAACTCGGTTTCTTCAAACAGATTTCATCAGTATATCTTCAATTAGTTTGAGATAACTTAACTCCTGAGTTCCCTGGAAAGAGCTCATCAATACTAGCCTGACCTTAAAAATTATATTGATGAATCCAACCTTAGAAACTGTTCTTAAACTTAATAACCAAGAGCTCATGAAACAGAGAAACACATCATCGGTCAAATGTTACCTAAGATACTATGACGCTGCCTTCCTTCTAGCATAGGTTAACATTTTTGACACCCTGTTTTGTTCAGAATTTGTTGTTCATTTCTGACATTTCATTTTATTTTTATCCCCACAAGCTTGAGCTTCCTCTGATCTTCTACATATCTTTTGAAGGTCATAGTTGTTGTGCCCATGGGAGTTGTTCTCATCCTAAACCAGACTATATACGTCAAACCCTGATCAAGTATCTCCAGAAGTTCACTAACATGGTGATAAAAAATACAGTCCGAACTGTGCTTATTCCTCATACAGAGAGTCACAACGCTTTCCAGTCTATTTAACTCTGCTCAAGTCTTGGTGATTTATTATTGGCACAGACACAACATTTATTACACACAGTTGTGAGAATTATTGCGACAGGTTTCCTTTAAACAGGCGCAATAAACTCAGTGCCAAAAATATTTCAAGTGTGTGGTTTAATCTACTTTCTCCGCACTCCAGAAAGCAATGAAATTGACGGGTGACGATAACAGGAAATTTTTTAAGACACTTAACAAAACAACATCATAAAACCATCCATATACAAACCAACACGCTTAAGCTCAGAAAGCCACCCACACACCTAACGCCATTTCATTAAAACCTTCTATAAAATGTGACTTAGATTTTGTTTAAAGTGGTAACTGTACTTCATGAATGCGCTACCTTTAGGAGAACTTGTATCTAATCACGAAAGAATCTGAAGTCTTTTTTAATCGCTTGCAGATTTTCACTGCCACCCAGGACTGCAAATCTTTGCCTTTTGCCTCATGCTGGGTTCAATGTGATTGCTTGAGTGGTTTTTCATATGTTGCTAAAGTGTTTTAGGTGGTTTTCAAGTCAAAAGAGACAATCTCCAACTCGATTAAAGTCTGACTTAGGGATGTCACGTGAGGAAATTTACACACCGTTATATAAACTTGCAACAACATCAGTATTATTGATAATACCGTGGGAGTGGGGGGGGGGGGGGGGGGGGGGGGCGCTTTAAATGCACGCTTGCTTTACGCTTTTGAATTCGTGATCACGTGTACTATTTGTCAATGTAATGCAAGTAATGTGATCGGTGTACAGCCGAACACTGTGTCACGCCGGCTACCCTAACAAGCCTATTCTGAACGTAAAGTAACAATATTTCCAGTGCATTTTTATCACTGCAATTACCACAGAAAATGACAAACTCACTGAGTTTGGAGAACAGTAAATGACATGGTCAAAATAGTCATAATTTTTTTAATTCCATCAGCTTCTCACTTTTTTTTTACTTTTTTTTTTTAGCTATTTTCAAAGTTTTATGTTTTGATCTTTTTCTCTAGAGAATGATAGTAAATGGCAAACGTTTTTACATGACTTACACCATACTGCACATTTAATGTTTGCATCTAGTCCTAACCTAACCCTGACCAGTGTAGACTAGGGCTGTCACTTTTGGGAAAAAAATCCTGTTTGATTTTTGAGTGTTCATATGATTTTTGAGTGTTCATTGAATCGATTGTAAAAAAAAAATTTCCATGTATAAAGACGTTTCCATTTTCAACACCAAATCGAGGCAAATCCACGGACACCTAACAGGCATTAGGACGAGCGCAAAGAGGGCGCTTGAGACGCACAAGTCAGCAATATTCCTGATGATTTATTGGCGTGAAGTTTCGTGCACAATGACAAACAGGAGTGCAACATTCAGGGATTGAGATTAACACCCTCCAACTCACCAAATGCGGGTAAAAATGAACTTTGGCGGGAAACGCTGTCAAATCACGAGACAATTTGGCGTGTTTCTATATTTACTCACTTTGCTGGGGAAGTTCGTGTAAAACAAATCTGCGCGGATTTAGCGCAAATACGCAACTCGTGATCCTTATGATCTATTAATATAGCGTATTGCGCAGAATCTGCTCATTTCTGGCTTACTTGAACACACACGTCACTACGCAACAAATAACGGCGCGCTTGTTCACTTGCAAATATTAAAAAGCATTTGGTTAAAGGTGCTCTAAGCGATGTCGCGCGTTTTTTAGGCCAAAACATTTTTTGTCACATACAGCAAACATCTCCTCACTATCCGCTAGCTGCCTGTCCCCTGAACACACTGTAAAGAAATGCGGTCTCTGTAGACAGCCCAGGCTCCACACACACCAACAAACACAAACTGGGGCAACCCGCTCCACGAAACAAACAGTGTTCCAGCCAATAACCGACAAGAATGATTTGGGGGCGGGGTTAGTGAGCGTACATGGGGGGTGTGGAGGAGAGAAGCATGAAGAGGAAAGTTATCATTTTAACTCTTTAAGTTTGATATGGCCGACACACGACCAAAGAGACGACGTTCTGATGAACAGATTGCAAAAATGCAAAGAAGAGGGAAAAGGAGAAGGAACGCATGCCCGAATTTACACTGGAAAAGCCTTTGAAAGGTGGAGAGAACTCCGCCGGCAGAAGCGCTTCCAATCCGACATTCAGGGAACGTTAGCTCTGTTTCTGCTGGACAGGGGAAATCCAGTTTGGTTTTTCTAAATGGACTTTCATGTTCGCCTAACAAACGCAAGGATATAATTAGCTAAAACAATGCAGTCAGCGCTAACTTTGGTGAATACAACATATAGGTTTCTAGCAGCTAGCTATCGATCTCTAATGTAAATAATCAAGCAAACTCACAGTAGGGCGACAGTTTGTGTGAATGATTGTTTTCACCAACTATTTATTATGAAATTGAATGTTCATTCATAGCCTATTGACAACTTTGACTAAATTTGAAGCTAACGTTATCTTGCTATTAATGCGTCCTGGTATGGGAGCTAAAGTTATAACCTCAGGTGGCGAAACGTTTTATCGTGTTTTTCTGGTAATGTTTCTATATTTTTTTTTTGCATTATATGAAAGCATTTATCTCACTTGGCGACATTACACCTTGAAAGAAGTATCAGTAAAACTACAGGGGGAGGGGACGGGATGAGGAGGAGGGAAGGTCTAGCCTTCGTTTTGTTCGACAATACTTTGAACGTCAACAAGAAGTGACGTCACCCAGCATCGCTTAGAGCACCTTTAACAGAAAACACATTGTTATTTTCCAGTATCCTACATGTTCTGTGTGCTGTATTGATCTGTCCACCTAAAACACATTTCTGGTAAAAAAAAAAAAAGGGCCGTTAAAATCGATTCCCTTTTTTCGTTTTCGAAACTTGTGTTGGTTGGTCCGATCGATTGTGCAATCGGTTTTCGAACGTAAAGTGACAGCCCTAGTGTAGACCAAGTAACCAGGCCTTGAATCTCTTTTTGAAAGAGTTCATGCTGGAAATGACTTTAATTTGCCAGTCTAACATTGTGCGTCCTTTACCTTAGTAATAAGACACGACAAAAAACCCTAGTTTTATCACATCACAACATGTCCAGTGTAGACGGTGTTATGCTCAACACACACCGTCACTCAAGTCCTGCATGAGACCGCAATTCACCTTTATAATGAACCTAGAAAACAAAACACCTGGAATATTAATAGAAATTCAGTAATTGCGGAGAGAGGAAATAGGCTTGTTGCGCGGCCAAATGTTCTATGGATTTTGTTCCATGTTTTTTCTTGTGTTGGGCTTAAATATCCCAGTGAGATCTACGAGGAACCGCAGGTGATTACTTGAGCAGAGTTTTACAGGTGGTTGATAAATGGCCCATGTCTAGTTTAATGTGAGTCCTACGGCTGTCTGAAGTGACCACGATTATATTAAATGGGACAAGTACCACTTTATCCAAGATGGATAAAGTTGACTGAGAGATGCAATATTTGATTGTGTTGAAAGTTGTTTTATGTGCATAAATGTGCTCAGACGATCAAGATTTGTATATGCATAAATGCACCTTGTAGTCAATTTTATCCCTTAAAACTAATTTTTGAACCCAAAATTACATATTAAAATATTTTTTCTTTGAAAAAACATCTTTGTGGCTTAAAATAGCTTGAATGTAACTCGTGCCTCATTTAGTATGCGCGGTTCTATGAATATGCAGATGAGCCCCGCCTCCACTCACTCACTCAGCTCAGAGATCCACTGGTTGACGATCACACGTTGATCTGATTGGTTACAAGCTCGTTTGTGACGTCAGAAACACCACCGATTTCAAACCGTGTTTTTGAGACTGTCTTTGGTTCACTGCAGTTTTAAGCAGGAAATACTCAGCAATGCTGTCGACTTATGAACTCACACACGGTTTGTCTTAAAGCGTATTAAAAACACCACGCAGACATACAGTATAAACAACATTAAAAGCTTGATTTTCACCATAGGGCGACTTTAAAACAACAACCGTCTAATCAACAGTTTTATAAACCCAAACCTTTAGCAAATGGGAATATCTATCTAGCCTACATTAAGTAAAACATACAATTCTATATAGAATGGTTGTGAAAAAAAAAAAAAAAAATCCTGCACAAACAGGTTCAAAAGACACAAGCTTTGAAAGGAGGCAAATGTTCCAGTTCTTTACAAGACACTTTCCATCCAATTTAGGGGCCCTTCAAGAATGCACACTCTTATATTTGGCCTCCCGGGAGGTTAGAAGTAAACAAACGAACGAGGGGAGTCCCGGCACGTGTATCTAGGGGTCTTTCTTTAAATAGAAACCTTAAGCTGAATGGCTCGTCTGTTAAAGTGATCAACTCAAGACTTTTCTGGAACACACATGGGCATGATTGGAGAAATAGGGGCAGCTGACCTCCGTTCTCGTTTGAGGTAATGTTTAAAAATAGCACTGGGTAAGTTCGTCTGTGTGTGGGTCGTTTGAGGAGGTTAACGAGCTTCGCGGCGCACTTTAAAGGGTGCGTTTTCAGGAAACTTACACCAACCTTTAACCTGAGAGGTATGATTGCGCAACGCCTTCACGAGATACGCCGAGGGCTTTGCGTTCGTTCTCATTTGAGTTCCTGAATAGCTTTAACTCTTTGGCCCGAGGAATCTGTACCTTTCAACAACTCGCTAGCTTCTTTTTTCCTTAACTTGTGTGTTATGTAAGCTGCTCTAGATGCTGAAAGAGAACAGAAGAATTCTTTCAAAGACACTGACAGGAGGGTTTCATTTGGTCGCTCAATATGAAAAACAGATGGTGAAGGTCATAAAACTGTTTTTTTTTTAATACATTTTTTAACTGAATAGTACTGATACCGTATAAGAAAATATTAAGAGACAAGGAAACCGATTGCAAGCCAACAAGGTAGTCTTTAAATAATAGAGGAAACTTGAATTAAATGCATCATCAGACCATCAAACATCTCTACACACGAAGTCTCTCTCTCTATATATATATGGATCCCAATGGGAGCAACACTTTTTTTTATTATTCGTAATGAAAGGTGGAGGGAATGAAAAGTGCATTGTGCTTTCAGCCATTTGAGCCAGCTTGATTCTTTGTTTTGAATAAGCAAAATAATACATGGATCTGCTAGTTGCACATAAAACAACATGGAAAGTTGTGATGTCCATTTATCGCGTCACACTGCTAACTCGCAACAGCACAAAAAACATAAACAAAAGTCCACAAAGTATGAGAAACTATTTAAAGTCATAATGAAATGTAACTAATGACATCTTTTCTTCCTCGTCGTGACGAATCTGATCTTTCGTGTCGTGATGCACAATAATCTGAGTGTGATAGTTAATCGAAAAAGAAGAAGGTTTGCAAGTTTTTGTCTGGAATGCTTATCAAATCAAAAGTGGTTTGAAGTGACCGGATTTAAATCCGTCTCGAAAGTGTTTCGGAGGACATTTTATAGCTGATATCTGATCAGAGAAAACACATGAAGTGACCAGGTGTGAACAGGCCCTATGATTTAACATTATGAGGTAAAAAGTTTAAAAAAATTCTTCTGGGCAACGATTAATCGCATCCAAAATAAAAGTTTGTGTGTGTACTGTGATTGATTATTTTCTATATATAAATACACACACATGCATGTATTTTTATTTAAGAAATATTTGCATGTATATATTTACATATAATTTAGATTATATATAAAGATAAATATTGTATATATATATAAATAACATTGTTCTTAAATATATACATGCATGTGTGTGTGTGTGTGTGTATTTAGCCATATATACAAAATAATTATACACAGTACACACATATTATGTGAATAAAACTTTTTTTAGATGCAATTAATCGTTGCCCATCACAAAAAAAAAAAAAAAATTCAAATAAAGAAATGCACGTTTGAATTGTTCACAATAAGATCGGGCGAATATCCAATTCATTCCCACTTTAAATGTCTGATTTAATGTAAAATTATGCAGGCATTTCACCTTCCTTATGTTTCGCAATCCAAGCACGCATAATTCATTAAGATGTGTGATCTGTATTAAATCTGGTGACTCTATCTGTGTTCAGCATGTCTTCCCCACACTAGTACCAGAGATCTTAGGAAGTTTTGCAGCCGTTTCAGAAGAGCGAAAACTATAAACTCGAGACATTTTTTCTCCCTCTTTCTGTACCTTTCCAAAAATGTGCTTCTCCCAGACAGTCTTTGTTTGGTGAGTCCTCGAAATGGCATGTGCGTCCATTCCCACCGAAGGAATTTTTCCTCCGTTTCATGGCTAGGTGTCTACATCCAGGTGGGCCAGAGACAGGAATGAGGTTTATAACTTCAGGCCATTGTTTGAAGTTGTAGTTCCTGGTATGTCTTTTTGCAAATAAACTGACGAGAGCGTTGGGCACGGTGGAGCATATGATGGCTAAGTGAGTGGCGAGAGGTAAAAATCTCCTGGAAAAAAGAAGAGAATGGAGAAAGAGTGTTTTGCACGTTGCTTTGTGTTCGTAAAGCCACAGTTGAAAAAATGAACACCTGGTGTTGCCTCTCGTACATCCTGAAACATAATGGTGCGTAAATCTGGCTTCTCTTGTGTTTAGGACATCTCCTCCTTTGTTTATTGCAGACAATATCCATGTCTAACATGGTGCAAAAAGTGTTTTCTTCCTCATGGCTTTTGCCACTCCAGCTTTAAAGTAGTTTCTGTCATGTGTGCAGACACATGGTAAATGCCTGTGGCATAGTCATGTAATTCTCTGCGTGTCACTGTTGATGTTGTATCTCTTTTCAGAAATACAAAGGTCAAGTGCCGCCACATGATCACAGACAGGGACAGAGTTGGAGAGTTTACACCTGGGGCCTCATGTATAAAACTGTGCGTAGAATCCTTACTAAAAGTGTACGTGCGCCTGAAAGCCAAAAATGTCGTACGCAAAAAAATATTCAGACTTATAAAACCGTGCGTACGCCAGAACCTGCGCAGAATTCACTTTATAAATCCGAGTCAGCGGAAGATTGTGCGCACATGCGTCTCCACCCCGAAATAACCATATATGGAGATTATAACGCCTAGTTTTACTATGTATATCCTCATCTGCATATCATTTGCATATGATCATTCATCCACATGATAACATGTTTAACGGTACAAGACATTAGGAAAATATGAAATACGGATGTGCCGTCACATTACATTAATAAAAATCATTTAGTAGCCCATCCTTCCCTCGTTTTTTAAATAAATAAAATAAAATAGTGCAAATTGCATTTCAGAGAAAGTTTTTCTCAATCTTTTCCACTGGCCAAATAGTATTTTAATTGATTTATATTTTTAATGGAAACAGATAGACCTTGTTGTGCACTATTTGCACGAAACCATTTTCTCAGAGAATCTGCCATTCATGATAAGCAATTATCTACGTAGTTAACACATTAAAACATAGACAGCATGCCAGCGGAAAAGTGTTCAAAAGCATCACATCCACAACAAATATTTATATTTATTGAATATAAAAATGTTGTAACTTCTCAGTAATGATTTCATGTAGTTTAAGTGTTTAACACCATTAATGAGAATGGCATATTTAATCTAAATGTTTATATCAGAAGTAAAACATAGTTTAAATCATTCATTTATTTATTTAAACTGTTGTTGTGAACATGTACTGTATTCATGATGGACTCATAATGAAGATTTACAGTTTTACTTCTTCTGCGTCAGTTTCACTAAACGGCCCAACGCAGTCGCTGGCGCGGATATTTAAAAAGGGATGGATATTTGCATCAAGTGATAGGTTTGGTGAGTGAAATTATATTTGTATTATCTTTCTGTATATGTATAATTTTCTTTAGATTTTCTGTCTAAAAGTGACCAAAAAGACATTTAACTCGAGCTCACCATCGGTGTCGCCAAAATAGACATGTGCCGGTATTCGGTAATGCGATAAATCGCGGTAATGAATATGCACGATATTGTTATCGCGGGGACTTCGAAATACCGTGAAAAATAATAGATCCGAATTTAGATTTTTCTAAAAATCAGCTTATTTTCCATCAACCGCTTAAAAAACAATGCGTATGCTGCGCAAAACACGTGCGCACTTTGATGTAAACAATCCCCACATCACATGTATAAGCACTGTGTGCATGCAGTGCGCACTCTAGTCTAATGTAAACAATCCTCACATGGAGAAGAAGCACGGCGGAAGGAGGAACGCTGCCGACTATTTATCCCCCGCATGGCTGCCAACTCTCACGCATTCAGCTTGAGACTCACGCAATTGAAACTTTCACAAGGTCTCGCGCCACACATCCATTTTCTCACCCAGAGAAAAATCGCGGAGCAAAGAGGACACTGACACCGACAGACTAGACAGAGCAGGTTACTTTTGATATGAAAAAATATCAGCTCTCAGGTTTTATAACGAAATTCAGACAATAAATACTGTTCTGGGTGCTTGTAAATGTGACGTGACAGATCGCGCGCCTCAGATCAAGTAAACCGATCATCTGTTACTTTTTATTAAAGATACAGTACAACCCACCGAAAGGTACGTACTTTCGATCAATCAGTGTTTTTCAACCGAGGTCAATAACACTGCAGGAGAACAATTATGTCACAGAACGTTACATTTACCTCAGGAAAGCCATTTAATGTTAGTTGACTATAAGAAAATAGCTATAGAGAGGAGTATTTTGCTAAATATGTGCACTATATTACATATTTTAATATATGTACTTGTCATTATATAATTGTTATTATAATGAAAATTACGGCATATATTAAATTTTTATATTTATATTATTATTATATTTATATTGTATGCATTATATTTAATTTCTCTCTGTATGTTTACAGCATTATGTGAGATATATTTTTTCTTGAGAAACATTTAAATGCAGGCTATCTACTGTAGCCTACCTAATATTTATCCAAATGAGTCAATATTGAATCAAGATTGAAATTAAATCCAAGAATTTAATTGAAATCATGAAAATTGTGTTAAGCAATAATACAAACAGTAGCCTCAGTAACCATGTAAACATTATAACATGTCACTAAAAAATAAAATTAATGTTTTGACAATCACAATTACACATTGTGATGCAAGTTTTTTTAGATACCCCCAATCCGTCTGTTTCTCTTGTGCAATTAAAATATCGTGATAATACCGTATACCGTGATAAAAGCTCAATCAATTAATCGCAGCATGAAAATTTGATACCGGCACATGCCTACGCCAAAACACATACTCTTCTAAAAGAGTGCGTACGCACGGTCAAGAGCATCCTTACGGTGCGCACTTATTTACGGCAAGTTTTTTTAAATAAATCCCGATATGTGAGTGGAAAAATGCGTACGCATATTTCTATGCCCATTTTGTGCGTACGCAACGTTTATACATGAGGCCCCTGGTCACTTCATGAGTTTTCATGAGTTTTTACTGATGGAATAGCTATCTGATTTATTAAAATGATTACATTAACTGTACGTACACACCGCCGCACGTACAGTTGAGCTGCAAAGAAGCTCTGGCCGCCCTGTCAAGGACGCTTGTCAAAAAGTACAGAAAAGTCAAGTCATCCTCATTTATATAGCGCTTTTAACAATGGATTGTTTCAAAGCAGCTTTACAGAGATAAACATATAATTTAACGTGACAGAGATTGGTTTGGTTTTATAGCGGTTCTTGGATAATGTTATTTTCCAGCTAAAGTTAGTTTTGATTGATTCACTTCCGTCGAAATGATCATTTGGCCGATAAGACGACACCCTCCTCTCTAAACAGACTTTAAACGCGAACCTGTTAGAGTTGTGACGTTCGCGAAGGATCGGTTTTTAACATGAACGATGGGAGCCGAGTCGCGGCTGGAGGGGAGCCGTTCTTTCTGTCGTTCTTTTTTCCTATGCGTGTTTCACACAGATGCACACAAATTAGCCCAAATTAGGAAGGGGCGCACCCAGCGCAGGGGTGCTACTGCTAACAGCATGATGATAGTTGTGCACGCGCGCGCATCCTTTACGTGAGTACTCCAGTGGAAAAAAAAAACCTACGTGCCTCTGTCATTGGGCAGGAGCGGAGCCAATGACTGGTGCACGCTGCCGTCACATGGTTACTCCAGTTAAAAAAATAAAAAAATAAAAAACACACGTGCGAGTGCCTCTGTCTCAGTGCCAACGCCATAGCGGATATTTTTGTTTTTTTATCAAAATGTTCTTGTGTGGAAGTGTTAGTGTTTGTAGTAAAAGCTGTTTTGCACAGAAATTCATTGCAGCCGGCTTTGTTGTTGATGTTTATTTGGGAGTAGGTATTGTATGAATAACATAAGTCAACATAGCTTTACACACACTTTGTACTAAAGGTAAATCCAAAATAGTGATGTCACTTTCTAAGCAGAGGGATGTTGTGCAACCCTATGGAATATAGCCCACACGTGACAAGTTAGGTAATAATCAATATTTCAGAATAATTCAAACTCAGATATTGGCGTTGTCACGTTTGGTGTGGGCAGAAGAATGCAAACAAGGCTCAGAGCTTCAATTCAAACAGTTTACTAGAAATAATTAACACAGGTACTGACTGACAGGCAAGATGAACACACACACTCTAAATAAGACTAACGATCGAACAGGACAGACTGAACAGGAAGGAACTAAATACAAGCACAAATGAACACTAACGAAGTGAAGACAGGTGACACAGATGATCATGACGAGAAACAGGTGGCTAATGAGGAAGTGAGTTCAGGTGAGGAGACAAGCGGGATCCTGGGAAGTGTAGTGATGACAAAGACAGAAGGTGCAGACGGTGACTGTGACAGGTGTGTGATATCTGAGTTTTAATTATTTGACTACAAATCTCACCTCATCATTCCTCCCAGTGATTATTTCCAGGATAAACTGAGATGCCCCCAACCTGGCTTCTTAAAACTGACTAAATATTTAAAAAGAGCCAAAAGAGCCGTTCTTTTGAACGGATCGCCAAGATCCAGATCCCTAAATCCCATCACTAGAACCTGTGATAAACGCTGATGGCGTTCATATGCGCATTAAGAACTGATTCTATAGCTATGTGCGTTTGAGTATATGTGCGCAGGTTTGTAAGAAGGGGTAACAAGGGGAAGCTTGTTGACGCTTTGGCCGCTCTGACGTAGCAGTTCGATCATGGGAGAAGAGAAGTGTCACAACATGAAATGTAAACAGAAAAAACAAGCAATACATTGACACTAGAAACCTTTTATAATGACAGCATTTTTATAACCGTTTTGGTGACATTTGGTCGGAAAAAAAAAAGAATAATCAGCTATTATTATTATTTGCATCTAGTGCAATTGGTCAAATCGGTGTTACCGTGAGCAAATGAATTGCATTCCCGCTTAAAACGAGCATTCGTAAATATTTCCAATAAAAGTTGCGCTCATCCTCAAATGTGTATCACTGCACCATTATGGACAACGCAAGAAGTGCTCAAAAATAGAAAGTTCTGGCATTGCTTAGAGTAGCATAAACCCTTGAAGAGTTTCTATATCTTGGGGGATACAGTCATTTAACAGGCTATGGGGGAGGGGCTATGGGGGGAGGGGCATTATGTGGTTGCAGTTGATGAGAAACACTGATGGGTCATGTAATCAGGTCATGTGACTTTATATTAACATTCCAAACATTTGTATCAAAATCCAAAATGGCAGCATACGTGGACAAAGACACTGGCCATGAGCTAAGTGTTTTTATATTTTTCACAATTATGATATTTTAGAGTGATTTTGTTTTAGAAAATAGTTTTTTAAGGATAGTTTTACATGTTCTTGTTGATATTTTCTAAATAATCTTCTCACAACTTTGATTATCAGGCATTGAATGCCTGTATCCTGGGGGATACATTGCCCATATAGGGGTATTGAACAGGGCTGATCACTCACAGATATTCTTATGTTTTGAGGCCTGTTTTCTACAGATATTGAATAGGATAAAGGTTTTGAATGTGCCAGGATGGGCAGACATCCATCATGTGTCAGAAGTGCAAAGTGAGGCTTGGCCTGGGCACTGGACATAATGCTCGCAACTGTTTTCTCAGCTTCCATTTACCATAGAATATATCTGGTGTGGGGCACCACAGGGAAGATGGTAGAATTAAAAAAACAAAACAGGAAAAAGGTGTTTTAAAAATCGGCACATGAACTGTTTAAAAAGTTATGAAATGTTAAATGTATATCCTACATAGGCAATGCATCTTGGGAAAAAAGTTCAGTTTTTTCCAATTTTTCTAATGTATTGATAACATGAAAAAATGTAGCTAATTAGTTGTTCATTAAATGTTCTAAAAGTTGTCATATGAACTATAATTTAAAAAAAAATACATTGCAAAATGTTACCCTAAATGGGCAATGTATCTCGGGAGATACAGAGTGTAACTTAGAAAATAAAGGTCATATTTTGAAAAAAATGCATGAACTGCGTCATTTTAGTCTAGATACATACAAAAATAGCAATGAATCATTTTTCCATCAAATTTATTTATGCTTGCCCCTTTAAGGGATAAGCCAGACAAGTGAGGATTAAAGGAAAAGGAAAGTTTTGTTTTTAAATGCTTCTTTTCCGATACGTGCTGTAAGTGGTAGACCAATCACAAAAGACTGGGCCGTCTGACCAATCAGAGCAGATTGCATAAGGTTTTAGAAATGAGGTGATGTCCAATGTTTATTGTTAGAAAATGTAATGTTTTTGAACCTTGGATGCATGTAAAACCTGTTGTAGGAGACCCCAAAACAACACAAGGAACTTTTAAAATAGCATAATAGGGGCATTTTAAGATATAAATTAAGATATATAAATGACCCTTAAAAATGAAGTGGGTTTATAATGCTTAGAACAAGAAAAAATATCTGCCAATCGGGTCAGATGACTATAAAAATAACAATGGTAAAACCGGGAAAAAGAAACCTTCAGCAGAAAATGAACTACAGTCTCAAGTGGAGACATTTGATGTAGATTTCTAATCGCTGTCCATGTTTACATGACAAAAAATGAGCAAATCCATAATGCTCTCCATGCTCTGCTGATCTAAATCTGTAGAAATGTTTTCATTTTTACATGCAATTATGCCTGTATGCGCTACACTATTCCAGCCACTGAAAACAAGCGCTTTTTTGTGTTCGACTCAACTCAAACCACACACACACACAGCCTCTCGTCTATTATCAGCGAACGCATCTCAGCGAACGCATGAGGTCATGAGCACCGTGAAGTGGCACTGCTTTCAATCAGGTCCTCTCCTCAGCTGGCCGTTCTCACGGCTGTTGTTGACTCTACTTTGGACGCTTTGAAGCATGTGTGTAAAAAACTGTACAAACAGAAAATGTGCTTGAGGACGATGGCATCTGTGTTTTTGCTCCCTGAGGCCCTTCAACCCCTTAATCTGTGTGTGTGTGTGTGTGTGTGTGTGTGTGTGAATGGTAAACCAGGCCTTTGATATGATCCGTGTCACATGACTTACCTTGGGTTTATCTGTAATACTTACCCACCCAGGCCGATTGTGCTGAGCACCAGCTGATATGTAATATCAATAAAGAGGAAAACGCCCTGAATATAAACAACCCGGTCGAGCCCCTTTTCATTTTCTGACCCTCGTGATCTGAAGGTGAGGTGTGGAGTTTGGCATGGATGGAGGAAATTGAATCCTTCCATTTATTAGTTCCCGAAGGCTGTGTTGTTGTAAGGATTAGGGATGAAAAAGGCGACAGGATTAATGCCACGGCAAGACAAACATGCGCCAAGCGTTATTTCCCTGCATAAAAGGCTGGCTTGTATATTCGCCCACCCTTTTCTTTGTAGTTAAACGACCGTATTGGGTTACGCTTTATTTTGTCGTTTTTTAAAGGCAGAATTTACTTCAAATGTGCTCTTTAATGTAATAAAGCAAAAGAAAAGAGACTCTCTTGCCAATGTTCTTTGGCCACATTTGTGTGATTTCCCTCTTTATCTCTCTTTTCATCACATGTTTGGAGAGATTTTCAGTTCCAGTGATCTTGGGATGTAGAGGATCACATTTTGACATTTTTTTTTGTTGCAATCTTTGGATTTTCGGTTTGAACACATGTACTAATTTTTGTAAAGTGGCTCATACTTTGGCAAGATCAAGTTAAATGAATCAAATGGAAAATATAACAGCATTTTTCCATTTAAAGGTCATGTGTGAACAGAAGCCGTTGTCAAAATGCTCTGGCAACTGAGAACTGAGAAGTTCTTAAGGAGAAGTGATGAGTCGGTCGTGAATGATTCGTTCGTTTTGAGGTGAACGAATCAATTCTGTATCCGGTACCTGAAGACCCAGATAAGCAATGAATTAATCGTTTCTGTTTCTCATTATTTGGCCTTGTCCTCGCATTGCAATTGTTTTCTTACTCTAAATGTGATCAACATTTGATTTGTTTGGGGAATTTGGCTATTAACATTTAACATTTTAATTATATTCTGTTGGAATGAACGAATTGACTCGATAAAAGATTCATTCATTTTGATGAACGAGATTCAAAGACCCGAATCACTAAAATGATCCGAACTTCGCATTACTATGTAACGTATTTGTATAAATGTGCTTTTACCGTGTAGTATTTAGATTCTTGTGGGGTTTTTTTTATTTACTTTTTTATTTATATATATATATATATATATATATATATATATATATATATATATATATATATATATATATATGTATTATGTTTTTGGTTTTATATTTTGTCATGCTCTTTTTGTCTTTTTTGCCTTTTGTGAAGCACTAAGAAGCTTTGTGCTAAGAAGATTTAAAAGTGCTATAAATTATCATTATTATTATTATTATTATTAAGGAGGTGACACAATTACTTTGTTTGACTACAATTAAGTCGTTTAACTCGGAAGTCGAAAGTCTTGATTATCAACGTAAGAGATTCCCAATGTTTATCGTGAGCCGAACCCCTTTGAACATTTTCATTAAGGGACGATATATACCACCTTAAATTGGCATTTTTACCTTTTTGCAGGCCTTAGATGAATGAATCACCATTTACATTTAATAAATAAACTCAATTAGACTAATCAGACAAAGCTTCGCCATCAAATCCGGATCATCAATGTCGTCAGATTCTAGGTTGATAGTGTAATGCCTTTGTTTACTTTGTAATCCAGGAGAAAATCTTGTTGAAAAAAGTTGATCGCAAACCAAAGATGAAAAAGGCGTACTGTTAAATGTATTAAAAATGCATTTTAGTATATTTGTATTGTACTAAAATCATACTCAAGTACATTTTTAATACATTTAAAAGTCCGTCTTTTTAACCCGGCGTTCTGCTTAGGCTTATGATGCTTTTGGGAATTAAACACTTTTTGTTTGTTTTTTCCAAACTTGTTAACAAAATTATTAAACTAATATCTTTACATTTACCTCCCAAGCTTTACCTTGACTTCACTGAGTCTTCTCACACACACACACAGACCCTGTGGTCTCATCTCGTTCACATCTTCCAGTCTGAACGAGAAAGCGTTTGTCCTCCATCAGCCCCTTCATCCTTCATTCCTCATCCAGATGAAAGACTCGACGCTCTGCTTGTGTGGTCCCTCTCTTGTAGGAACGACGTAATGCTGTCACCCCTGTGTGTTTGTGTGTGTAGACCTGCTCACACTGATGGCTGATGGTCATTTTCCACCTGAGAGGATCATGAATGTTTATTGTTCAGTAGAATTGGGAGCATATTTCAGCGGAGATGGTTGCTGAGTGAGGGTTTCGCTCACTGTCCTTATGGATTTTCTCATTCCTCTTCTAGTATTCTGTAAAAAAAAAGGTGTTTTTTTTCCAAGTTAAAAAAACTTGGATGTCATTTTAACTTAAATTACATTAAACTGACTTAAAAATGTAACTTATATTGTATGTCTTAAAAAAAAGTGCTGCCTTAAATTTTTAAGTTAGAAAAACTTGGATGTTTAAGTCATTTTAACTTAAATGACATTAAACTGACTTAAAAATTTAACTTATATTGTATGACTTAAAAAAGTTGCTGCCTTAAATTTTTAAGTAAAAAAAAACTTGGATTAAGTCATTTTAACTTAAATTAAATTTAAACTGACTTAAAACATTTACTGAATCTTGTATGACTTAAAAAAGTTGCTTACAATTACTTATTTTGATGAGTTAAAACAATGTAAAAAACATGTTGTTATAACTTATTGATCAGATCATTTTTTTATAGTGTAGTGGGCTGGTGATGCAGGGTTTTATCTGTGATCTGTCGTCGCTTATATTCAGAATTTATGTTTTGATGAATTTGTGTTAACAGTGAGGTGTTATGATTATGATATTTAATGTGAAGCACATACTCTGAGGTATTAGTAGATGTTCAGGTGTTACAGGCTCGCTCAGGATGTCGGGGAAATGGATAAGGATTCCTGAAAGTCAAAAGAAACAAAATGAGAGCGAAAAAATCAATCAAATCCTTCATGATTGTTTATAAACATTTCTACAATAGTCTTAATACTCTTAATTTCAGTCTGCAGTTCTATCAATTAATCCCACTGCAATCTATTAATACAACTGAATATCATTGTGTAACAAGAAATAGCTAAATTAAATTTATACACGAGAATTTCACAAGAAAAAAATGCTATATTTCACCCCTAAATCAAACAAAAATATTTATTTATTGCAACCTTATTTTCAATGAAACTAATTTTCTCTGCCCCTATTCACAATAACTTATTGTATAGCTAACGAAAAACCTCAATATCATGACTGAGGTAAACATAATATAACTGTTCAATGAAAAGTTGTTAAAGTACTTAAATTACCATAGTAAATTTGTGTACTACATTTAGGCTCGCTAATGCTTATTTTAAATCACAATGCAAAAAAATAACAATGTGCCTAAACATAATTTTTCATATAGACTACATAGATATTACACATTAGGCTACATATTGGATTGGATATAAGAATGATTACAAATGAATAAGTATATTCGTATTTACTTTGTTCTGTGTAGGCAAATAGTGTCTACACACTGTATAACTACATCTTTTCAAGAATATTAATAATAAAATCACACTTTTGTTAACTGTTTAGACCTACTGTACAACATGTATTATATTCTTTATACATAAATGAATCGTAAGCTTAAAATATGCACTTAACCGCATTTGTTGATTACCAAGACGTCGACGTCACTTAACTAACAATGAGCGAGTTGTTGGCGGAGCGACACGTGAAGCCCCGCCCCGAACTCGGCTTATCACGTGACTACTGCGCAAAAGAAGCCCGCGCCAAATATGAACTAGTAGGCCTACTCATCAATAACATACCAATTAAATTAGGTTTAACTTGATATTATAAACGTTTTATCTTCGTAATGTAAGTCTTACTGAGAAAATGTAAATATATGGAAGCAAAAATCAGCAGGTGCATCAAACGTTTTTTCATTCGTGTCACACTTACTTGAAATCATAGATAAATGAAGAAGTTTAACACCCAACGCAATGGTGTTTTTGACAGTTTACTGTTTGAACTTATTTACTATCGTTTGGGTTTGAAATGGAGATGTTATCTGAACATTTTCCCCTCATTACCTACCTTTAAAACGCGAAAAAGTGTGAGAGGCGGGAACCCGATCGCGCTCATTCCTCAAGTTGAACGCGCATGCGCAGTATCACCGTATCTCATCTGAGGATTCACTTCAAAATAAAACTCCTAGCTTCATCGATGTTTTTCTGTGCAACCCAATTTTTTTTATTTTTTTTATCAAGTGCTTACATTGAATAAAATACTTTCTTTAGTTTGTGTATCATAAAAAATATGAATGCATGAATTATATATAATTTATTACGTAGTTCCTTGTGTGCTTTCTTTTTTAAAACACCTCTCCGTGATTGAGTTATAACGGTTTTATCCGATTCCAAAAAGAGAGAGAGAGAGAGAAAGAGAGAGAGAGAACTTGGTAGAAGTAATGATGTGTAACCTCGACTGTAAAGGAAAACTTTTGGAAAAAAGACGTAATGCACCAGAGGAGAGTTTGCCATGAATGCTCACTTTGAGTGGAGGTTTTTCCCTCTTTGATGGACTCAGTGATTCAGGAGGGGAGAAGATGAACTGAACTCCACTAGAACGGTGTATGACTGGGCTCTTGGGTGGAGTGTGCAAGCAGTGTTTTTTTATTTGGATGATGTCAGTGTTCGAGGATTGCTGGCTCGCTGGCTCCACTTCCAATGCCACTTTGGAATGCCAATTCTATGCTTCCAAAAACACCTAAAATGAGTCAAAAATTAACATGGAATGTGGCATAACATGTCAGGGGCCTGTTTGGGAAAAAATAATATTGTTGATGTACTAATTGAGAAGTGCATACACAATTAAAATGACAATTCTTCTTTTTTTATGGAATATTGTATTATAGTATTATTATAAATTATAAATATTATAGTATTATAAATTATTTATTGGTCCGTCAACATCTCCTCTCTGATGATGTGTTTACTGGCGTGACGGCGGGGCAACCTGTCACTCACATGAGATCCACCAATAGCAAACCACAACCAATCTTGTTTGAGAAGCCATTTCACTCGACTTCCCTTTCATGCCGATTGTAATTATGTGTAACTTATTGATACAAAATAATTCAAATGTTTTTCCAACACTCCATACTGATATTATTGAAACTCAAAAAAAAAATCGTTAGCCAAAAGTTGTCTTTTTTCTATTCATAATAGTCAAGTTGACAGACACAATGAAGAAAATATAGCAATTCTGTTTTCTTGTCATTTGCGGAGAAAATGTAAATTGCGCTGAAACACTATTTCTAGAGTCTGTTAGTCAATGGATTTGTTTAATAGTCATTCACTCAATGTTTCTAGACATTCAGGCAGCTTGGCACTTCATTTAAGGAGAACAAAACTCTACAGATCTCAAGCACACATGTAGACCAGATCAGTTTAATTTCAAGGTCAACTTATGAAGTTATGATGTCTGTGGTGTCATCAACACTGTATTGGCAGTATTATAATCTTGTACTGTATATCACAGCACTTGCCTGGGGAACAATGACATCATTGTTAGAAACCTCATAGAATCACACCGCAGCTCCCATTAAAGTGAGAGTGTTAAATTGCTGGTTATCAAATGACTGGAAATTAGTCAGAATTACCAGTTCAATTTGTTACCAGTCCTTCACCAAATTGCTCCCAGGCATTGCTTTTTTCAGCACTTGTATAAAAGCCTTGTTTTCTGAAACAAGTCATTTTCCTTCTCAAGATTTAGAAATGTGTGGTTAAAGTTGGATATACTTCTATATCTAACTTTATATAAAGAGTTGGGCAATAATAGTTTATATTGTTGCACTCTTATAAAAAAAAAAAAGGTTTAATCTAAATAGAACCCAAGGGTTCTTGACTCAAATGCTTATGCCTATATTAGGAGAAATGTCTTAAATGATTGCATAATACTTTCATGTTTAATGGGTTAATTAAATATTTTGATAAATTGTTCACGAGCTAGATAGATCATAAAATTTAATTAAAATTAAAAATTAAAACTATATCCATAAAGTGATCCCATGAGAAAAAAACAACTGTCAGAATTGTAGGATATAAACTCACAGTTCTGAGGGAAAGGTTATAGGCTAATTGAGGGATAACATTTTAATTTTGAGGGGAAAAGTCAGAATTGTGAGATATAAACTCACAATTCTGAGAAAAAAGTCATAATTGTGGGATAAAAATGTGCAATTTTGAGAAAAAATGCAATTATGAGATAGAAACTTGAATTTTTTTTTTAAAAGTCAGAATTGTATGATATAAACACATAGTTTGAGACAAAAGTCAGAATTGCGATATATAAACTTGAAATTGAGAAAAAATTTAATCGCGAGATAAACATTTACAATTTTGAGAAAAATGTCAGAATTATGATATAAAAAGTCGCAATCATCTTTGTTATTTTTCATTCCGCGGCAGAGACAAGCTTATATTATTACACAAGGTTCATGAAGCGTCTGACGAAAGAGTGCGCAGGTACAGAATAAAATATAGTATTTATCCAACTTTTAGCCTATATATATCACTGGTTAATATAATAGAGTCTCTCTTTTTCTGTTTAATCTGCAACTACAGACATCATGGTCTGATATTCTACATTTTGAATGACTGTCATAACAAGTCAAACAAGTTGAAAACATCTTAAATGTCAGAATTAGACAGAATTGGTTTCCATTGTTGATATATCCTTTCAGTTTCTAAATGAATCATCTGAGTTTGGAAATTTACTTTTTTTTGTCCTTCCACAGCTAACAAAACCTTTTCCATTAACTTATGAAAACTTATGAAAACGTTATATATATATATATTTGAATGTTCTCTAAATGTTACAAATATTTTAACATGCGCATAACAAAGAAAAAAAAGTTTTTAAAACAGTTTGAACATTTAGAGAACATTCAAATGTAACGTTCACACAATGGGAACATTCCGTTTTGCAAACATTGTGTGAACGTTACATTTGAAAGTTCTCTGAACATTCCGAAACAAGTAACAGTTAAACGCTCCCTGTTCCCGGGTCTGTGTTGCTGTAGGTATTACTGATATCATGTTTTCCAGCTGCGCTGACGTGCATGAAATCATCGCATGAAGCGAATGAGGAATTACAGTTGGTCTTGTTCCTCTCGGCACTGATAGTTTGGCCCATCTGAGACCTGACAGCGATGATGAGGAGATGATCAACATTAACAGGAGAACTCGGATGATTCCCAGATGTGAGTGCTTGGCCAGATAAATCACCTTCAGATAATAATTTGGCACTCGTTTTGGGTTCCTCTTTGGTTTCCCCCACCCATGCCAATCCCTCAGGTGACCCGATCTCAGAGCCGAAGAACAAACAGCTTTCAGGGTTTCTTCTTTTACCCCGTTGACGTGTTCGGCCGCCTCGGGGGAGTTTCGTGGTCTCTGGAACAAAGCAGCACACACATCTCCTCACTTCCCGAGCTTACAGGAAACTCTCGCTCGCACCGGACCGCTTTGAAACCGGGAAATTTGAAACCTCAAAATTCTAACTTTTTTTCTCAAAAAGTCATGTTTATATCTCACAATTCTGACTTTTTTTCCTCCAAATTTTAATTTTCTATCTCATAATTCTGACTTTTCTTAAATTTTTTCATTTTTATCTCGCAATTGACTTTTTTCCTCAATTTCATATTTATATCTCGCAATTCTGACTTTTTCCTAAAAAACTGTTTATATAATTCTGACTTTTTTCTCAAAATTTCACATTTTTATCTCGCA
This sequence comes from Tiaroga cobitis, assembly GCA_030578255.1. Classification (NCBI taxonomy): domain Eukaryota; kingdom Metazoa; phylum Chordata; class Actinopteri; order Cypriniformes; family Leuciscidae; genus Tiaroga; species Tiaroga cobitis. Next base: position 42,684,424 of record CM060594.1, read on the forward strand.
CTTAATTTTTTCTCAGTATTATGAGTTTATATCTCATAGTTCTGACTTCCCCACACAAATGAATTTTTATCCCACAATTCTGATTTTTTGAACCAAGTTTCCATTTCTGACCAAAAGTCACTGTAGTATGCCAGCAACTTAAGTGTAAAGAGAGAGGTCATGTGCAAAAGTGACTCTGGGATGTTGATGAACCTTCATTGTGGTGTAACTTCAAAGACAAATATGTTGTTTTACTAGTAACTTCCAGAAAACAATTTGATTTGTGTTAGTTTTAGCCCAATAATGACACCATTGTCTTCAGTAGAGCTGCTTTAGCTGAAATCAGATTTGTATCATAATTGATGAATCAACATTGAATGATTTGAGCTGAATAATGACACTTGTTCTCCACAAAGCTGCTTTACAGCTGAAGTCTCATAATAATGCTTTATAGATAAATGTATGTGACTTGACGTGTAGCTGCTCAGGACAGAAAAGGACAAAAACAAGAACAGTGTGAAAAATCTAAGAATAATCAGAAGAAAAACACTTCTCTCCGTTCTCTACACACACACACACACACACACACACACACCCTGTCACATTTCCTGACCCGCGAGTCGCAACACAGTCGGGGGCCACGCTGCACAAATTCATTTTTCAGAGGGAAACCATGTTTCCCCCCTAAGTACATTAAACATGTTCTGTGTGCTTACGGTGGTTAACCAACGGCTTCAAATTGTTTTCTCAAATCACAGAGTGTCCAAGTGAAATGAATGAGCTCTACGACGTACATCTGGTGCTCTTTTCAATTACAAGCCGTCCAAATCCAACTCCACCTCGCCTTGCGTGCAGAACAGAATCAGGTACGAGTTTATACGAAAGTTGAGCCCTCGGCTTATTATTAGGGTGTGAATTTACAGCAATCACTTACAATTAGTGGTCTTGGTTAACATTTGGTCAGCATGTTTTAATTTGTGACGAGATCAGACCTGACAGGCTGGATGAGTGTTTTATTTAAGAACATTATCAGGTATTAAATGTCAGAGAAAAGGTGTGTGTGTGTGTGTGTGTCCTGTCCTTCTCCATCAGGGCCTGCTGTTTGAAAAGAGCAACACACACACTTCATGTGTTCATTAATCACCTCGTTAATACACTACATCATCATCACTCGCTGCTGAGGCTTCTGAAACATCCTTTTACTTTAATCAAATTTGATATTTGTGCCATAGCCTAAACATGCATATGTCATATGAAATATATGCATTAAAGTATGCATGAAAATATTTTTCTTGCACATATATTATAAGAACATTATATAATGGTGTTATTTTCATTTTAGTTTTTTTATTATTGTGATTTACATATTTTGATTTGCTTTTTTAAAAGTTAATATTCATTTTAGTTTCATTTTTTGTATTTTCATTATGCGCTTTTGTCATTTTATTACTTTTTAAGTTAAAAAACATTGCTATTTCGATTTTTTTATAGATTTTTTAAACTAAGGTTCCAGTTTCCAGTTAATAAGTCCTTCAACTTTAACTTATTTCAGTTTATTGCCAAGGCAATATTTCTATTTAATAATTTTATTTAGATTAAGTTTTTCACCTGATATTTGTATTTTATTTGGTTTCAGCTTTATTTCAATAAACAAAATTTTTTTTCATAGTTTTAGTTAATGATAATAACCCTGATATATTTGTGCGCCTCTTAGTTTTTCCAGCACAAATATCTAAACATTCATAAATCAAGATACATTTACTAGGGAAGCAAAATTAAATAAGATATACGATTCGATAAAGTCTTGCTTTCGGAAAATATGAGTGAGTTTATGCTTAAAACGAGAAAACATTTCTGCCAGATGTGTCAAAAAATAATCTTGTTTGAATTTTGGCAGATATTTCTTCTTGTGTTTAATGATTCCTCATCATGCATGTTGTGAGGACTTTATAAGTGATCAGATGCACAATTTTCACCTGGCAGAAGATAAACATTTTGTAATCTTGTTGTTTACAATGTTGTTCTATTCTATTCTATTCTATTCTGTTCTAAACGAGGTGAAAACCCTGCAGTATAGACGTATTAATGCACAGTATCTGAGCAGAATATGACCGGACTCAAGAGTTTCAGTTTATGAATCACTTCAGATGAATGATGAGGACTTTCCGTACCATTTCTATTATTTTTTTTAGGCTTTCGATCATTGATAGAGTTTGACAACTTGAGGACTTTACTAAGTGATAAGATGCACAATTTTCACTTGGTAGAAGATACATTTTTTGTAATCTTGTTGTTTACAATGACAATAATGCTCTATTCTATTCAATTCTATTAAATTCTATTCTATTCTATTCTATTCTATTCTATTCTATTCTATTCTAAATGAGGCGAAAAACCTGCAGTATAGACGTATTAAAGGGTTAGTTCACCCAAAAATGAAAATTAAGTCATTAATTACTCACCCCCATGCTGTACCAACCCCGTAAGACCTTCGTTCGTCTTCGGGACACAAATGAAGATATTTATGATTAAATGTGACAGCTGGATCACTCCTCCATAGGCTCCCTAAGGGAATGACACCGGACGGCCCAGAAAGTCATTAAAGAAAATGTTTAAATATTCCATGTCCCGAACGAAGGTCTTACGGGGTTGGTACAGCATGGGGGTGAGTAATTAATGACTTAATTTTCATTTTTGGGTGAACTAACCCTTTAATACACAGTATCTGATCGGGCTTTCGATCATTGATAGAGTTTGACAACTTGAGGACTTTACTAAGTGATAAGATGCACAATTTTCACCTGGCAGAAGATAAACTTTAAACTCGTTGTTTACAATGACAAAAATGCTCTATTCTATTCAATTCTATTCTAAACGAGGTGAAAACCCTGCAGATATATACGTATTAATACACAGTATCTGAGCAGAATATGATCGGACTCAGAGTTTCAGTTCATCACTTCAGATGAACTATGAGGAGAAAAGCGCTAAGGACTTTCCGTAGCATTTCTATTATTTTTATAAGGCTTCCGATCATTGATAGGGTTTGACAACTGAACTTTTAATGAACTGCGTGAGTAGGTAGTGCACTTGTGCATGTTTCTGAGTGAAGAATAGCTCGCGGACTTCCCGTTCACACGCATCTGTCGGATCGGGTTAACGAGCGCTTGGTTTCTCAGGGTTGCATTCGTACACAAGCTGTGACTGACCTTTCAGCTGCTCCACTTTAATGAGCATCGGAAGGAAACTCATTAGCGCTCGTCATCACGTTCACGCCTCCACTTACTCAGATGTTTTGCACAAACAATCTGCAATGTTCCTGTCTGAATATATATATGTGTGTGTGACCCATGAAACATAAGCGGTTTCTGGGGGGATAATGACTGCTTACATGCAGAGATGATTCAACGCTTTAAATATTTTCTAAATAAATGAGCAAAAAACTAAATGTGTTAAAATTGTCTACATAAAAATTTTATTACACAGTTTTAAACCTTGCGAAGCAATAAATGTAAACGAGTTGTGCTCCAAATTTGAGGTTGATCTCTCAAACAATGAGCTTTCAGTAAGAGTTTTTCCAGGACCTGTGTGTGTGAGAGAGAGAGAGATAGATAGAGAGAGAGAGAGAGAGAGTGAGTGTGTGTGTGTGTGTGTGTGTGTGTGTGTGTGTGTGTGTGTGTGTGTGTGTGTGTGTGAGAGAGAGAGAGAGAGAGAGAGAGAGAGAGAGAGAGAGTGTGTGTGTGTGTGTGTGTGTGTGTGTGAGAGAGAGAGAGAGAGAGAGATAGAGAGATAGAGAGATTGTGTGTGTGTGTGTGTGTGTGTGTGTGTGAGAGAGAGATAGAGAGAGAGAGAGTGTGTGTGTGTGTGTGTGTGAGAGAGAGAGAGAGAGAGATAGAGAGTGTGTGTGTGTGTGTGTGTGTGTGTGTGTGTGAGAGAGAGAGAGAGAGTGAGTGTGTGTGTGTGTGTGTGTGTGTGTGTGTGTGTGTGTGAGAGAGAGAGGGAGAGTGTGTGTGTGTGTGTGTGTGTGTGTGTGTGTGTGAGAGAGAGAGAGAGAGTGAGTGTGTGTGTGTGTGTGTGTGTGTGTGTGTGTGTGTGTGTGTGTGAGAGAGAGAGAGAGAGAGAGAGAGTGAGTGTGTGTGTGTGTGTGTGTGTGTGTGTGTGTGAGAGAGAGAGAGGGAGAGTGTGTGTGTGTGTGTGTGTGAGATTTGCAGCACAGTTAAAGGCCGCAGTTTAATTATCCATTAAAGGAATGTGTGTGTAATTGAGTTTAAAAATGACGCAGGAACAATCAAATGCGCACCAGACGACGAGCTGAAACAAACACACTGTTCAGTCCGGCTCGGATCCCGTCACGAGTCCCGTCAGGATCCAGAACCCATACGGTGTCGTAACGGCCTGAGAACGGCTCTGTTATGACAGAGTTTATATGTTTCAGATTAACCAGAAGCAGCCGGAGTTCACAGATACACTTATCACTTTCCTCCAGTGTGTGTGTGTGTGTGTGTGTGTGTGTGTGAGGCAGGAGAACAGACGTGTTTGTGAAACGCACAGGATTGAGTTGCGTGTCGATGTCACGGGTGCGTTATTGCAACTCTACCGTTTCTTTATTCAATGGAGCATTTCTGCAGGAGTTGCGACTCAGATGTGTGTCCACATGAACGCCAGATGGAGGTGTTTGTACTTTGAGGCTAGAGATGGCGATCAGCTGATGTTGGGGTATTACTGATGTTGGGGTATTACTGATGTTGGGGTATTACTGATGTTGGGGTATTACTGATGTTGGGGTATTACTGATGTTGGGGTATTACTGATGTTGGGGTATTACTGATGTTGGGGTATTACTGATGTTGGGGTATTACTGATGTTGGGGTATTACTGATGTTGGGGTATTACTGATGTTGGGGTATTACTGATGTTGGGGTATTACTGATGTTGGGGTATTACTGATGTTGGGGTATTACTGATGTTGGGGTATTACTGATGTTGGGGTATTACTGTTCAAATTAGGATGACGTCACACAAAAAAACGAATAACTCACTCGTTTGAATACAACATCAGCACTAGGCCGTAGAAACACATTTGTTAGTTCCCTTTAAACCACAGAAGCACATTCACAGATTTACAGGCCACATTTATAATATTGTGGCAGCATATTGTTATTGATATTGATATTGTTATGCTTTGCTGCTTGCTGGAACTGCTGTTTGTGTGACTTAAAGGGTTAGTTCACCCAAAGCCCGTAAGACCTCCGTTCATCTTCAGGACACAGTTTAAGATATTTTAGATTTAGTCCAAGAGCTTTCTGTCCCTCCATTGGAAATGTATGTACGGTATACTCTACTTGTCCAGGATGGAAATAAAGACATCATCAAAGTAGTCCATGTGACATCAGTGGGTTAGTTACAATGTTTTGAAGCATCGAAAATACATTTTGGTCCAAAAATAACAAAAACTAGGCCTTTATTCAGCATTGTATTGTGTTCCGGTTCTGTAGTGGATCCGCGTTCACGAGTCCGCAGTGACGCCACTGACGTAAGACGCTGCTGACGTGTGTCTGGTGCGTCCGTGTGTTCGGGTTCAAATAAATATGGCTGGGCAAAACAATGCAAGTCTTCCTCTGTGTGGAAATCCTTAGACATGTTTGTGAAGATTGTTTTGTTTCCAGCGTGCGTCTCCCTCAGACTGTAAACGAAGCTCAGGCGCACCAGACACACGTCAGCAGCGTCTTACGTCAGCGGCGTCACTGAACGCGGATCCACAACAGAACCGGAAGACAATACAATGCTGTTATTTTGTTATTTTTGGACCAAAATGTATTTTCGATGCTTCAAAACATTGTAACTAACACACTGATGTCACATGGACTACTTTGATGATGTCTTTTTTTCCTTTCTGGACAAGGACAGTATACCGTACACACATTTACAATGGAGGGACAGAAAGCTCTCGGACTAAATCTAAAATATCTTAAACTGTGTCCCGAAGATGAACGGAGGTCTGACGGGCTTGGAGCGACATGAGGGAGAGGCATTAATGACATAATTTTTGGGTGAACTAACCCTTTAACATGACTTTAGTTAAGCCATCTTGAGTAAGCATGTACAATTGTAACTGTAATTTACAGCATGTAAAATTAAATTAACTTGCAAAAGCATTAACTCTTTATAACAATATTCATGCATTTCTTTGTTTTGTTCTTTTCCTTTTTGATTAAGCAAGAAGGATTTTACTTGTTTAATATATAAATTTTTGGAAATATTCTAGATTTGAGATGCATGTTTGCACTATTGTTAAAAAAAACTTGAATAAAAAAAAAAACATTATTCATGCAATTGTAAATGCATGAAGCTTTGAATCAAATGAATCAAGGAAAATGATTCCCTGTTTCAAAGCTTCTGTGCACTCAAAGACATATGCTGGTAAAAGCTGTGTAGATGTAAATAAAACGCTGCAAAAACAAAACAAAACACACGTTCAATGACATCAGGTGAAAACACACGGTCTTGTAGAATTAAAATAAGATCCTCTAAATCGCGCTGTAATTCACACCCTGTCCTGTGAATCTAATAATTACCGTCAAAACACCCCAAACCTGCACTATGTGTGATCCGCCAAACCCTGGGCCGCATTAGATGACAGAGCGCTGACAAATGTAGAAACTGACCTAGTTTAAGACACTGCTGCTAAAAACAGATCCTGGCTCGCACTGCAGACTTCCTCTGGTCAGATCTCCTGGAAACAACCGTTCTCACTGCGCTATGAACAACCGTTCTCACTGCGCTATGAACAACCGTTCTCACTGCGCTATGAACAACCGTTCTCACTGCGCTATGAACAACCGTTCTCACTGCGCTATGAACAACCGTTCTCACTGCGCTATGAACAACCGTTCTCACTGCGCTATGAACAACCGTTCTCACTGCGCTATGAACAACCGTTCTCACAGCGCTATGAACAACCGTTCTCACTGCGCTATGAACAACCGTTCTCACTGCGCTATGAACAACCGTTCTCACAGCGCTATGAACAACCGTTCTCACAGCGCTATGAACAACCGTTCTCACTGCGCTATGAACAACCGTTCTCACTGCGCTATGAACAACCGTTCTCACTGCGCTATGAACAACCGTTCTCACTGCGCTATGAACAACCGTTCTCACTGCGCTATGAACAACCGTTCTCACAGCGCTATGAACAACCGTTCTCACAGCGCTATGAACAACCGTTCTCACTGCGCTATGAACAACCGTTCTCACTGCGCTATGAACAACCGTTCTCACAGCGCTATGAACAACCGTTCTCACAGCGCTATGAACAACCGTTCTCACCGCGCTATGAACAACCGTTCTCACCGCGCTATGAACAACCGTTCTCACCGCGCTATGAACAACCGTTCTCACCGCGCTATGAACAACCGTTCTCACAGCGCTATGAACAACCGTTCTCACAGCGCTATGAACAACCGTTCTCACTGCGCTATGAACAACCGTTCTCACTGCGCTATGAACAACCGTTCTCACTGCGCTATGAACAACCGTTCTCACAGCGCTATGAACAACCGTTCTCACAGCGCTATGAACAACCGTTCTCACAGCGCTATGAACAACCGTTCTCACTGCGCTATGAACAAACGTTCTCACTGCGCTATGAACAACCGTTCTCACTGCGCTATGAACAACCGTTCTCTCTCACAGCGCTATGAACAACCGTTCTCACTGCGCTATGAACAACCGTTCTCACTGCGCTATGAACAACCGTTCTCACTGCGCTATGAACAACCGTTCTCACTGCGCTATGAACAACCGTTCTCACTGCGCTATGAACAACCGTTCTCACTGCGCTATGAACAACCGTTCTCACTGCGCTATGAACAACCGTTCTCACTGCGCTATGAACAACCGTTCTCACTGCGCTATGAACAACCGTTCTCACAGCGCTATGAACAACCGTTCTCACTGCGCTATGAACAACCGTTCTCACTGCGCTATGAACAACCGTTCTCACTGCGCTATGAACAACCGTTCTCACTGCGCTATGAACAACCGTTCTCACTGCGCTATGAACAACCGTTCTCACAGCGCTATGAACAACCGTTCTCACAGCGCTATGAACAACCGTTCTCACTGCGCTATGAACAACCGTTCTCACTGCGCTATGAACAACCGTTCTCACAGCGCTATGAACAACCGTTCTCACAGCGCTATGAACAACCGTTCTCACTGCGCTATGAACAACCGTTCTCACAGCGCTATGAACAACCGTTCTCACTGCGCTATGAACAACCGTTCTCACAGCGCTATGAACAACCGTTCTCACAGCGCTATGAACAACGTTCTCACTGCGCTATGAACAACCGTTCTCACTGCGCTATGAACAACCGTTCTCACTGCGCTATGAACAACCGTTCTCACTGCGCTATGAACAACCGTTCTCACTGCGCTATGAACAACCGTTCTCACTGCGCTATGAACAACCGTTCTCACTGCGCTATGAACAACCGTTCTCACTGCGCTATGAACAACCGTTCTCACTGCGCTATGAACAACCGTTCTCACTGCGCTATGAACAACCGTTCTCACTGCGCTATGAACAACCGTTCTCACAGCGCTATGAACAACCGTTCTCACAGCGCTATGAACAACCGTTCTCACTGCGCTATGAACAACCGTTCTCACTGCGCTATGAACAACCGTTCTCACTGCGCTATGAACAACCGTTCTCACAGCGCTATGAACAACCGTTCTCACTGCGCTATGAACAACCGTTCTCACTGCGCTATGAACAACCGTTCTCACTGCGCTACCGTTCTCACAGCGCTATGAACAACCGTTCTCACAGCGCTATGAACAACCGTTCTCACTGCGCTATGAACAACCGTTCTCACTGCGCTATGAACAACCGTTCTCACAGCGCTATGAACAACCGTTCTCACAGCGCTATGAACAACCGTTCTCACAGCGCTATGAACAACCGTTCTCACAGCGCTATGAACAACCGTTCTCACAGCGCTATGAACAACCGTTCTCACTGCGCTATGAACAACCGTTCTCACTGCGCTATGAACAACCGTTCTCACTGCGCTATGAACAACCGTTCTCACTGCGCTATGAACAACCGTTCTCACAGCGCTATGAACAACCGTTCTCACAGCGCTATGAACAACCGTTCTCACTGCGCTATGAACAACCGTTCTCACTGCGCTATGAACAACCGTTCTCACTGCGCTATGAACAACCGTTCTCACTGCGCTATGAACAACCGTTCTCACTGCGCTATGAACAACCGTTCTCACAGCGCTATGAACAACCGTTCTCACAGCGCTATGAACAACCGTTCTCACTGCGCTATGAACAACCGTTCTCACTGCGCTATGAACAACCGTTCTCACAGCGCTATGAACAACCGTTCTCACAGCGCTATGAACAACCGTTCTCACAGCGCTATGAACAACCGTTCTCACTGCGCTATGAACAACCGTTCTCACAGCGCTATGAACAACCGTTCTCACTGCGCTATGAACAACCGTTCTCACAGCGCTATGAACAACCGTTCTCACAGCGCTATGAACAACCGTTCTCACTGCGCTATGAACAACCGTTCTCACTGCGCTATGAACAACCGTTCTCACTGCGCTATGAACAACCGTTCTCACTGCGCTATGAACAACCGTTCTCACTGCGCTATGAACAACCGTTCTCACTGCGCTATGAACAACCGTTCTCACTGCGCTATGAACAACCGTTCTCACTGCGCTATGAACAACCGTTCTCACTGCGCTATGAACAACCGTTCTCACTGCGCTATGAACAACCGTTCTCACAGCGCTATGAACAACCGTTCTCACAGCGCTATGAACAACCGTTCTCACAGCGCTATGAACAACCGTTCTCACTGCGCTATGAACAACCGTTCTCACTGCGCTATGAACAACCGTTCTCACTGCGCTATGAACAACCGTTCTCACTGCGCTATGAACAACCGTTCTCACAGCGCTATGAACAACCGTTCTCACTGCGCTATGAACAACCGTTCTCACTGCGCTATGAACAACCGTTCTCACTGCGCTATGAACAACCGTTCTCACTGCGCTATGAACAACCGTTCTCACTGCGCTATGAACAACCGTTCTCACTGCGCTATGAACAACCGTTCTCACTGCGCTATGAACAACCGTTCTCACTGCGCTATGAACAACCGTTCTCACTGCGCTATGAACAACCGTTCTCACTGCGCTATGAACAACCGTTCTCACTGCGCTATGAACAACCGTTCTCACAGCGCTATGAACAACCGTTCTCACTGCGCTATGAACAACCGTTCTCACAGCGCTATGAACAACCGTTCTCACAGCGCTATGAACAACCGTTCTCACTGCGCTATGAACAACCGTTCTCACAGCGCTATGAACAACCGTTCTCACTGCGCTATGAACAACCGTTCTCACTGCGCTATGAACAACCGTTCTCACTGCGCTATGAACAACCGTTCTCACTGCGCTATGAACAACCGTTCTCACTGCGCTATGAACAACCGTTCTCACTGCGCTATGAACAACCGTTCTCACTGCGCTATGAACAACCGTTCTCACTGCGCTATGAACAACCGTTCTCACTGCGCTATGAACAACCGTTCTCACTGCGCTATGAACAACCGTTCTCACTGCGCTATGAACAACCGTTCTCACAGCGCTATGAACAACCGTTCTCACTGCGCTATGAACAACCGTTCTCACAGCGCTATGAACAACCGTTCTCACTGCGCTATGAACAACCGTTCTCACTGCGCACTGCGCTATGAACAACCGTTCTCACTGCGCTATGAACAACCGTTCTCACTGCGCTATGAACAACCGTTCTCACTGCGCTATGAACAACCGTTCTCACAGCGCTATGAACAACCGTTCTCACTGCGCTATGAACAACCGTTCTCACTGCGCTATGAACAACCGTTCTCACTGCGCTATGAACAACCGTTCTCACTGCGCTATGAACAACCGTTCTCACTGCGCTATGAACAACCGTTCTCACTGCGCTATGAACAACCGTTCTCACTGCGCTATGAACAACCGTTCTCACAGCGCTATGAACAACCGTTCTCACAGCGCTATGAACAACCGTTCTCACTGCGCTATGAACAACCGTTCTCACGGCGCTATGAACAACCGTTCTCACGGCGCTATGAACAACCGTTCTCACAGCGCTATGAACAACCGTTCTCACTGCGCTATGAACAACCGTTCTCACTGCGCTATGAACAACCGTTCTCACTGCGCTATGAACAACCGTTCTCACTGCGCTATGAACAACCGTTCTCACTGCGCTATGAACAACCGTTCTCACTGCGCTATGAACAACCGTTCTCACTGCGCTATGAACAACCGTTCTCACTGCGCTATGAACAACCGTTCTCACTGCGCTATGAACAACCGTTCTCACAGCGCTATGAACAACCGTTCTCACTGCGCTATGAACAACCGTTCTCACAGCGCTATGAACAACCGTTCTCACAGCGCTATGAACAACCGTTCTCACTGCGCTATGAACAACCGTTCTCACAGCGCTATGAACAACCGTTCTCACTGCGCTATGAACAACCGTTCTCACTGCGCTATGAACAACCGTTCTCACTGCGCTATGAACAACCGTTCTCACTGCGCTATGAACAACCGTTCTCACTGCGCTATGAACAACCGTTCTCACTGCGCTATGAACAACCGTTCTCACTGCGCTATGAACAACCGTTCTCACTGCGCTATGAACAACCGTTCTCACTGCGCTA
>CM060594.1:42701181-42706181 GCA_030578255.1 Tiaroga cobitis
TCTCATAAGTGAGGGCAGATGGAGGGACACATGTGGGACACATGCAATTCCAGGTTATTTTCCTTCATGTTGCTTCAGCGTTAAACAAAACACTTTGACGCTTTACAGATGAAGGCACGTTACGGACACACTGACCAACATTAATCAAGTGCAGGTTATTTTTAGTAAAGCTGAAGCCTTCCTCTCCTTTCTCTATATCAGTGTTTCTGAACTCCTGAAACGCCTCCATTGTAGTCTTGAGTTTCTTCCGTCACAATATTCCTCATTTAAATAATTATTGCGCAGAATAAAGGGGCGGGGCCTGGTTGAGTTAGTTAGTAGTGTGTTAAACTGGTGGTTATGGTAAGGGGCGGGACATTTCCCAAACACACTCAAAGCGCTCAACCAATCACAACACACTGATCCAGCCGACCAATCAGAGCACAGTGTGCTTTCAGAAGGAGGGGTTTTATAGAGACAGGAAGTAAACAGAGCGTTACTGACAGACTGGGAAGAGAGGAGCCGCAACAATGGAGAATATGAGGAGAATAATCAACATTCAAGCAGGAAAACCTGTTCTAGTAGCATAATGTCATAATAGGTCATCTTTAGTAATCTAAAGAACCTTCTTCTGCTATAAAGAAACATTTGTGCAAGTTCTAATGGATACACAAACTAAATGCCAATAAAGAACCTTTATTTCTAAGCGTGTGAGACAGTTCTGAGATGCATCTGGTTTTGAAGGAAAGTGTAAAATGCATTTCTACACACACCTTAGCTTCTAAAACAGCTTATTTTTAGTCTCTTAGAGGTCAGAGGTCAGTGCAGGGAGGTTATGATAACAACATCACACACACACACACACACACACACACACACACACACTAGCCGCATTGCTTCATATTTCATCTGAATAACGACTGTTTGTGAAGAACGGTCTCTAAAATTCCCCTTCCAAGATAGGGCTTTAAAAACTGAAAATGTTTGAGAAGACATTGCGACCCGATGGCCAAATACCACAGCATAAGACAAACATAAGTCTTAGAGATGCTGTGGATGTTGGATGTGGAAACCGGTGATGTTATAAAGCTAAATATAGCGTTCGTTCACTTGTGTCATTGTCTGCTCTTTCTCTGTTCAAGGAAGATATGCTAGAGTTCTTGTTTTGCTTTATAGAGACACTGTTTTAAAGCATTAGTGATGTAAAACGTAAAGTAGGGCAGGGCAATTACAATTATATAAATAATCATTTTTGTATAACGGTGTGTGTGTGTGTATGTATATATATATACGTATATACTGTATATATAATAACTTTTGTATCATACTATGGGACATGAATGAGTCGGTTTAAATGAAGCGTAAATCTACAAATTCCACCCACATGAATTAGGTCAATAATATGTTCATCCACCTAGAAAAGACAACTTGACGGATAAAAATAATAAACCTTTATACTGAATAATTCATGCAAGTGCTTTAACAACAACAAAACATTTCTGCTTTTAAACCTTTAAGATGCCGTAGACCCTGTTAAGTCGTGTTATATAACCCGGATTATATTCCAGTAAGTGTCTGCAGGCATGTAGTCTAAAGTACCGGTAGTCTAGTGTAGTCTAGTCGAGTGTAGTCTAGTCGAGTGTAGTCTAGTCGAGTGTAGTCTAGTAGAGTGTAGTCTAGTTGAGTGTAGTCGAGTGTAGTCTAGTCGAGTGTAGTCTAGTTGAGTGTAGTCTAGTCGAGTGTAGTCTAGTCGAGTGTAGTCTAGTCGAGTGTAGTCTAGTTGAGTGTAGTCTAGTCGAGTGTAGTCTAGTAGAGTGTAGTCTAGTCGAGTGTAGTCTAGTAGAGTGTAGTCTAGTAGAGTGTAGTCTAGTTGAGTGTAGTCGAGTGTAGTCTAGTTGAGTGTAGTCGAGCGTAGTCTAGTTGAGTGTAGTTGAGTAGTTGAGTGTAGTCGAGTTGAGTAGTTGAGTGTAGTCTAGTAGAGTGTAGTCTAGTTGAGTGTAGTCGAGTGTAGTCTAGTTGAGTGTAGTCGAGCGTAGTCTAGTTGAGTGTAGTTGAGTAGTTGAGTGTAGTCTAGTAGAGTGTAGTCTAGTAGAGTGTAGTCTAGTAGAGTGTAGTCTAGTCGAGTGTAGTCTAGTCGAGTGTAGTCTAGTAGAGTGTAGTCTAGTAGAGTGTAGTCTAGTCGAGTGTAGTCTAGTAGAGTGTAGTCTAGTCGAGTGTAGTCTAGTCGAGTGTAGTCTAGTCGAGTGTAGTCTAGTCGAGTGTAGTCTAGTCGAGTGTAGTCTAGTCGAGTGTAGTCTAGTCGAGTGTAGTCTAGTCGAGTGTAGTCTAGTCGAGTGTAGTCTAGTCGAGTGTAGTCTAGTCGAGTGTAGTCTAGTAGAGTGTAGTCTAGTAGAGTGTAGTCTAGTAGAGTGTAGTCTAGTTGAGTGTAGTCGAGTGTAGTCTAGTTGAGTGTAGTCGAGCGTAGTCTAATTGAGTGTAGTTGAGTAGTTGAGTGTAGTCGAGTTGAGTAGTTGAGTGTAGTCTAGTAGAGTGTAGTCTAGTTGAGTGTAGTCGAGTGTAGTCTAGTTGAGTGTAGTCGAGCGTAGTCTAGTAGAGTGTAGTCTAGTAGAGTGTAGTCTAGTTGAGTGTAGTCGAGTGTAGTCTAGTTGAGTGTAGTCGAGCGTAGTCTAGTTGAGTGTAGTTGAGTAGTTGAGTGTAGTTGAGTTGAGTAGTTGAGTGTAGTCTAGTAGAGTGTAGTCTAGTTGAGTGTAGTCGAGTGTAGTCTAGTTGAGTGTAGTCGAGCGTAGTCTAGTTGAGTGTAGTTGAGTAGTTGAGTGTAGTCGAGTTGAGTAGTTGAGTGTAGTCTAGTTGAGTGTAGTCTAGGTGAGTGTAGTCTAGTCGAGTGTAGTCGAGTGTAGTCTAGTTGAGTGTAGTCGAGTGTAGTCTACTTGAGTGTAGTCTAGGTGAGTGTAGTCTAGTCGAGTGTAGTCTAGTCTAGTGTAGTCGAGTGTAGTCTAGTCGAGTGTAGTCTAGTAGAGTGTAGTCTAGTGTAGTCTAGTTGAGTGTAGTCTAGTTGAGTGTAGTCGAGCGTAGTCTAGTTGAGTGTAGTCGAGCGTAGTCTAGTTGAGTGTAGTCTAGGTGAGTGTAGTCTAGTCGAGTGTAGTCTAGTCGAGTGTAGCCTAGTCGAGTGTAGTCTAGTTGAGTGTAGTCGAGTGTAGTCTAGTTGAGTGTAGTCTAGTTGAGTGTAGTCGAGCGTAGTCTAGTTAAGTGTAGTTGAGTAGTTGAGTGTAGTCGAGCGTAGTCTAGTTGACTGTAGTTGAGTGTAGTCGAGTTGAGCAGTTGAGTGTAGTTGAGTAGTTGACTGTAGTCTAGTAGAGTGTAGTCTAGTACAGTGTAGTCTAGTAGAGTGTAGTCTAGTAGAGTGTAGTCTAGTCGAGTGTAGTCTAGTAGAGTGTAGTCTAGTCGAGTGTAGTCTAGTCGAGTGTAGTCTAGTCGAGTGTAGTCTAGTTGACTGTAGTTGAGTAGTTGAGTGTAGTCGAGTTGAGTAGTTGAGTGTAGTTGAGTAGTTGAGTGTAGTCTAGTAGAGTGTAGTCTAGTAGAGTGTAGTCTAGTAGAGTGTAGTCTAGTAGAGTGTAGTCTAGTAGAGTGTAGTCTAGTCGAGTGTAGTCTAGTAGAGTGTAGTCTAGTTGACTGTAGTTGAGTAGTTGAGTGTAGTTGAGTAGTTGAGTGTAGTCTAGTAGAGTGTAGTCTAGTAGAGTGTAGTCTAGTAGAGTGTAGTCTAGTAGAGTGTAGTCTAGTAGAGTGTAGTCTAGTAGAGTGTAGTCTAGTAGAGTGTAGTCTAGTCGAGTGTAGTCTAGTTGAGTCTAGTTGAGTAGTTGAGTGTAGTTGAGTAGTTGAGTGTAGTCTAGTAGAGTGTAGTCTAGTAGAGTGTAGTCTAGTCGAGTGTAGTCTAGTCGAGTGTAGTCTAGTCGAGTGTAGTCTAGTAGAGTGTAGTCTAGTAGAGTGTAGTCTAGTTGAGTGTAGTTGAGTGTAGTTGAGTAGTTGAGTGTAGTCTAGTAGAGTGTAGTCTAGTAGAGTGTAGAGTGTAGTCTAGTAGAGTGTAGTCTAGTTGAGTCTAGTCGAGTGTAGTCGAGTGTAGTCTAGTTGAGTGTAGTCGAGCGTAGTCTAGTTGAGTGTAGTTTAGTAGTTGAGTGTAGTCGAGTGTAGTCGAGTATAGTCTAGTTGAATGTAGTCTAGTTGAGTAGTTGAGTGTAGTTGAGTGTAGTCTAGTTGAGTGTAGTCTAGTTGAGTGTAGTCGAGTTAAATAGTTGAGTGTAGTTGAGTAGTTGAGTGTAGTCTAGTTGAGTGTAGTCTAGTTAGGTGTAGTCGAGTTGAGTAGTTGAGTGTAGTTGAGTAGTTGAGTGTAGTCTAGTAGAGTGTAGTCTAGTCGAGTGTAGTCTAGTTGAGTCTAGTTGAGTGTAGTCGAGTGTAGTCTAGTTGAGTAGTTGAGTGTTGTCTAGTTGAGTGTAGTCGAGTTGAGTAGTTGAGTAGTTGAGTGTAGTCTAGTTGAGTGTAGTCTAGTTGAGTGTAGTCTAGTTGAGTGTAGTCAAGTTGAGTAGTTGAGTAGTTGAGTGTAGTCTAGTTGAGTGTAGTCTAGTTGAGTGTAGTCTAGTCGAGTGTAGTCTAGTTGAGTGTAGTCTAGTCGAGTGTAGTCTAGTTGAGTCTAGTTGAGTGTAGTCTAGTCGAGTGTAGTCTAGTTGAGTCTAGTTGAGTGTAGTCTAGTCGAGTGTAGTCTAGTTGAGTAGTTGAGTGTAGTCTAGTTGAGTGTAGTCGAGTTGAGTAGTTGAGTAGTTGAGTGTAGTCTAGTTGAGTGTAGTCGAGTTGAGTGTAGTCTAGTCGACTGTAGTCTAGTTGAGTGTAGTCTAGTTGAGTAGTTGAGTAGTTGAGTGTAGTCTAGTTGAGTGTAGTCTAGTTTAGTGTAGTCTAGTTGAGTGTAGTCTAATTGAGTGTAGTCTAGTTGAGTGTAGTTCAGTAGTCGAGTGTAGTCTAGTCGACTGTAGTCT
>CM060594.1:42708681-42798681 GCA_030578255.1 Tiaroga cobitis
GTTTATCAGAGGCCTATATTTTTATTTTTATTTGATTATGGCTTTATTAATATGTAAAATTAGCTTTTATTTTTTACACACACACTCACTCACTCACTCACTCACTCACTCACGCACACACTCACACACACACACACACACACGTGCTTACACTAACACACACACACACACATACTACATTTTTCGTTTTCATGTTAATTTTAGTACAAATTTTAGTCATTTCATTGTCATTTTATTCGCTTTTTTATTTTAAATATTGCTATTTAGGTTTCATTTGTCTTTATTTCATTTCATTTATTTCAATTTATTTTATTTTAATGTTAGTTTGTATTTATTTCCAGTTAATAATTTTAGTTCTTCGGCTTAAACTAAAAGAAACTTAGAAATGTTGCCTTGACGTTTTTCAACTAATATTTACATTTTATTTTATTTCAGCTTTATTTAAATGAAAAGAAATGTTTTTAATAGTTTGCGTTGGGCAGGGTTATATTAATAACTAAAACTGAGTAATCATTTAAATAAACTGTGGTAAAATTCTGTTATGAATCAGGATAACAATGAATCTGTCCTCTAAAATCATTTTAAAAAGTCTCAAAATATTTTTTTTTCTTGTATATTATACACAGAAATGCCCCGTGACCTGAAGCAGAATCATGTTCAGCTCCAAAACAAGGAACTAACTAGAGAGCAAATTATGCTATAAAACATAAATCCACATGGAAATATCAGTTATCATCTCATCTGTTCAGTTGTTGCCTTCAAGCATCAGTTTATGAGCATGAAATGTGATTAGTGTTTATATTTCAGTCGGAGTTGTTTTTATTTTTTGGGGCTATAAATCTTTTTATAGCAACGGTGAAACGCTGGCAGTGCAACTTCCAACCTTGGGAACGTTTAAATAAGCTTCCCTCCTGTCTGTGGGAATCAAAGAGCAGATATATATATATATTTGAGCTCGCTGACGTTCCTCGGGTTCATCCTGTGGTCGCCCCTGGCAACACATCCCAGAATTCCCCTGCTGTCAAACCTGAAAGGAAAGGCCTTCTTTCTCCCGCGTTTTCCCCCCGTCTCTTAATGGATCAAAAATCCATTTGTGGAAAGATCTGTTGGACCTTTAGAGGAAAAGGGGTCAATTTGAACTCAATGAACATATAAACGCATGTGTATTGGGTTCCTTCACCACCCAGACCGCCGTCTTCTGATAATACGGGCTTTATTTGAGCGAGCGAGGAGCGTTTTCCCAATGCCAGTCTTGCAGAGTTCACGGGAATCGGGAACGTTTATCCGTTCTGGAAAAAAAAAAGCTTTATAAAAAGCCCAACTGTGAGCTCAGAGCTTGATAATCGGTGCTTTTGTTGAAGTTATCCAATCAAGGTATATTTTTTTTAAAGAATCGTGTTTAACTACGGAATTATGGTGAAAAACTACATTACCCATAATTCCACACAAAAATTCCACCAATCAGAGAGTAGCGCTGAGCAAATCGCACCTAAAAGAGTTTGAATTATGAAAAACAGTGTGTGAAACGAGCAGTAAGTCCGAATACTTTTTAATGGTCGTAAAGTAAGTTTAAACCAAATGTATACAGTATTTGAGTTCGGACGCAGCAACAGTCTCGTATCTTTGTCTTCTTTCAAATACTATTTTGCTTCAAATCAAAGCTCGTAGCTGGTTGGTTTGGTTAATTACTTATGTTGCGTTAACAAAGACTTACAAAAATACCTTTTGGAAAAACGAATGGAAAAAATGCCAATGCCAGTGAAAAGTGGGCGGGACTAATGCACTCTATATGCAGGTGAGGGTGGTGTTAAAGGGGTCCTTGATTATGATTTCACTTTTTTAACTTTAGTTAGTGTGTAATGTTGGTGTTTGAGCATAAACAACATATGCAAAGTTACTCAAAGTTCAAAGCAAAAGGAGATCTTTTCTTTAACCGAAATCACTTTTTAAAGTCCCCCCTGTGTTGAAAATCAAGTTTTTAATGTTGTTTATATGTCTGTGGTGTTTTTAATATGCTTTAAGACACACCGTGTGTAAGTTCATAAGTCGACAGCATTGCTGAGTATTTCCTGCTTAAAACTGCAGTGAACCAAAGACAGTCTCAAAAACACGGTTTGAAATCGCTGGTGTTTCTGACGTCACAAACGAGCTTGTAACCAATCAGATCAACGTGTGATCGTCAACCAGTGGATCTCTGAGCTGAGTG
The DNA here is from genome assembly GCA_030578255.1 of Tiaroga cobitis. Lineage (NCBI taxonomy): Eukaryota > Metazoa > Chordata > Actinopteri > Cypriniformes > Leuciscidae > Tiaroga > Tiaroga cobitis. The sequence continues at coordinate 42,710,888 of CM060594.1, forward strand.
AGTGAGTGGAGGCGGGGCTCATTTGCATATTCATAGAGCCGCGTATACTAAATGAGGCAAGGTTGTTGAGTTACATTTAAGCTTTTTTTTAGGAAAATACGTTTAAAAGTGCTGTATTTAACCTTTTCACTCTACTAAAGCATAAAAATACCATAATATGTTTGCAGATATTTAGGAAACGTGCTGAGTTCACATACTCGTTCCTCTCAAAAACACTTCCTGTCAGCCATTTTACTTTGAAATGTGCGTTACGCTGGAATGTATGTTTTTGTTCTGGTCTGTGTGACTCCGCCCACTGCCAGTTCAGCCAATAGTATTTCGACACCCTGGGAGGCCAGTTGGCGGGAAACACAGGGTATTGTAGCCTTGGAAACGAGCAAACAAATTGGGTTAGAAATTGCAGATTCTACTCAACCTAAAAAGTCTCAGTATCAATCTAAAAATCTCTACGAGTCTGAGGAGGCGGGGAAACAATGATCTCCCATATTTTGAATTTGAACTACAGTACCTATCTCGACCACAAGGTGTCATTCTTACAGACTGCACCTTTACATATGTCATTTTGGTGATCAAAGATGAGTTTTAAGGGATGAAATGATTGACTAGAGCGGGACTTTAAGAACTACAACAAGCTTTTTCCCGGTTTGATGACATCACAAACCCTAAAATTTACATAACCCCTGCCCCCAGAAAAATATGTCCTACATACGGCCTACATTTGTTCTTGGTCGAGAGGCCGTTTCACTCGGATATACGTCACAATACAGGGAAGAAAAGACGAGCGCAACTTTTTATTTTTTTTATTGAACAATTATTCATGTACAAACAATATGGCAATATTATTAAATCTTAACATTAGAACATACAGAGCAGGTCGAGCGCAACAACTTTAACGCCGACTTTAATGTGTAGTTTTGGCGCGTTGACTAATGGCGTTTAGCTTCGCGCTCGCGCCCGTCTCACATTAGCGCGTCTCCCCGGAGCGTCTGGCGCCGCGACGCAACGCGACGCCTGTGAAACAGATACTGACGGGTAAGAGGTTCAAAGTCATTTCTAACTTTCCCTCATTGTTGCTCTGTTGCTCGAGCCAAGCGGAGCGAGTCTGAATGGAGAGCTTGTGTGTGTCGGCCGGTCCGTGATCGCGCTGTGGTCTCAGGCCAGGATCTGTCACCGTGGACGCGGTGGAGAGATGAACTGCAGCAGGACAGGCCTCAGATGCGAGTAAACTGAAGGAGAGAGAGTCATCGGACGCAACACAGACTGCGAAGGGACTTCCTCATGAATCCTGTTTTTTCCCCTCAAAACTGCATCAGAACTTCCACTTTCTTCCAAAATGCTGCATTTGACGCAGTGTGTTACTGTAAATAGATCATCTGTGTATTCAGTGTGTGTGTGTGTGTGTGTGTGTGTGTATGAGAAAGTGTGTGTGTATGAGAGAGAGTGTGTGTGTGTGTGTGTGTGTGTGTGTGTGTGTGTGTGTATAAGAGTGTGTGTGTGTGTGTATTCAGAACGTTCCCATACTCAATCACACACTCCACTCTCTGATACTCCAGCATGAAATGTTCTATTTAATGATTTTTTTTCTTTCTTCTTTCCCATGTTGATTCTCTCTCTCTGTTTTCAGATCGGTGTGTGAGGCCAGTCATTCATGGCAGGTTTTCAGGATTTCAGAAGCCGGCCTGTGTCTCAAAAACATTATACTTTAAGTGTTTGCTTGGACCGAGTGTTGAAGCAGGACCGCAGTGGGAGGTTTTGACATGCTCTCTGCGTTTTACTGCAGATCCTGTGAAACTCTCCCTGTGTCCCGAATGTGGGAACCGGGAACGCAGAGTCCAATCCATCACACCGTGGGCCGCGAGCTGCTGCATCAGCGCTTCCGCATCAGCCGTGTGAGAGAACAAGCGCATAAGTGTGTTTCAGACAGAGACTCTCCTCTGGATAGGACGCAGGGCTGCACAATTATGACAAAAATAAAAAAAATCATAATATGTGTGTGTGAGTGAGAGTGTGTTTGAAAAACAGAAGAAAAAAAATCATTAAATGGAACATTTCATGCTGGAGTATCAGAGAGGAGTGTGTGATCTGAGTATGGGAACATTCTGAATACACACACACACTCTCTCATATACACTCACAAACACACACACTCTCTATCACACACACACACACACACACTCTTTCTCTCTCTCAAATACACACACTCACATATACACACACAGTCACAACCACACACATTGACTTGACACCCATGACAAATCATAATTGTCGATTATTCTCGTGGAATTGCGATTATTAATTACGATTATCACAATTTACAGTGAATGATGTTTTGAATAGCTTTATGCCATTGTTTGAAGCGACTGCATGCCATATTGTTATATCAAAATAAACCTGAAAGACTTGTATTGCTTTCATATAGCATTAAGCCTCAAATGTCAAATATATGGATTTTTTATTTATTAAAAGAAGCCAAGCCAAAGTAAAAACATGCATGTTATATTATAATGTTATACTAAAACTAAAAATTAAAACAATAGAGGGGAAAAAAAGCAATATACAACATCAACATTCATATGCATACGACAAACATTATTATACATGGATAAAGAAAACTTGCCCAACAAACTATCTGTATACATAATCATCCTACACAAACAACAATATATGAAAATACAAACTGTCAACTTACACTTGATGCACGCACACAGTCCATATCAAACCCAGTCACGCAATCACTGATCAGGCCTCAACTAGCGTTCAAACGGGGAGAAAACGCAATCCAGTAGTTCGTTTATATAAAATACAAAAAGCCTTTATTCTTTCATGGCTTAGATTTTAAAAACAGGTGACAAGCATCGGCACACCTACGCGTTGCGGCCATTAAGCCTTCATCAGAGAGTGTGTGTGTGTGTGTGGGTGACAAAATACAATCAGAGTTGACAGAAATCAATTACTCACACGACGATCACCTGGTCATGCGCAGGACAAACAGAAGAGAGAGAGTTCAAATATTATAAAGAAAATATATCTCACAAATAACATGACTAAACCAAGCAATATATATATATATATATATATATATATATATATATATATATATATATATATATATATATATATATATATATATATAAACAAAACTACAAATACATTATCATAAATAAATTAATTGGAATATATCAAAATCCACAAGTCAAAAATATCACAAATGAAAGTATACAAATCAGAATCAACGAATCAATAATGTATTCTGCATTCCAGCATGTCCACGTGCTCAAAGAGGAAGTGATGACAGATAATTAAAGGAACAATCAGTATCGCCCTCTACTGGCTCATTTCCTTCACAATAGTCGCTTTAATAAGAATAAATTTCTTACTTGAATGCTGTGGTTAATTAGCCTGGCTCCGCCCTCCTACATACTTCCGCTCAATTTTCATTTTCCTTCAGTACTGTCTGGGTTTGTGGTGTATTCTTTGGTTTTCCCCGGTCAATTTTTTACCGGGCCAATCCGCGAATAGAGGGGTTACCGGGCCAATCCGCGAATAGAGGGGTTACCGGGCCAATCCGCGAACAGAGGGGGTGGCTGAGAACGATGACGTTCATGTCGTGCGCTAGTTTGAGTTGTCATACATCACGACAAAAGCGTTAGCGATTGGTTATGGCAGATCCAGAGTGACTCTGGGCAGATCCAGTAGTTTTAGACTTCAACAGAGGACCCGCCTACAAGGAAGTTAACGCTTGTCAATGGAGCGAGGCCAGACCTCTGTACAAATGAAATGTACAAGAGTCTGGTGGGACCAGGCTAGCGGTTAATCGCTCTGGATATAAACATGCACTGCTCACTAAGGGGCGGAGTCTATGCTAATAGGACGGAATCTATGCTAATAGGGCGGAGTCTGTGCTAATAGAACGGAATCTATGCTAATAGGGCAGAGTCTATGCTAATAGGGCAGAGTCTATGCTAATAGGGCAGAGTCTATGCTAATAGGGCAGAGTCTATGCTAATAGGGCGGAGTCTGTGCTAATAGGGCGGAGTCTATGCTAATAGGGCAGAGTCTATGCTAATAGGGCGGAGTCTGTGCTAATAGGGCAGAGTCTATGCTAATAGGGCAGAGTCTGTGCTAATAGGGCGGAGTCTGTGCTAATAGGGCGGAGTCTGTGCTAATAGGGCGGAGTCTGTGCTAATAGGGCGGAGTCTGTGCTAATAGGGCGGAGTCTGTGCTAATAGGGCAGAGAGTTTGTGCTAATAGGGCGGAGTCTATGCTAATAGGGCGGAGTCTGTGCTAATAGGGCGGAGTCTGTGCTAATAGGGCGGAGTCTGTGCTAATAGGCCGGAGTCTGTGCTAATAGGGCGGAGTCTGTGCTAATAGGGCAGAGAGTTTGTGCTAATAGGGCAGAGTCTGAATTTTGCATAATTGAATGCTAAAGGGACTATTTAGAATGTAGACCACAACAAATTTGGTTTAAATTGAAGTCAATACAAAATAAATTTACTTTCGTAATACATGTTCTTATTGTGAATGAAAAACAGTCGCACATCAAAGCATTTTCACAGATTTCACCTCAGTTGTTCACTTGTAAAGTAGCGGATTTGTGACCTTCCACTTTTCTCCCAATAAAACACGTCACACACACGTTACACAAACACACGCACACACACTCTCTCTCTCACACACACTCTCTCTCACACACACACACACACACACAATTTATCTCTGTAAAGCTGCTTTGAAACAATCTACATTGTTAAAAGCGGTATATAAATGAAGATGACTTGACTTGGCAATCTCTCACGCACACTCTCTCTCTCTCTCACACACACACACACACACACAATCTCTCACGCACACTCTCTCTCTCACACACACACACACACACACACACACACACACACACACACACACACACACACACACACACACACACACAATCTCTCACGCACACTCTCTCTCACACACACACAATCTCTCACGCACACTCTCACACACACGCACAGACAATCTCTCACGCACACTCTCTCACACACAATCTCTTTCCCACACACACACACACACGCACACACACCAGCTTCATATCATAACCCAGCTTCATGTGGTGTCGTACTCGTGACGTGCGTGAAACAGCATTAATGAAAAAAACATCATTAGGGAAGCGATTACTATTATCATACTTGTGGTTGGAGCTTGTCTTTATATAGAGAAGAAAAGAAAACAGAAATAGTATGGATGTGTGCCATTCATAACTTATTCCATCTAGCCACATGACATATGCATCAATATGATATCAGTATATAGACAAACCTAAAAAAATGGCCACAATTAAAGCTAAAAAATGCTCAAATTTAACCAAATATTTTTTAATGATGTCCATCATGAGCTTAGGGCCCAAGAGACAGTTCGTGTACTCTATATAGAGCTATAAGGCCATCTAGCGGCAAGAGTGATGAAATATGTTATATTATTCCCCCCACAGGAGGACAGAGACTCAACACATTTCTGCATGTAACGGACTTTTGTATTTTAAAAGAAAGAATGCGAAGAATGTGCTTAAACTATATTATTACAATTAATTCTTGATAAAATCAAGTAATTTAGAGGTAAATAAAATAAATAAAAACATTTTTAAATTAAATGATATATCATGTAAGCTTTCGGAACAAAAAAAGTGAATAAGTATAATTTTTAATGGTTCGGAAAGATGTGATAGGGGAGGATGAGGTTATGGTGGTGAAGTAATATTATGCTAATATTAATTATGACATAAAAATTCGAAATTATGGCATACCAAGTCATAGAAATGTTGAGATTGAAATAATGTCATAATTGTATTTTTTAAAAACATTATTACTATTTTGATCCCATATATATATGACTTAGCAGGACATAATTTCGAATTTTTTAGATTATGGTTTACAAAAGCACGTAAAGACGTGTTGTTTTCTCTTGTGTGGCAGAAATGGACTTCTATACTTGTAAGAATTTTTGTCAGTAAATGTTTTTCTATATTTTATGCCTTTTTTTAACAATATAAAAATGTATCCACTCTTCACCAGTATGCATAACGCAAAATATAATCACCCACCTTACATATTTATGCACATCTTTGTAATTTCCATCCAACATTAATAAATATATGTGGATGGAAACTTGATCCTAGCAATTAAACCACACTTAGCGAATCAGCGACGGACAAACACAATTTTTTATTTATTTGTCTTACCTCAGAATGATGCTTTTCGGCACGATGATGAAGATGTGATGGGTCTGTATTAACATAATATTTTGTAAAAAAAAAAGTTATCCTAATACATGACCTGCATCTCTAATGGACTTCAGCTGCGTCTCTAATCACACACACCTGAAGTTCATTCATCTTAACACCCTTACAAGGTTTGATAAAGTAGCAGCCTTTGAGATATGCAATAATAAAAGCACAATATTGTATACTGTATATTTCCAAATTTTCTGATCAAATACATGCAAGGGAATAAAGTCAAAATCAACCAAATTCAAAGTTATGTAATCTTATATTATACTCCTAACGGTCTGATGTGTTTTTCTTTAGTTCATTATTAATTGTCTTGCTAATGACTCTTTTGCATGGTGACATTCTCATTGCAGTTCCTTGAACTCATTACTGTGATGTGGCAACAAAATTAAAAAAAAATTACACCCATGATCTCACTACTGCGATTGCATTTTAAGATTACTGTAACAAGTCCATAATCAGCATAACACGTAAAAGCATCTTTGTATTGATGACACACACGAACAGGGGGATTTTCTCCACGTTTTATTCGTCTGTAATGTGAAAGCACAAACATACACTCTAAAAGAAAGTGTTGGGTCTCTTGGTGGTGAAGCGGGGCTTGTGCTGGCGGCGCAGAACCCTGTGAGGGAGAGGGAACTTGATCTTGGAGTCCTGCGGAAACGAGACGCTACAGTCAAGCATTCATTCATTTTAGAGTCTTTTATACCAAACTCATTTTACATTTAGCAGACGCTTTTATCCAGAGCGACATACAAATGAGAGCAATAGAAGCAGTGAAACTAACAGTAGGACAACAATATGCAAGAGCTGTGACTTATTTTTTATAAATAGAATTTAAGACAAGAGAAAGTGTTTGTATTACTGGATCAAGTGCTGCCGAATTTTTTTTTATTTTTTTTAAATTGAGTGTTCATCAGAGTGGACTTTTGTTGCACTTGAACTACGAGTTTTGTGGTTCAAATTTAAAAATAGTAACAAATCCTTCCCTCGTGGCTCAATTTGACCCCTATAGGAATGAATGGAATGCTTCAGTACACATAGAAAAACCTAAAAATGCTAAAACTTTAACAACATTTTTTACGTCTACATGTGCATCTGAATGCATACTGAAAGAGCTGACTTTAGGACCCAGCGGAACAGCTCATTTACTCCATATAGAGCTGTAAGATCATCGGCAAAGACTCCCAATGTAAGATATTTAGAGCTGAATTAAAAGGGTTATGGCATGACATTGCGATATATGTTGAATTTAAGTTGAAAGAATTTTAGGAATGTGCTTGAATTACGATTTAAAGGTAAATAAAAAATAAATAAAAGAAACTCCTCAAAATAAGCTTTCTGGACAAATAAAATGTAGTATAAATTTAGGGCGTCGGGTCATTTTGACCCGCGAGGGAAACACAGGTGAAACTCGAAAAATTTGAATTTCGAGCAAAAGTTATAACATTGATGATTATGGCTTACATCTTATGAAAACCTCAAATTCAAAATCTCAGAAAATGATTACTACATGAAAAAAAAAAAGAAAAAAAAAAAGGATTTTAAATACAGAAATGTCGGCCGTCTAAAAAAGTACCATCATGCATATGTATATAGTTATATACTAAATATATTAGTCACCTTTTAATTTGAATTACTGAAATACTGTTGCACGATATTCTAGCTTTTCGAGTTTCACCTGTATGTTATAAAGCGCGAGGGAAGGATGAGGGTGGGGACTGCATCGAGCGCGCGCTAAAGCCGAGCAAAGCTAATTCTGCAGTCAGGTGACTCACGTGGAACTGCTTGATGGCGGGTCTGCGGCATTTGTTGGCTGCGATGACCTGCACCTTCATGATCTGGATGGAGTGAGCGCGGGCACGATGCCTGGCACCCATGTCCCGATCTGAAGGACAAACACACATCAGCACAGGGAACACACACACAGAAGACAACGATCACATGTCGCACCTTGAATTCACTTTCAGTGGCACGTTTTACAGCCTAAGAAAGGCGACAAGGTTCGGTTTTTCTGTGCGCACACATAGCAAGGGCATCAACACTGGGGGGAAGTGACCTTTGGGTTTGCGTGCGGGTCGAACACGAGTGTGTTCTGGGAAACTCACAGCACTGAGTGACGGCTCCAGACGTGGACAGGTCTCTGTACTCGCGGTACATGTTGTGTGTCCCGCTGCGAGAGTCGTAACGCAACCAGATGCCGAAGTTCTTCACCTTCAGAGGAGATTTCTCATAGACCTGTGCAGGAACAGAACACGGTTACACATTACAGGCGGACAACTATACAGATAAAGACAGGTCTAAGTCCATATTTCAGAATAGCAGAGCTCACACAACAACTATAACGATAAAGATATATCTTTGGGATCACTGTCAGAACGAGTTTTATTCCCAGGTGTGGAATGATAGCACACTGACAGCCAATCAGAAGCCGCTCGAATTTAAAGGGCTCGCGCGTTTAAAATGGCAGACGACATTGTGGAGAAGTTAATCCACAAGTTTGACAAGTCAAGCCCACTTTGAAGGATAATAAAAAAAAAAAAAAATGGGATATATGGAAAGCAAACGGTCGAACCCTTGGAATAAGCGGTGAGAAGTATTAAAGATGAGATCATTATGCAGGCTAGCAAATAGTGTACCAAAAGTAGCAGTGCTAGTTGACAACATACTGCTTGCTTTGAAGCTTTTATTTTAGTACTTTTTTCTCATTTTGTTTTCCAAATTTGTAACAAACCAGCCAAATTGCTTTGTGATTCATATATACACATACACGTGTATATTTATCAGGTATAGTGCTAGGAAGTGGATCAACGTTCAAGACATCTGTGATCCATTTCTGCTTAGAATAAAAAGACAGTTACGCTAATATAGTTCTAGTTCTCGGTGTGAACGGGCCATAAGCCTCAGAAACAGAGCTCATAGACGTCTGGATTAGACAGCGTTCGCACCAGGCCACAGTAGACGGTCTCTCCGTTGGCTTTCTTCATCTTCCTCAGCTGGGAGACGAAGTACCAGAAGCGAGACTTGGCCACCACATGGTTGGGGGCGAAGATCCTCATGCGGTACAGAGGGGGTGTGGGGTTTTTAGCGGAGGGCAACAGACGCCCAACAACCTTATACTCCCGAAGCTGCAGAAACAGAGAGAAAGACAGTCAGAGATCGACACTTTAGCTCAAAATCTCACCTGAACAGGAAGATATTGGTGTCCATGGCATTGATATCATTACTCTAGCATGTAAACCTGTTTAAACACTAAATTAGGCTGGTCTCCCAGGCTGGTTTTAACTGATCTCCTAGATTTAACAGCCAAAACAAGTGGCAAAATCCCCCCAAAACTAGCTAAACATAGTTTAACTTCATTCAGCGGAGTATGTTAACCCGTTTGAAGTCAACTAAACCATGTAGAGAGAAAAATTGAGCATCTTTGATCTATATTTACCTAAGTTGGATACATATTTTCTTGCAAAGCGCGCAAATTTAATCATCATAATCGTCATTACGGAATACTGACACTTAGCGGCCTAAACACACTGATCTCGAGTAATACTCAGAAACAAACCACCGAGCACACAATCTCCCTAATACACTCAATAATACAAGAATCAACCACTGAGAGTGTGTTAGAGAGCAAATCAACTCGATATCGTGAGGTTTTGCGTGTGTGATCATCACTGATCAGCACATGGAGCGAGTCTCCGGCCGCCATGTTTCTCTCTTCGCTACAACCAACACGTCAAAGCAAATAAAACGCTTTAAACCTGAACATGTGTCGTGTTAAATCGCTGCTATTGATAAATGAGTGTCTTATACGTGTTTTCGGATGATAATTGTGAGATTTAAGCGACTGTGAAGTGATTAAAGAAGGATTTTACGTACTGTGCCAGACGCCTTCATGGTGTCTCACGCCGATGGCCACTGTGAAAGAGGAAGCAGCAAGGCGGGGAATCCTGACGTCAATCCTCTTCCGAGGGGCGGGGCTTGCTGGAGCTGCTCTTATTGGTCAGTCAGAGCGATCAATCAAGGCTGCGTGACTTCAGTTACTAAATATTTAAAATAATATTTCAAAAGCACATATGTTAGTGCCCTTCAAATAAATCAGAACAAAGAGAAATAGCATGGCCTATATATTATATTCTTAAGTAACTAACTTTAAAATAGTGCTGTGTACAGTCCAGAGACTAAATAATAAATGTAAACGATATTACATATTTGTTTTGGGTAATAAGCAACGGGAAAAAATACGGATGTAAAAAAACCCCAGCTCAATTATAAGGTATTATTAGGCGATTTATTTTGCAACACGAAACTTGCTACATTTACTTCTGTAAACGTGAGGAGGGAACGAAAGAATTTCGTTAATATCATACTGCATGAAGAATAAAATATACCATACAAATTATGTCTCTAAAAAGTTTGTTATTAATGTAATTACATTTTAGCCGCGTGAACTATGACGTTACTCCGTCGTGACGTATACAGTGCGTCATTTCCATGACAACCGCCGAGGCTTCGATAGACAAAACAAAGAAACATGGATGATGATCAGAGTGCAGAAGAGGTAAAGACCAGAAAAAATGAAATATGTTTCCTTTAAACACTCGTAAATGTCTTATAACTCGTTTATTTTTTTGCTGTTGCAGTAAAGCTAGTCGCTAACAGCTGCTAACCGATTAACCTGAACACATATACATTAGATTTCAGTGTTTTCGCTGTTCAGAAGCTTTAAACAGTCTCTCGATCCTTCTCTGTTTATTCCTGTCTTCCTCTAGACAGCCTTCGTGGTGGAAGAAGTGAGCGGCATCATTAAAGAGGTGTGTGTGTGTGTGTGTAAGAGAGAGAGACAGAGAGAGAGAGAGAGAGAGAGAGAGAGAGAGAGAGAGAGAGAGAGAGTGTGTGTGTGTGTTTGAGAGAGTGTGTGTGAGTGTGAGACTGAGTGTCTGTGTGTGTGTGTGTGTGTGTCTGAGATATATATATATATATATATATATATATATATATATATATATAGAGAGAGAGAGAGAGAGAGAGAGAGAGTGTGAGAGAGAGTGTACAATTTGTCCATAGTATGTCATAACTCTGATGATGGACAGCATGATTTCTGACGCTGGTGTGTTTCTGCACGTGTGTGTTCTGTATGTGTGTGTTCTATGTGTGTGTGTGTGTGTTCAGTCTCTGGAGTCAGTGATTGGTCGCAGCAGTTTCGAGCACAAGCGTGTGAGTCAGTGGACGTCCAGTGTCGTGGAGCAGAGTCTCTCTCAGCTCACCAAACTGGCGAAACCCTTCAAATACATCGGTGAGCAGAACATCTGTGTGTGAGGAGAACATCTGTGTGTGAGGAGAACATCTGTGTGTGAGGAGAACATCTGTGTGTGAGGAGAACATCTGTGTGTGAGCAGAACATCTGTGTGTGAGGAGAACATCTGCAGGGAACCCTCACTGATCCTCTTCTCTCCTCAGTCACATGCATCATCATGCAGAAGAACGGCGCTGGGCTTCAGTCGGCCTCCTCCTGCTTCTGGGACAGCACTACTGACGGTACGGTCCTAAAGTGCACTCATAATATAGAGATATGTGTGAGATATATATGAGTAAATATATAGATATATAGAAGTCAAAATATCAACATTTTAAGAGACGCTTACTGACCTTTGTACATGTTCTTGTGCTCCTTCAGGGTCTTCTTTTTGATACAATATTATGTCACATGACATACCAAAATGCATTATGGTCCAGAATGGTAATTTGTGTCTATTATACAGGAATGACATTAGAGAAATCACAATTTGGAGACAGAAGTCTTTCTGTCATAAAAATGAAAATAAGCTTAGTATTATCACTATATTTGTAGGTATCGTTGAAAACATCAATACAATTATGCCCAAGTAGATTTTAAATACTTTATTTATATATTTTACATTTTTGTCGTATTTTTGTATTCAGATTAGTTACGCGGAATGACATTTTGGGACTTTTGAGCTCAATAGTTCCTTAAAGATTAATTATTTATGATGAATTCTCACATGAGTATTTAAAGAGGGGGAAGTTGAGTCATTTAATGAAGTGCATTTAAAAATGTATACATTTTTAATATTATGAATATGCTTTGGACACCAGAATTGACACGCCACGTCATTGACCCATATATACACTTGATCCATTAATACTAACACTTTATCTTCTATTCTGATCTATTATCTTTATAAAAAATATAAAAAAACACATGTTAGATTAAACTGGATAAAAGCGTCTGTTAAATGAATAAATGTAAATGTGACCCTGGATCACAAAACCAGTCACATGACGCACGGCTGAATCTGTGGCAATAGCAAACAATACATTGTATGGGTCAGAATTATCGCTTTTTCTTTTACGCCAAATTTTTTTTGGATATTAAGATCATGTTCTATGAAGATATTTTGTACATTTCCTACCGTAAATATATCAAAAATGTATTTTTGTGAGTGGATGCAGCAATGTCACGAACATAAATGCACAACTTTAAAGGCGATTTTTTCAATATTCCGATTTTTTTTGCACCCTCAGATTCCAGATTTTCAAATAGTTGCATCTCGGCTAAAAATACAAACCATACATCACTGGAAAGCTTATTTATTCAGCTTTCAGATGATGCATAAATCTCAATAAAAAAAAATGTACCCTTTGAGACTGCGGGTCCAGGGTCACATATATTATAACATAAACCTGTTTTGATTTAAACGTCTTTTTTACTGTTATAAAGCATAAAAATACCATGTTTGCAGATATTTAAGAAATACCAAATAACCCTACTTTAATGTTTTAGAGCTATAATGTTATAGTCCTCCTGTAGTCCATCCTTTTATCCCTTAAAACTCATCTTTGATCACCAAAATGACATATTTAAGCATTATCCCTTTAAAATATCTTGTGTAACCCTTGCTTCATTTAGTATCCGCGGTTCTATGAATATGCAAATGAGCCCCGCCTCCACTCACTCACTCAGCTCAGAGATCCACTGGTTGACGATCACACGTTGATCTGATTGGTTACAAGCTCGTTTGTGACGTCAGAAACACCAGCGATTTCAAACCGTGTGTTTGAGACTGTCTTTGGTTCACTGCAGTTTTAAGCAGGAAATACTCAGCAATGCTGTCGACTTATGAACTTACACACGGTGTGTCTTAAAGCGTATTAAAAACACCATATAAACAACATTAAACACTGGGGGGGGGGGGGGGGGGGATTTGTCAAATCAAACTTTTACAGAAGTTTGATTTGACAAAAAAACAGCCTAATATTAAATATATTTTTTGTCATAGTTTGCACTATTATAGCGTATTGACTTATTTTGTAGTTAACTATCAAACTTTTGCAATTGTGTTTAAAAGCAGAGTAATATTGAATGACAATATTTCTATCTAATATTGAGCTCTCTGTTGTTCTTCAGGAAGCTGCACCGTCAGATGGGAAAATAAATACTTGTACTGCATCGTCAGCGTGTTCGGACTCGCCATTTAAACACGAGCGCATTCAACCTGACGTTTACTTGCATTATACGAAGTCGAAACCCTCTATGCACAATAAAAGCACACGTCTTAAAAATCTCTGCAGGTTTTATTCTCTCAGACAGTTTTCACAACAGTGCAATGGAAGGATTGCAAGTGTTTGGACTGAGGAATGATCTTGTGCACATATTGAAAGGCACAGACTTGCTGACCCTGATGGTATTAGACTAATGGAGAAAGGGTTCATTGCATCAGTGCATCAAACGTCAACCACCTGTTTTAAACTCAAGTAAATGTTTATCTGTAAAGGAAAGCATTTTCGCACCGTTACAGGCGGATCCTCCATCCAAACATCATTACAGATTTAAGACAGTGAAGTGAACCAACAAACATTTACACAGACCCGACTGAGGAAACCCAATGATTTCTTTAAGTGATTCACACCCACAAAATAATAAATACAGGCACAATAAAAAAAAGGAATGTGAGAAAAGAAGGCTTCTGGAATGTAAATGAAATGAACACAAGGCTTGATATCTTTATCCAAAAAAGAAAGAAAAGAGATTCACATGAGCACATGGGATCTGGATATTGGCAGAAATCAGTAGAAAACCTTCCTAATGCAGATCACATGAAACGCACAGGTCATATTTCACTCCAACAAGCAACAAAAAAAATTAAATAGAAAATATATTATGCATTACGTAGAAATTGTTTGGACCTTAATGTTTTTTATAGTTGCATTATTTTCATGAGTTACACATTTAAGTGCACTGCAAAAAAATCAACAGGAACAAAATATATTTGTAAACTTAAACATTTAGGGTTCTAAGTACACATAATACTAGAGTGTGCTTAATTATGTCACAATGCAAAAAAACTAACAAACAAAAACTTTTATAATACATTTTTTTGTTGCTCCCCCCGTCAAGAAAAAATATATACATTCTTACTTTTTCTCTTTTTAGTTTAGAGGTGAAATATAATCTGGCCGTTTTTTCATGTAAGTCACCCTGAATATAGTGGTTCAACAGTATTTAGATCAGATGTATAATTAATATTTGCACGCTGCCTTTCACTGACACTCACTGAGGTTAAAGACATACGGGTTTCTTCATCATCATCATCATCATCAGGGCGGCTGGAGCTGCTTCTTCCACTGGAGTTACATTCAAAAATCACTTTACCTTTAAAAATATAGGCCTGTATATTTACACAGTATATAATGAGACTGGTGTCATTTCAACAACAAGTCTATATACATCCCTCAGATATACAGGAGCGATCCGGAGTCAGACCGGATTCAGTCGGTTTCGCTCTCATCCTGGTATTTGGCGGTGGCTTTGATGGCGCGGCCATTTTGAAGAGGCATTTCTTCATAATCGCTCCTTCACACACACACACACACACACACACACAGAACAAATAAAGTCTCACAAGAAGAAGAGCTTGATCTGAAAGGAACGTTTTAAACCGGTATACAGTCGAACCAAAAATATCATTTTTACTAGTTCACTATAGTTCATTATCTAAGTGAGGAGAGCAAAATAAAAGTAAACTGACTTAATATACACAAATATTCTTCACACAGCGACTACCAGTGACATGTGGGACCAATAATGATTCCTCCACTTTGAGCTGATCATGTTTTCTTCAGTGTGTTTTCTGTAATTGCTAATGCTCTTTTTACACACACACACTGAACAACATGAAGCATTGCTTGGTCACTGGTTGAGCTAAACTGGTATTATCTAATTGTGTAGTTAAATTTAACAGCTGACAGATATTCAACATAATTCATGTGTGAGAGTCTAACAGAAGGACGGACAAAACCAGTCAAATATCCACTGAGTTCTGCTCAGATTTTATTACCATTTTCTAAACGATAGCGAATAAACTGATAATGTGAGAAATGTTGACGGTGTCTGAATACATTTTGGTTTGAGTGTGGATCTGACGCAGGGAACGTACCCGTAAATGACTTCATCATCCGAGTCATTGAGCATGGAGAAAGCAGGATTGTCTTTCAGCTGGGAATCTGGGAAAGGGAAAACATTTCCATGACAAAGGAGTCGCTGATGAAGGAGTGTTAAATAACACTTGATCTTAAAGTGCAGATCAACTCACCGTAAAGAGCGTTTTTGGAGGGCGAGTAGACAAACGCTAGTGTGTAAAGATAAAAGTTCAGGAGGCCGTAGAAGGAAAGAAATTCGGCTGGTGGAGAAAAACGTTCAGGAAAACTTCAGTTGCTTTTCCTGGACATTTGTATATTAATGCTTACACCATTTTATAGAGAGTCATTCTAAGCATAGAGTTAAAGTGCCTCATTATGCTTTTCCAAACATTCCCTGAAAAAGAGCTGGTTGTGAATGTAAAAGCCCTGCAAAGTTTTAAAGATTAAGTTTTTGTCTCCTAAAAGAAGAAACTGCTTAAACGAGTCAGTAATTCCAGTCTCACATGTAGCTAATTTGCATAATCCCCGCCTCTGGTCCTGATTGGCTGAACAGCGTCTCTTAGCTCCGCCCTCAAACACTGTAGTGTATCTGAGACTGGAAGAGTTCGGCTCGTGTCGAGAAGACGCTGTTTTCTGAGATTGATACGGTGAAACCCACGCCATCGTTACGGTTCGCATCACTGTGATCAAGAGCTGAGAGTCAGATATGATAATGAGCGTTTGCTCTCTGACCAATTGAAGGGTTGGTCAAAATCCCTTGCCTCTTCAAATACATCTATAATCATAAATCCTTTTGGATGCTTATATACTTCCTTATAAAAAATCAATAATCAAATATATTCATTATCACATACTCATTTTTATATTCTTTGTGCTTGTGAAATTATATTTTCTTAAATGCATGTGATAGAAGTAACCAGTTTCTTTTAGGTGCATTCCAATCTTACTTTGAGATTGCACGTAGTACACGCAGGACACGAAGGCCATGTAACCCACAAGGCCGTTTGTCTCTTTCTCTGGTATCAGAAGAAAGGTTAGAGGGTCCTAAAGGCAGCATGGACACATATGATCCTTCGCTGGACAGATGGTCAAGCTATATTGAGCGTTACTATTGAACTTTAATTGTTGTATTAAAGTGTATTCTTTCCAGTATATTTCCTTCCTTGGGAGTAAATGCCAGTTATCTGTTTTTCTCCCAAACGAGTGAATGTTTTAGCATTATGTTTTGGTATACTTAACTGATAGTAAGGAGCTCAGACTCTCTTCAGCCTTGATGGGAGCTGTTATTTGCTAGTGTCTGTTATTTGTGTGTGTGCGTATGACATTCTATGTAGGTTCTGGACGTTCGGACCAGACAACCCGGCGCCCTGCTCTAACCTGCGAGGCCACCACAGACCTAAATCTATTGAGTGGACGACAACTATCTTTACTAATGGCGATAGGCACTCCTATCTCCTCACATGTGTTAAATTGTTTAGGCTCTTAATGTTTCTTAGCCAATGAGAATCATTCAACCTGTAAGCAATGATGTAGCTTAGACCTTGGAAATGGTATAACTGCTGTGATCTTTGTAACTGTAAGGGAGGCGGCCTACGAACTCCTGTGTGAGTCTTGAAGCTGACTTCTGCTGATGAAACTGCAAACTATCTTCAGTAAAACTTTTCTTTAATTTTTTATAATTCTGACTCCGGGTCTTCATTCTTCATATCTGGTTCTGGGTCTTTAACTGTACACCCCCCTTACAGTTATGGTGGAGGATGCGGCAATTATTCTTTGGTGACATCCCTGGCTAATCAACAAACAAGGTAGTAATTTTATTATTTGGTTAGGGCTATCTGATTGGGAGAGATTTTGAAGGGGAGCGGGAGAGCTTCACTCCGATGAGGAGAGTGAAGATTAATTATACTGAAGGTTAAAGTATAAAAGGAAGTCGCTGATAGCATTGTTTAAAGTTTTAACAAGAGCAGACAGCGCAAGCGAAGCGTGCTCTGTGGGGGCCCCATTGGGCATTGTTGGTATAGCAACAGCCCAGCAGAGTACGTCCCTGGATTGTAGGTCCAGTGGCACCGAAAACCTGCTCAATCTCTTCCATCTCAGATAGGGGATCCCCGAACTTAGTGAACTGAATCAGGCAGTTAGGGATACTAACAATAATAGGGTTGTTTGCCAGGGATGCATCAGGAACGATTCCGAGAGAGAAAAAAAAAAAAAAAAAAAAAAAGAAGTTGTGACCCAAATTGGCATGGACCAGTATATGTAACTGTGATTTTGGAGTATACTTTGCAGTTTCATCACGCAGAAGCCGAGCTGTGTTGTTAAAAGATCGCCGCCTCCATTTCTGCAATAACTTCAGGTGAGTATGAACCATGATTAAGATATGGCAGTCCTGAAACAAATAGTGAGACAGGAAAGCAAACGTTGTTAGCAGCTGTGCTCTGAAGCCCTCACTTCAAAGAAATTTGCAGAAATTATTAAGTAAATGGTAGTCAGTATTTTGATTCTGATTGGAAATTTAAACAACTTGACTGGCTACAAACAAATAAAGAAACTGGAAAATTTAAATGTTTAGCCTTGTATTGCTTACGATGATTACAAAAAGCAAGTGAAGTAAATTCTGGGTCGGGGATAATTTCCCTCGACAAGCGACTAAAGTTAAAAGGAAACTTTGTGAAAACAACTTACAATATTTTGAGCATTTCCATGCAGCTTATGAAAATTAATGTTCTGCCAATGATAATGATGAAGATTATGATTTGGCTATTATGATTAAATCCGCCACTGGTGGACTGTAAAAGAATACAGAGAACTGCTTATCAGTGGCTCTGTTTGCATTCCTGAATGGGACACACACTGCTTCAAGAGTGTGCAGTAAGTGGAGCCGACAGAAGGTGTTTAAAAATGTGATAGTGACAAATTCCTGGTATTAATGTGGGTTTGAAAGTTGATCAGTGTTTAAATGAAGACATTAACATTTTTCGTCTGAAAAATAAGAGATAAAAAACAAGGTCAAAAGATTGAAGTCTTAAAGTGAATCTTGTTGAAGAAAAGATCTATAATAGTAATTTTTACAAGTGAATTGATGAACACTAGTTGATGTAAAATTAATGACTCCAACAAATGTGAGTTGCAAAATATATCAAAGTAACTAAAAGGATGATTGTGTTATAATTAAACATTTTAAAAAGGTTTTAGATGATATAGAGAGACTTATCTCACAGATGATTTACAATAACTGCAAAAGTATCACAAGCAGATAGGTCTAGCCTCGTCAAAGTTAGTGTGAATCCTAATTGGAGATGCATAAACTCCAAGAGAAAACTTAAGTCAAATATTAAACTATGGTTGAGAACTTGACATTTAAATTGAGATTCAGAAATGTGAAACGTTATTGAGAACTAAAATAATTATTTTTATTGAAGATCAAATAAGCATAAGCAGGACTGGATTAACAGTTGCTGAATGCTGATTAAACAAACAGCTTGAAAAGTTGACCATGAAAGAACTAGAAGCTGATGTTTTGCTTTCAAAAGATAAGTTTGTTATTGGCTGTAATGAAACAGTTTGCTTATCTGGATCTGATGTGTACTGTGGCTGAAACTGCCAGTGCAACAGAGACTCAATCTGAGTGGAAATTTGTAATGTCTAAATAAAGACAACTATAAAAATTATGTTTATTTGGAAACACATGTAATTTCTGGCAAATATGCCTTAAGCTGGGATAGAGTTATAGGATGGTAGATAAAAGTTTGATGTTAGAAGTTTATGAGAGTGCAGTGTGCCAGTCCTGAATGTCTCAGAGTCTCTCTCATTCAATGTCAGCTAAAAGCTGTTATCTGAGCCTGTCATTAGTGATAATAAGCTATTTGAATTAAAACACAGTGTTTCAGTTGAGGAATCATAGACACAGAGATGTTTAAAGAAACAATTGCCATAAAGGGCAATTTGTATTTGTAAATGTTTTAAATGTAAAACTGAATGACTTTAAAGAAGTCTTTAAAATAATAATACAGACCTTAAACTATAGAAGTGACATCTTTGATTAGGTTATTTTAGGACCAGTAACTTCTTTGTCTGATCTTAGTCCCCACCATGAAACGGGGGTGGGCCGACGCCTTCGGCTACAGAAACTCTACACTGAATGTACGGTTGTGATCTAAATCCACTGAGTAGCTAGGTTGCTGCTTTTAAGATGGTTAATGGATTTAAGTGATTAAATACTGTTGTTATTAACCTGTCTCCCTGTGTTACAACTATTAGGCAGTCCGAATGGCCCTGGTGACTCTTGATTGTGTCTTTCCTAAGCTCCAGAGAACAACAGATTTTGTTGAAGAAAACGGTCAAAGATTCTGTGATGGAAAAAAAGCGGTCACCAGTGGGCACGAGTGACCATCTCTATGACGGGTAAGACCTTCTTTGGCCAGACAGGGGGCAACCTAAGCCAGAGTGGATTCACGTAAAGTCACTGGGCATTTCCTGAATGGAGATGTTTTATGTGAGACAGGTATGAGAGTTGAGCAGGAGCTGTGAGGCCAGCAGCGTCCTTATGCCGTTAAGGGGAGATGACGCGGTGACGAGTTACGGCATGTCTCCCCAATAAAGCAAAGCTCCTCTATACCACTCACCAGAAGAAACCGCATTAGTTGTATGGCTTGTTTTTCATTGTGACAAGCGTCTGCAAATATGCCAGGGGAAAAAGGAAACACCCTGAAGGAGGTTATAGATAAAGAGCTAACAGGAATGGGCTTTCGGGGTTCAGTCGGGGCCATGAAGTGATTCCCATTAGTTGTTGTGGAGACAGTAATAAAACTTTTTGATGTCGGTTGCCTTATGGGCAAGGAAAATTATAGTGTTGAGTTTGAACTAGTATGTCTAACATAGTTTTAACTTCTGAAGGTCGTTAGACATGGTGGTGACTAAAGATGAAGACAGTTTTTGTAGATTCAAGAAAAGTCTGGCTAACAAAGGTGAATGGTCAAAGGTTCATAGTGAGAGAGACTGCTTGAGTGAAGGAAAGGATGGTAACTGTGTCTGTCTTTCTGTCATTGGCCTGCAAAAGAAAGCTTAAACAAAATAATGTTAATGAACCAAAACAACCCAGCTGACCTTGTTAAAATCAAATGAATAATGAACAGGCATGCTTTGAAACTGGTTTAGGGACCATGTAAAATTAGATAGAAGCTACAGGAAAATGGAAAGGTTAAAATCTTATTTAAAATTTAAATCTTTTAGCAACAATATAAAATATATGAATATGAGAATATGAGGAGTTCATAGTCAGGTATGAATGTGTTGGTGACTGTGCGTCATGTCTTGTATGTGTTAGTTTGGGGTACTATTATTTCCTGATTTTGAGGGTATTGTGTCATTAACCTCTGGAATTAGTGTTTTATCATTACAGATGGGTTAAGTAAAATGACAAACTTTAAAAAAGTTGATAATTCTGAGTCAATCTGATGAAAAGACAATGCAGAACATGGGACGAGCTTTAATTGGAGTGGTTTTCCAGCTCTGTCTGGTATTGGTAATTATGAATGCTTTTGTCATTTATGATATTGATCTGAATTATTCTCTGGATTAGTATTTTATATAAATTGGAATTGTAAAGAAGATTGCCGTCCATTATGGGGTAAAACTCTTGTCTAAATTCAACTGAGGGTCTAAATTTAAATAGACAACTAGGCGGGATCATAAGGATAAACGTAGGGAAAAAAAACATACATATATATATATATATAGACTTGACGGCAGAGAGACAAAGTGACACATTGGCTAAGTCACTATCCAAATTATCCAGAGTGAGCTCCCTCATTTTTATTGAAAGGCCGGAGGGCGAACAAAGGAGGAGTGAATATAACTTCTAAAAAGAAAAGGTTTTAGTTTTATTTCTCAATCCATTAAATGGATGTATGACATTAGATGTCTAAGAAAACAGCTATATGGCTGTCTTAGGGGTTGGGATCTGAGTAACATAATATTTTGGTTTCTGTGAAACTTTAAAGATAAGTGGGACTGAGACAATACTGCTAATATTATAATTTTTTTTTGTTTGTAATATACTTACAATGTTCTAATAATCTTTAGACTAACTATTTGATAGACAAACTGTATGGAAGTCAAATTAAGTTTAAATGGTATGAAAAGTGAGTTTCAAAATAAAAATAATAAGGCATTGTATGATTAACAGGGATTAATGTGATATAAAGATAAGGAATGAACAAAAGCTTTATTAAGCAGAATGGGGAACAATTCTATATTTTAGACTGAAATGATGATGTGAATTTGTTTTATTTTATTTCTATTTTTGAAACAAACAAAAAAGGGTATAAGATGTTATACAATTAAAATGGTACATGCTATGTGACCGTAAACTGAAAGATGATTTCAGTAAAGACTTAAAGTTCTTACATCGATTATTATGGGTCTTAATTATTAATATTTTATTTTTGTTGTTGTTTATTTTTAGTTAGATAACCATTGTGTTTTGAACCTAAAGGGTCTATAAAAGGGGTAGTGAAAATAATGGATTCACCATCCAACTTTGTTTATAATAAAAGGATTTGGAAATCATAGTTTTATAAAAATAAAAATAAAAACCTAGTGCATATATTCTGGTATTCATGATTATAGACAATGTCTTCATTTAGGATCTGAGTAGTGACTGTGGATCTAGGCCATGCTAGGAATACAGCAACAGTGCTTGCTTATTTAGCCTGGCTTCCAGAGAATAAATATGTACTTGTTTCGTAATCAGTTATGTGTTTTATAAAAATTTTAACCTGACTGATAAACTGAGGAAGAATTACATTGATGTCCTGTTGTGAGTGGAAGGTGGGAGAGCCTCTTAATGGGGACTGGAATTTTTAGTAACCAGCATGTCCGTGACGAGGTGAAGAGACAAGTGTGACCCGTCAGGGGAGCATGCGTCACCACTCCTCCCTTCCGTAGTGACCTCACTGGTTAGACCAGACGTGGCGGTATTGGACCCCACATTGGTCTAAAACGGGGGACTGAAGGGTTGGTCAAAATCCCTTGCCTCTTCAAATACATCTATAATCATAAATCCTTTTGGATGCTTATATACTTCCTTATAAAAAATCAATAATCAAATATATTCATTATCACATACTCATTTTTATATTCTTTGTGCTTGTGAAATTATATTTTCTTAAATGCATGTGATAGAAGTAACCAGTTTCTTTTAGGTGCATTCCAATCTTACTTTGAGATTGCACGTAGTACACGCAGGACACGAAGGCCATGTAACCCACAAGGCCGTTTGTCTCTTTCTCTGGTATCAGAAGAAAGGTTAGAGGGTCCTAAAGGCAGCATGGACACATATGATCCTTCGCTGGACAGATGGTCAAGCTATATTGAGCGTTACTATTGAACTTTAATTGTTGTATTAAAGTGTATTCTTTCCAGTATATTTCCTTCCTTGGGAGTAAATGCCAGTTATCTGTTTTTCTCCCAAACGAGTGAATGTTTTAGCATTATGTTTTGGTATACTTAACTGATAGTAAGGAGCTCAGACTCTCTTCAGCCTTGATGGGAGCTGTTATTTGCTAGTGTCTGTTATTTGTGTGTGTGCGTATGACATTCTATGTAGGTTCTGGACGTTCGGACCAGACAACCCGGCGCCCTGCTCTAACCGGCGAGGCCACCACAGACCTAAATCTATTGAGTGGACGACAACTATCTTTACTAATGGCGATAGGCACTCCTATCTCCTCACATGTGTTAAATTGTTTAGGCTCTTAATGTTTCTTAGCCAATGAGAATCATTCAACCTGTAAGCAATGATGTAGCTTAGACCTTGGAAATGGTATAACTGCTGTGATCTTTGTAACTGTAAGGGAGGCGGCCTACGAACTCCTGTGTGAGTCTTGAAGCTGACTTCTGCTGATGAAACTGCAAACTATCTTCAGTAAAACTTTTCTTTAATTTTTTATAATTCTGACTCCGGGTCTTCATTCTTCATATCTGGTTCTGGGTCTTTAACTGTACACCCCCCTTACACAATCACAGCAGAGCAGCTCTCAGAGGGGCGGGGCTTAGAGAGACTGAAGCTCCGAAAGAAGCGTTTCAGACACTGAGAGGAAAGAGATGATGCTGCAATAGATATTATTAGAAAACTAAAGTGTTTTTTGATCTCGAATGCATGTGAACACACTGTAGGAGCCTTTAAAACACAATTAGGGAGACTTTACAATAGCATAATAGGGCACTCTAAACTTAACTAAAGAGGCATGAGGGGATGATCTCGCACGATCCTGTAATGAAAGGATATAATTCTGGTAGTGGGTGGAAAGTTCGGCAACAAAGTTGTCTTGCAAGGCCTTGGATCCGAATCTCAGGTACAGTATAACCACACTGATGAAAGAGGAGGAGGGAGTTACAACACATGCCCATCTGAACGTCATTTACATCTCCTGCACACGCATAAATGATCACATGACTACATTTGCCCAGAATACAGCATGTACATTAAATTGATCAAAGACATTTTAAAAAAACACAAAAATAAGACTTTTTTCAACACTGATAATAATGCTAAATGTTTCTTAAGCAGCAAATCATCATATTAGAGTGATTTCTGAAGGATCATGTGACACTGAAGACTGGAGTAATGATGCTGATGCTTAAATATTCCTAATTATAATAATTTATACGCAGAATAAAGGGGCGGGGCCTGGTTGAGTTAGTTAGTAGTGTGTTGAAAGGGGCGGGACATTTCCCAAACACACTCGAAGCGCTCGACCAATCACAACACACTGATCCAGCCGACCAATCAGAGCACAGTGTGCTTTTCAGAAGTGTTTAGTTCACACACACACTGATGAAGGTTGCAATGCATATGTGTGCCGTTGCTTGTCACCAGTTTTTAAAAATCTATGCCATGAAAAAATAAAGGCGTTTTATATGTTTCTAAAACGAATTAAACGAGTGCCTTGGATTGTTTTTTCTTATAAACAGGAGTGTGTATCGTTGAAGAAATCATTTAGCTAGTCACTGTGTCCCAAAACCGTATTGTCACAAATTGGTCGTTCAACCACGTCGGTTAATGATGTCACGCATGTGATGGAGTAATAACTCCTGTTAATGAATCTGTTTGAGATCGAATTAATGCGAGATGTTTTGCTATATATGCAGACACGGCATCTGAGGACTATTTCTAATTTTTCTCAGTTATTTTGCTCTATTTCCAGATTCAATCATAGACTCGTTCTTACGCACTAGAGCTCGTTCACACATACACACACTCATCAAGAACGACGCTTTAAATCTCTTGACAAACTAAAAGACGTGAATGACATTTGTATGTATTCTAAATAAAAGATATAGATTGTACTGAATGTCAGCTTGCTTATTTTGCTCAAGATAACGATTTATTGAGTCACATGTCATGCAAACTAGAAACTCAGCTTCTAACCACAGCTCGAGATCTGTCGCTCACACACACAACTCTGCGACGCTGTTTGCGAATGTTCGTTGGAACGATGGTTTCGGGAAACACCGACTCGTTGAACTGCTGATAACGACGGAACTTGCGAATATGAGGAAAATAATCAACATTCAAGCAGGAAAAGCTGTTGTAGTAGAGCACGATAACTCTTTAAACAGCAGTACGAGTGTATCTTTATATTACCTGATCACCAGCACCACCAACGTCAGCGCCGTCAGGAACTTCAGCCGCAGATCTGAGCACACGAATGAAGACATTGAACAAAAACCCTGCATGTTCAAGAGATAGTTCACTTCAAGTTGTTTCAAACCTGTGTGAGTTTCTTTCTTCTGCTGAACACAAAGGAAGATATTTTGAAGAATGTCAGAAACCAAACAGTTCATGGACACATTGACTTCCATGTTAGGAAAAATAAAATACTACGTTCAAGTCAATGTGTCCATGAACTGTTTGGTTTCTGACATTCTTCAAAATATCTTCCTTTGTGTTCGGCAGAAGAAAGAAACTCACACAGGTTTGAAACAACTTGAGGGTTAGTACAGGTGAAACTGGAAAAACTAGAATATGGTGCAAAAGTTCATTTATTTCAGTAAATCAACTTAAAAGGTGCAACTAATATATTATATAGACTCATTACATGCAAAGTGAGATATTTCAAGCCTTTACTTGTTATAATTGTGATGATTATGGATTACAGCTGTGAAAACCCCAAATTCAGAATTAGAATATCGCATATCTGTACGCCATAATCATCACAATTATAACAAATAAAGGCTTGAAATATCTCACTTTGCATGTAATGAGTCTATATAATATATTAGTTGCACCTTTTAAGTTGAATTACTGAAATAAATGAACTTTTGCACCATATTCTAGTTTTTCCAGTTTCACCTGTGTATAATGACAGAATTTTTATTTTGAAGTGAACTATCCCTTTAATGCTGGCCGTGTTCCTCGTGTCAGGAGTGTGTGTGTGTGTGTGTGTGTGTGTGTGTGTGTGTTACCTGTGTACGGCATGTTCTTCAGCTCAGAGCAGGCGCGCACCACCAGAAACACCAGGTACAGAACGTACACACACACCACCAGCAGGAAGAAGATCTTCATGCCCTACAGCGAAAACACACTTGCATAACGTTTCTCCGTAACACTTTACAATATAAGGTTCATTGTTCATTCTTAGTTAATGTTAGCTAAGGTAGTTAACCAACATTTACTAATACCTATTAAAATCAAAGGTTGTAGTTGTTAACATTAGTTAATCAACTTACATGAACAAACAATGAACAGCTGTATTATTATCAACTAACGTTAACAAAGATGAATAAATACTGTATAGCTCATTGTTCATACATTAACTAATGAACCTTATTGTAAAGTCAGCATGAAATCAAAATGGACAATTCTTATTTTTTATGGAATATTGTTTATTCTAAACGATTTATCGGTGCACATCATTATTGTGTTAATAATCTTGAATCAGAATAACTTCCTCTTCTCTGATGATGTGGGCGGGGCTATAACCTGTCACTCACATGAGATCAGCCAATAGCAAACCACAACCATCCAATCAAATCCCCACAGACACAATCAAGCCCCGCCCACATGTGTTCTTGTTCCTGAAGCGTTTCACTCGTATATATGGCACAATAGACCAGCGCAACTTCCCTTTCATGTTGACTTTAATCGATATTAACTGCATTATATAACACACATTTGTATTTGTGTGAAAGAGAGAGGAATGTTTATTTCAGTATCACATGCATTAGTTCAGGCTTGGCGTTTATAATGCGTGTTGTTTACAACAAATGCCACTATTTCTATACTTATATTTTACATTTCTGTTTTTAGCTCTGTTAAATGTAAAAGGATTTTTTGTGGAGTGACAGGAACTAAAATACATTTTTATAGTGTTTATAAATGTTAACATCTCGTTTTATTTACCAGAATTTTACATCATTTCTAAATTTAATAATAAAACGTGACTTTTTTCTCTCTTTCAACAATGCAATTTGACTGTAATGTGCTGAAATTATGTAATAACTTAGATTTTAATATAGATTTGATTTAGCCTGAGGTGTTGGGCCGACAGAAACTCACCTGGAAGTTCTGGATGTCCACTTTGTACTGATACGTGGGATCCTGCAGCTCATTCACCCTAATAATACAAAAAGATGATTAAAATGATAATAATCCCATAAGTCATTAGCAGTTACACTAACTAGAGCATGTTTCTTACGTTTGCCAGATTCCCAGCGTGACGGCCGATAACCACAACAGCCCTACGATGATCAACTTGGGCAGGTAAAACGTCAAGAACTTCCTCTCGCCCTGAATATGAAACATCAGAAGACATTTTGATACTGTGTGAAATAATTCAGAGTTTGTGCTCTTTAAAATCAACATGAAACCACATTCTCAGACCAAAAACTATGATGGAAGACTTTAGAAGAAGCCGCATCAACATGATTTATTATTACTGGTGAATATTTGTGTGTGTAATGAACGCACCTGCACTCTGATGCCGTGATACACACACAGCCAGAACAGCAGAAGCGCACACAGGAACAGAGACTGGAAGAAAGTGTCCAGCGTTCCCGGAAACCAGCTGTTCACCAGGAACGACAGCGGGAAGAAGGGATCTACAACACGGAGAAATACAACATCAGTCAGTGAGACGTGTGTGAGAGAGTGTGTGTGTGTGTGTGTGTGTGTGTGTGTGTGAGAGAGTGTGTGTGTGTGTGTGTGTGTGTGTGTGAGAGAGAGAGAGAGAGAGAGTGTGTGTGTGAGAGAGAGAGAGTGTGTGCATGTGTGTGTGTGTGTGTGTGAGAGAGAGTGTGCGTGTGTGTGTGTGTGAGAGAGAGAGAGTGTGTGCATGTGTGTGTGAGAGAGAGAGAGAGTGTGTGCATGTGTGTGTGTGTGTGTGTGAGAGAGAGAGAGTGTGCTCATGTGTGTGTGTGTGAGAGAGAGAGTGTGCGTGTGTGTGTGTGTGTGTGTGTGTGAGAGAGAGAGAGTGTGTGCATGTGTGTGTGAGAGAGAGAGAGTGTGTGCATGTGTGTGTGTGTGTGTGTGAGAGAGAGAGTGTGCGTGTGTGTGTGTGTGAGAGAGAGAGAGTGTGCATGTGTGTGTGTGTGTGTGTGTGTGAGAGAGAGAGTGTGCGTGTGTGTGTTAGAGAGAGTGTGTGCGTGTGTGTGTGAGAGAGAGTGTGTGCGTGTGTGTGAGAGAGAGTGTGTGTGCGTGTGTGTATGTGTGTGAGAGAGAGTGTGTGTGTGAGAGAGTGTGTGTTTGAGAGTGTGTGTGTGTGTGTGTGTGTGTGTGTGTGTGAGAGAGTGTGTGTGTGAGAGAGTGTGTGTTTGAGAGTGTGTGTGTGTGTGTGTGAGAGAGAGAGTGTGTGAGAGAGTGTGTGTGTGTGTGTGTGTGTGTGAGACATTGTGTGTGAGTGCGTGCGTGTGTGTGTGAGTGAGTGTGTGTGTGAGTGAGTGCATGTGTGTGCGAGTGCATGTGTGAGTGTGTGTGCGTGTCTGTGAGTGCGTGCGTGCGTGTGTGTGTGTGTGTGTGTGTGCATGTCTGTGAGTGTTTTCATGTGTGTGTGTGAGTGCGTGAGTGCGAGTGTGTGAGAAAGAGTGTGTGTGTGTGTGTGCGTGTGTGTGTGTGTAAGAGAGAGTGTGAGCGTGTGTGTGAGAGTGTGAGTGTGTGTGAGAGAGAGTGTGTGAGAGAGTGTGTGTGTGTGTGTGTGTGTGTGAGAGTGTGTGTGTGTATGTGTGAGAGTGAGTGTGTGAGAGATTGTGTGTGTGAGTGAGTGCGTGTGCGTGAGAGTGCGTGTCTGTGAGAGTGCATGTCTGTGAGTGCATGTGTGAGTGTGTTCATGTGTGTGTGTGAGTGTGTGTGTGTGATCAAAGCTGCATTTCTAGCATCATTACTCCAGTCTCCAGAAATCACTCTAATATGAGGATCTGATGCTCAAGAAACATTTATGATTATTATCAGTGTTGGACACAGTTATGATTATTATCAGTGTTGGACACAGTTATGATTATTATCAGTGTTGAAAACAGTGTGGAAACTGTGACATTTCTCAGGCTTCTTTGATGAACAGAAAGTTCAAAAGAACAGCATTTATTTGAGTCTTTTGTTACATTATAAATGTCTTTACTGTCACGTTTGTGTCCTTGAAACGTCACAGACCCCAAGCGTTTAAACATCAGTGTGTTCTCCGCCTCACCGTTGTAGAGCAGCAGCAGAGGAAGGAGAATCGACATCCACTTCTGCTCGATCCCCCAGTCCCTCATGGAGAACTTCCTCAACGAGTGCGCAAACATACACTACACACACAACAGACACGTCAGACACACACACACCGCACTCCTGCTACTATCAATGGGAGAAACTGAAACACGCAATATGGAGGAATAAGCCCCGCCCTTCTAAATACAACAGCCAATCGCTGATCAGCTGTTTAGAATCAACATTAATGAGACATTTCAAATATTGGTGATTTCAAATATTAAATTTAATGGTAAGCTTAGGGAACAGAAGGGATGCGCCGATACCGATAATTCTTTATATTTGAAAGCCGATAACCGATAAATCTAAATCCAAATTTTTATATCATTTATGAGAGCCTGATTACAAAAACAAAAATCTCAGCATTAAAATCCACGTCCCGAACACACAATTATAATGATGTTCTCGTTATAATGTTATGTAGCCGATATGACAGATTTGCACTTAACCATATTTTCCTTTTTTGAAGTGAATCCAATCATATTTCAAGCAATTTGAATCCATCATGTTGAACAGTGCGCATCTGAAGGAAACGTTACATTATTTATCGGCTTTAATATATCAGCCACGTTTTCTTATCGGGCCGATGACGATAACAGTGAAGATGAACATATATCGTGCATCCCTAGTGAACAGCTTTGGAGAATTTGATGTCAAAGTCACATGACTTTCCTTAAAGAGACTCAATCAAACGATCACGACGCGACTCAAACGCGTGTGATTTGCAGAAGTTCTGCACAGTAACTCACAGTCACGATGAAGGTCATCACAACAAACACAAACCGGAACCAAATCTCCACCTGAGAGAACGTGGCGTTGTACATCTTAAACTGGCAAAGAACAACACAGAAGAGAGAAACAGAACCATTAACAACATTTCAACTTAAAAAAAGTGTTAGCAAATGCATCTACATCTGTAGTTAAACACTTCATATAATGCATAATGACCAATAATACCACTGAAACGATTAATAACAGGAGTCTAAATGTTCTTTTGCTATTAAAAGAGAGTTTGAGAGCATTGTGGGACTTTTCTGAAGGTCTTCTTCCATGTTTTTGGTCACGCAAGTTTCATTACCGGATGATTTTTGTAAAAGAATCTCTTGGATGACTCAATGACTTGCTCGTATCACTTGTTTCATTACTGGATGAATCAGCGTTTCTAAACAAATTTCATGAATGAATGATTCAATGAATCACTCGTAAATTGTTCACTCGTTTCACTACTGGTTGAATCTGTGTTTTTGAACAAATCTCTTGAATGATTCAATGACTCACTTGTAAAGATTTCAGTCGTTTCACTACTGGTTGAATCTGTGTTTTTGAACAAATCTCTTGAATGATTCAATGACTCACTTGTAAAGATTTCAGTCGTTTCACTACTGGTTGAATCTGTGCTTTTGAACAAATCTCTTGAATGATTCAATAAATCACTTGTAAAGATTTCAGTCGTTTCACTACTGGTTGAATCTGTGTTTTTGAACAAATCTCTTGAATGATTCAATGACTCACTTGTAAAGATTTCAGTCGTTTCACTACTGGTTGAATCTGTGTTTTTGAACAAATCTCTTGAATGATTCAATGACTCACTTGTAAAGATTTCAGTCGTTTCACTACTGGTTGAATCTGTGTTTTTGAACAAATCTCTTGAATGATTCAATGACTCACTTGTAAAGATTTCAGACGTTTCACTACTGGTTGAATCTGTGTTTTTGAACAAATCTCTTGAATGATTCAATGACTCACTTGTAAAGATTTCAGTCGTTTCACTACTGGTTGAATCTGTGTTTTTGAACAAATCTCTTGAATGATTCAATGACTCACTTGTAAAGATTTCACTCGTTTCACTACTGGTTGAATCTGTGTTTTTGAACAAATCTCTTAAATGATTCAATGACTCATTTGTAAAGATTTCACTCGTTTCACTACTGGTTGAATCTGTGTTTTTGAACAAATCTCTTGAATGATTCAATGACTCACTTGTAAAGATTTCAGTCGTTTCACTACTGGTTGAATCTGTGTTTTTGAACAAATCTCTTGAATGATTCAATGACTCACTTGTAAAGATTTCACTCGTTTCACTACTGGTTGAATCTGTGTTTTTGAACAAAACTCTTGACTGATTCAATGACTCACTTGCAAAGATTTCACTGGTTTCATTTATTGGATGAATCTGAGATTTTGAACGAATCTCTTGAATGATTCAATGACTCACTCATAAATATTTCACTTGTTTCATGACCGGATAAATCAGTGTTTTTGAACAAATCTCATGAATGAATGATTGAATGGGTGCAAATACCCCTTCGTTTTGTCTGTGAAACATGATTAATGATGTAAACTCACTACAAAAGTGACATTTTTGATATTGTCCTTCAGGTCTTGCTGGAGGTTCCTGAAGCTGACGTTGATCTTGTACTGAGTGTAGTTCAGGTAACCCAGATGCAACACGATAATCTCATCACACGCCTGCTGATGCTGAAAAACCATCACACACACACACACACACACACAGACTCATGAAGATCGGAATGAACCCATGAAGATCACACACACACTCATGAAGATCGGAATAAACCCATGAAGATCACACACACACACACACACACTCATGAAGATCGGAATGAACCCATGAAGATCACACACTCACACACACACACTCATGAAGATCGGAATGAACCCATGAAGATCACACACACACTCATGAAGATCGGAATGAACCCATGAAGATCACACACACACACACACACACACACACACTCACCGCGGCGCACTGGAGGCTTCTGTTCTTGTTGTGCACGTTGTCGCTGATGCGCATCACACTGGCGTCCTCCATCACGCCCTGCAGCTCCACGTTCATCCCGAACTCCCTCCAACTCAAATCTACATCTGAACACATTTCATTAGAGCTGCAATACTGGATTTTTCTTTAAAGTAGAGATCACGATTCTGAATACACACCTAAACTATAACATGTCATTTACTAGACGTTCTGACAAAAGGTTAATTGCGGCAGTCTATTAAAAAAAAAAATCAGGTTGAATGAATGATTCAATGACTATCTCTTAGACACTGCACATGTTTTATTATGGATGAATCAACGTTTTTGAACAAACTCTTGAATGAATGAATCAATGACTCGCTCGTAAAGACTTCACTTGTTTCATTACTGGATGAATCAGCGTTTGCCAACGAATCTCTTGAATGAATGATTCAATGAATCGCTCGTAAAGACTTCACTTGCTTCATTACTGGATGAATCAGCGTTTTTCAATGAATCTCTTGAATGAATGATTCAATGAATCGCTCGTAAAGACTTCACTTGCTTCATTACTGGATGAATTAGCGTTTGTCAACGAATCTCTTGAATGAATGATTCAATGAATCGCTCGTAAAGACTTCACTTGCTTCATTACTGGATGAATCAGCGTTTGTCAACGAATCTCTTGAATGAATGATTCAATGAATCGCTCGTAAAGACTTCACTTGCTTCATTACTGGATGAATCAGCGTTTTTCAATGAATCTCTTGAATGAATGATTCAATGACTCGCTCGTAAAGACTTCACTTGCTTCATTACTGAATGAATTAGCGTTTGTCAACGAATCTCTTGAATGAATGTTTCAATGACTCGCTCGTAAAGACTTCACTTGCTTCATTACTGGATGAATCTGTGTTTTTGAACGAATGTCATGAATGAATGATTCAATGACACACACATTTAACAGTCTCTTGTCTCCACCTACTGGTGTAACGATGTGATCGATACAATCTTTATCTGAAGCGTCACGTTACTTTCAAAGGTGATTTACTCTATTTCGATCACTACCTTAGACATCAGTGTTTATATCTGAACTATAAACTCTAAAATAGTGTTGTCAAAAACCTCGGTACTTCGGTACTAAAAAAATTAAACGGTCCCAGCTTTTCTAGGTACCGAGTACCGGGTTAATCCGGTTCTTGATGCGCTGTCGGAAAGATGCAGAGGTGCGTACTCTTCATAAAAACACTCTGAGACACGGCGACCGGCGCTGCTAATGCGGTGGCTCTGAATCCACTTGTTGACAAGAAAGGAGGAAAGAGCCACATATGGAAATATTTTGAATTAGGCTAATGTCACGTTGCCATAAAGGGCCGTTCACACGTTTATATAGCGCGTTTTTTTGCGCGTGCAAATTTCAAATGTAGGCGCGCGGCAAGCGCTCATAATAGAAGAGACGTGCGAGCTCGTGTTTCCAGCCTCGCCGCTGTTCATGGTTGCATAGCGGAGACACGGGAGAGCAAGCGCTTGTGGAAAGGAGAAAGCGGTGCGATGCGCTCTCCATGATGACGAGGAAGTATCAGAATTAATTGATTTCTAGCCCTTGCATTAGAAATCAGCTACAGGGTTCTCAAGCTTTGAAGACAGGCAGTGACATTTTTGGATTAAATAAAAGTACAGTTAAGTCAAATAAAACATGTTTTATCTCCTGTATAGTTTGGTAACACTACAATAAGACACCATTCATTAATATTACTTAATGCAACATCAACACATTGAGTGAACAATATATTTTTACAACATTAATTAATGTTTGTGAATGTTATTTAATACAAACACTTGATTGTTCATGTTTGTTCACTTCATTCATTGTGCATTAAATAATGTTTACAGATAAAACTTTTGATTTTAAAAATATATTAGTACATTTTTAAGTTAACCCCATGGAGAATAACTGCTACAGTATATAACTGTTGTTTATTGTTAGGTAATTTTATCTAATGTTATCTAACAAATAGAATCTTATTGTAAATTGTTTTTAATACTACAGTTTCCATCTTTGTAATACACTTTAATATGTGTAAATTTAATCTAAATTAAGCTTTGGTACCGAGAACCGTGGATTTTCACTGGTATTGGTACCGAATACTGATATTTTGGTACCGTGACAACACTAGTCTAAACTATTCTGAATAAAAAGGTGTTTTCTCACTGTTGGTGCTCAGCTGAATGATGCATGTGAGCCAGAGCTGCTGGTTGTAGTTGGTCAGCGGTTGAGATCTGAGGTCGAACGGGCCGGTCTGAGAAAACATGGACATGAACACAACAACACTTACACTTCCAGTGCACAACACTTACACTTCCAGTACACAACACTTCCAGTCAAATCTGGAGTGATTGAGACGCATTCATGTTTTTAAAACAGTCTCTTCTGCTCACCAAGACTGCATTTATTTCATCATAAATACAGTAAAAACAGTGAAATATTATTAGAATGTAAAACATCTGTTTTCTATTTAAATATAATTTTTAAATGTAATTTATTCCTGTGATCAAAGCTGAATGTTCAGCATCATTACTCCAGTCTTCAGTGTCACATGATCCTTCAGAAATCACTCTAATATGATGATTTGATGACATTAATAATGTTACAAAAGATTATATTTCAAATAAACGCTGTTGTTCTGGGCTTTCTATTCATCAAAGAATTCTGAAAAATAAACTGCACAACAGTTTCCACACTGTTTTCAACACTGATAATAATCATAACTGTGTCTTGAGCATCAGATCCTCATATTAGAGTAATTTCTGAAGGATCATGTGACACTGAAGACTGGAGTAATGATGCTGAACATTCAGGAATAAATTACACTTATTAAAAAAACAGCTATTTTAAATTCTAATAATATTTTACTGTTTTTATCAAATAAATGCAGAACAGACTTAATTTTCACAAAGAAAAAAATCTGAATTCCTTTGTTAGTGTTTTTTCCCACTTTAAGGGAAATTAAGCCTATTTCTTTCACACACATCTGCAGTTCGCCTCACCTTTGATGCATTGACGCTGGCGCTTAAACCGTTGTAATAATTCTCAGTTATGATCTTCGGTCCTACAGGAGAGACATTTATCAGTAAACTGAGCAAACAACCTCAACTTCATATCTCATATAATAATATCTTTCTCTGTTTCAGTCTTGCTGTGACAAAAATCAGCTAGATTTTAAGACCTTTGAAAAGTGGATTTAAGACATTTTAATGCTAAATAAGGCCTTATTTTAAGACATTTTTATGCTAATTAAGGCCTTATTTTAAGACATTTTTATGCTAATTAAGGCTTTATTTTAAGACATTTTAATGCTAATTAAGGCCTTATTTTAAGACATTTTAATGCTAATTAAGGCTTTATTTTAAAGACATTTTAATGCTAAATAAGGCTTTATTTTAAGACATTTTAATGCTAAATAAAGCTTTATTTTAAGACATTTTAATGCTAAGTAAGGCTTTATTTTAAGACATTTTAATGCTAAATAAAGCTTTATTTTAAGACATTTTAATGCTAAGTAAGGCTTTATTTTAAGACATTTTAATGCTAAATAAAGCTTTATTTTAAGACATTTTAATGCTAAATAAAGCTTTATTTTAAGACATTTTAATGCTAAGTAAGGCTTTATTTTAAGACATTTTAATGCTAAATAAGGCTTTATTTTAAGACATTTTAATGCTAAATAAAGCTTTATTTTAAGACATTTTAATGCTAAGTAAGGCTTTAAGACATTTTAAGGATCCGCAGACAAGCAATAATGAGCTTGTTACAGCATTTATTAATCTTTGTTAAAGTCTTTGTTAAAAAATACAAGTTCATGTCAGATCAGATCTATTGAATAATATTCAGATCTATTGAATAATATTAACAGATACAACTTAATGTAGTGAATTTGTTAAAATTGTGCTAAA
The DNA here is from genome assembly GCA_030578255.1 of Tiaroga cobitis. NCBI lineage: Eukaryota > Metazoa > Chordata > Actinopteri > Cypriniformes > Leuciscidae > Tiaroga > Tiaroga cobitis. Next base: position 42,747,053 of record CM060594.1, read on the forward strand.
ATAAATGTTGAAATTAACATTAACTGACATTGCAAGTTCATGTTAACTAAAACTTTGTTGTTAAGCATTACCAAAACACTTAATTGTTTCCTCTTAAAAAGTGCTTTTAGGAAACTTAAAACCAAGCATCTAAAAGTCTTGTAATCTAGCGACTCGTAATATTAAATAAATAAAAATGAATTGTTGTGAGACTATGAAACATTTCAGAGTGTGAGCAAATGCATTTAGTAAAAATGCATAAATAAAAACAGGCATTTTTAACTCTTAATTGCTTTAATTTTAATCTCTGGGGGTTAAGAATCATGTAGAAGCGCATCCACACAGACCTACAGTGTGAGCAGGACAGGTGCATGCTGGGAAACGGTCTTCAGGACACCAGAGACTCACCTGACACACCGATGAGCGTGGACACGCCGAAGCAGAAGAAGAACACCACAAACACCAGGACGAAGTGTCTCTTAGAGAGAGTGTAGAGACGCATGGGGGCCAACCTGCAGAACACACACACACACACACACACACACACACACTTATTTCAAAACAGCTGTCTCAGTGAGATTCACATAAACACTGCTGTTGTGTCTTAGGTGAAGTAAACAGATGTGTAACATTATATTAGATCTGTGTATTAGCTCTTAAAATAATAATAATAATAAACCTGCTGATATTAATGTTAATAATCTATTTGTATTAATACACTATGCAGTGATTATTTTTACATTCAAGTTCGGTATTATTTCTTTATTCTTTTACACAGAGGTAAAACTAAAAGAATGTAAAGCACTGTTAATTTAATGTTTTTTATATTAAATTTGGTCTCTGTTCTGTTTGTTATTTGCATCAGTGTTATTTTTTTATAACAAAAACAACTATATTGAGATTATTAATATCGTAATTATTATTAATAAGAGAAATGGAGGAAAGGATACACCGAGAACCGTTTTGTAATCGAATCGCAAGGCAAGTTAAGATTCACTCCTCATACACACACACACACCCTCATTCTCTCTCTCTCTCTCACACACACTCTCCCTCTCTCTCTCTCTCTCACACACACACTCCCTATCTCTCTCTCTTTCTCTCACACACACTCTCTCACACACACACACACACACACACACACACAGGACATGAAATTAGATCACGCCCACAACATCCGAGATATGTTGCGAAAAACACAAAAACATTTACAGCAACTCTAAATAATCCATCGATTATTTATAACTACATTTACGGTGTGAAATGCGCGCACGTGCGCGTTCACTGACTCAAACAGCTGAACCGTCACCAAGAGAGGCCGCAAAACTGACGAAAACACGCGTTTATTGAACACATACGCGCATATGTGTGTGTTTCTACGTGATGTTGTGATTGCCACACACACGCTTACCGCTCCATCGCGCTGATTTTACTCCATTGTCCACTTCAAATCCGCGAATAAATCAGAATACGTTTGTTGTGGGCGCATATCCGCACACATCAGCCCACTGACGTCACCACACGAACTCACGTGACCTCCATGGCAGTGCGCATGCGCAATTCGCGTTATTGGTTTAATGTCGATTAATAACGCAAATATGTATGAATTCAATCTAACTCGTTTTAACGCCTCTTTAATGTGTATGTGGCTTGCTATTACGGAGGTCTGCATTTAAAACGAACACATTAAACATATATTTTAGACATGTAAAGAAAATAGTATACAGTTAGGCTATATAGTGGTCATGGTTATGAATAGTGAGCAATCGCTGTGTTCACCTTTGAATTTGAGCGCCATTGTTTGTAAGAACCGATGTGACATACATAATTCGTTCAATAAAAGTCACAGCGTTTATAAACACTCCACATAAACGTGTTTGATTCGTGAATCCTCGTGTACCTGTAGAAGCGCTCGTTCCTGTAGGGCGTCAGGTCCTCCTTCAGCTCGTTGCAGGCTTCTTGTAGTCTCTTGCAGAAATGCTTCATCTCGCTGATCAGAGGGTTTTCAGGGCTGCAGAAGTCGCTGTCCGGCCGATCCATGTCTTTTCATTGAAAATGGCGTTTGCTGGTGTTTTGCAGCGGCTCTATTGAGAGTAAATGCAGGCGAAGCGCTTTGATTGTGCAGTTCGGAGGATCCGTGATGACCGTGTGCGCATGCGCGGTCAGGACCACGGACAGGGCCCAGGCCACTATATAGGTCGCACTAGATAGGGCTCATAATATATACACCCTGAAGACTAAATATATTGACTTTTCAGTCATATAAATATAATATTTAAAATATTTAAGAAACCACATAAAGGCATAATGCTATACATGTATATATAATATTCTCTAAATTGGTTGTGTTATGAAGTGGCTTAACTTTATATTTTGCCATTTTCTTTGGTTTTGGTCAGAATTATACACAAATGAATATAATATTTTGTTGTTTGTGTGAGTGTGTCTGAAACAGTGTCTGTGTGTGAGAGAGTGTGTGTGTATGTGTGTGTAAAAGTTAGTATGTGAGTGAGTGTGTGTGTGTGTGTGTGTAAAAGTTAGTATGTGAGTGAGTGTGTGTGTGTGTGTGTGTGTGAAAGTGTAAGTGAGTGAGTGTATGTGTGAGTGAGAGCATGTGAAAGAGCATGTGTATAAAAGTGAGTACGTGAGTGAGTGTGTGTGTGTGTGTGTGTGTGAGAAACTGTAAGTGAGTGAGTGAGTGTATGTGTGAGTGAGCGAGCGTGTGAAAGAGCATGTGTATAAAAGTGAGTACGTGAGTGTGTGTGTGTGTGTGTGTGTGAAAGTGTAAGTGAGTGTATGTGTGAGTGAGCGAGTGTGTGAGAGCGTGTGAAAGAGCATGTGTATAAAAGCGAGTACGTGAGTGAGTGTGTGTGTGTGTGTGTGTGAAAGTAAGTGAGTGTATGTGTGAGTGAGCGAGTGTGTGAGAGCGTGTGAAAGAGCATGTGTATAAAAGCGAGTACGTGAGTGAGTGTGTGTGTGTGTGTGTGTGAAAGTAAGTGAGTGTATGTGTGAGTGTGTGAGAGCGTGTGAAAGAGCATGTGTATAAAAGCGAGTACGTGAGTGAGTGTGTGTGTGTGTGTGTGTGTGTGTGTGAAAGTGTAAGTGAGTGAGTGAGTGTGTGAGTGAGTGTGTGAGTACGTGAGTGTGTGTGTGTGTGTGTGTGTGTGTGTGTGTGTGAAAGTGTAAGTGAGTGTATGTGTGAGTGAGCGAGTGTGTGAGAGCGTGTGAAAGAGCATGTGTATAAAAGCGAGTACGTGAGTGAGTGTGTGTGTGTGTGTGTGTGTGTGTGAAAGTGTAAGTGAGTGAGTGAGTGTGTGAGTGAGTGTGTGAGTACGTGAGTGTGTGTGTGTGTGTGTGTGTGTGTGTGTGTGTGAAAGTGTAAGTGAGTGTATGTGTGAGTGAGCGAGTGTGTGAGAGCGTGTGAAAGAGCATGTGTATAAAAGCGAGTACGTGAGTGAGTGTGTGTGTGTGTGTGTGTGAAAGTAAGTGAGTGTATGTGAGAGTGAGCGAGTGTGTGAGAGCGTGTGAAAGAGCATGTGTATAAAAGCGAGTACGTGAGTGAGTGTGTGTGTGTGTGTGTGTGTGTGTGTGAAAGTGTAAGTGAGTGTATGTGTGAGTGAGCGAGTGTGTGAGAGCGTGTGAAAGAGCATGTGTATAAAAGCGAGTACGTGAGTGAGTGTGTGTGTGTGTGTGTGTGTGAAAGTAAGTGAGTGTATGTGTGAGTGAGCGAGTGTGTGAGAGCGTGTGAAAGAGCATGTGTATAAAAGTGAGTACGTGAGTGAGTGTGTGTGTGTGTGTGTGTGTGTGTGAAAGTGAGTGAGTGTATGTGTGAGTGAGCGAGTGTGTGAGAGCGTGTGAAAGAGCATGTGTATAAAAGCGAGTACGTGAGTGAGTGTGTGTGTGTGTGTGTGTGTGAAAGTAAGTGAGTGTATGTGTGAGTGAGCGAGTGTGTGAGAGCGTGTGAAAGAGCATGTGTATAAAAGCGAGTACGTGAGTGAGTGTGTGTGTGTGTGTGAAAGTGAGTGAGTGTATGTGTGAGTGAGCGAGTGTGTGAGAGCGCGTGAAAGAGCATGTGTATAAAAGTGAGTACGTGAGTGAGTGTGTGTGTGTGTGAGTGAAGTGTGTGAGTGAGTGTGTGTGAGAGTATGTGTGTGAGTGAGTGTGTGTAAGTGAGTGTGTGTGAGTGAGTGAGTGTGTGTGTGTGAGTAAGTGAGTGTGCGTGAGTGAGTGAGTGTGTGTGAGTGTGTGTGAGTGTGAGTGAAGTGTGTGAGTGAGTGTGTGTGAGAGTATGTGTGTGAGTGAGTGTGTGTAAGTGAGTGTGTGTGAGTGAGTGAGTGTGTGTGTGTGAGTAAGTGAGTGTGCGTGAGTGAGTGAGTGTGTGTGAGTGTGTGTGAGTGTGTATAATATATATAAGTGCTGTCAAATCAATTAATCTCACCTAACATAATTTTTTTGTATATATATATAATGTGTATATACACACAAACACAAGCATAAAAATAGATATCGAGAAACCATATAAAAGGCATATATCTATAAATCTGAGTAAAAATATTCTTTACAAATTCTTGAATATGGTGGCTTGAGTTTATATTGTTTTGCTTATTTTTATTTAAATAATTGCATCGTTTTAGTCTGAATTATACAAGAAATATTGCCTGTAAAATGCAGTGAGTGATAAAATATAAACACAAGTTGAAAAAAACAAAGCAAACTAAAAAATAAGAAATGCGGGCAATAAACTGAAATAAGTTCTAAAATGACTAACTGGAAATAAATAAAAACTACAACTAACTAAAAGTAAAACGGAAATACAAATAAATATTGAAAACATAACTTAGAAAAAAAAAGCTATTTACTTCATAATAAAATCATGTTTGTGAAAATCATGCACAACTCTATTGAAATAGTTTAAACACTATCAGTGTGTGTGTGTGCTCTGCAAAGGCTCATGAACTCAATGATCGAGGAGATATTTCAACCTGTACACTTTATTGGGCTACACACCGACAAAAGGACACAATTCAGCTTTTGAGGAACAACAAAACTGTTCATTACAGTACAATGCAAACCCTAGTGCATATAGGCTTCAAGTTAGTCACGCCTAACCCCGAACCCCGAAGTCTGATTACAAAATAAGAGTCCCAAAAACAGGGGAATTAGCAAAGCAAGGGATCCCCCTAAATATACAGTATATATAGAGAGAGCAAATAAACACACTTCCAAAAATATCTGAAACAAGTCCACACGTGACTTTTCACCTCAAAACCAAATGGCATCATGGGTGTATTTCATTTATTTTAGACAGAATGGACACACACATTTCAGCAAACGTGAATGTGATGCAGTTATAACGAACTGTGGCGTGCGTCTTCAATCCCGAAGCCAGTCCATGCTCACCGTACTTTAAAAAACAAGTCATTTACCAAGCATGCCGTTCACACATTCAGTCCGCTCGTCCTTCATCGCCAAAGCATCTTTTTGACCTATTCCTACAAATATACCAAGCACATAATTGTACAGTAAAGTCCATCAATCACATCAGTAATGGTAGAGACACACATGAAGAGAATGGAGAACGTGATTTAACAGTGTAACCCTCATCTTTCCCTCGCGGGTCAAAATGAGCCGAAGCCCTAAAATTTTACTTTTTTTTCCAGAAAGCTTATTTTATTTCATCTTAATAATATTGTTCTATTTTTTTTAAATGCAATTTTTGGGGAGTTTTTTTTTTTTACTTTTAAATTGCTAGATTTGATCAATAAATAAATCGTAATTTAAGCACATTCCTCACATTTTTTCAACTTGAATTCAAAATAACTCATGCCATAACCCCTTTAATTCAGCTCTAAATATCTTACATCGGGAGTCTTTGGCGACCTCATGAGGAAAAATAATAATATACTTCATGACTAGATGGCCTTATAGCTCTACAGGTGAAACTCAAAAAACTAGAATATGGTGCAAAAGTTCATTTATTTCAGTAAATCAACTTAAAAGGTGAAACTAATATATTATATAGACTCATTACATGCAAAGTGAGATATTTCAAGCCTTTATTTGTTAAAATTGTGATGATTATGGCGTACAGCTAATGAAAACCCCAAATTCAAAATTAGAATATTGTGAAAAGGTTTTCAAATCTGTAAGGCTGTAAGGCTTGAAATATCTCACTTTGCATGTAATGAGTCTTTATAATATATTAGTTTCAGCTTTTAAGTTGATTTACTGAAATAAATGAACTTTTGCAGGATATTCTAGTTTCACCTGTGTATGCAACAGAGGAGCAGTTCCCTTCAGTATGCATTCAGATACACATGTAGACATTATAACATAATTTTGAGCATTTTTAGTTTGAATTTTGAGCCTTTTTAGTTTTTTCTATGAGAACTGAAGCATCCCATTCATTCCGATGGGGGTCAAATTGTTTTGTTACATTTTAAAATTTCAACCACAAAACTTGAATCAATTAAATTTTTTGTGTGTGTATTCGTGGTTCAAATGCGACTAAAGTCCCGGGGTCTTGGACCCCTCTGATGAACACTCAATTTTTAACATTTTTTCAGGACACAATGACCCGAGGGAAGGATGAGGGTTTTAATAGCATGTCTCTCATTGTAAAGGTTGTGCTGATCTGGTTTTAATTCACAAAAACACACGTGACAAACCCATCCAAGGTCACTTCACTACAAGCTACACCTTAACCACAATCACCTTCAAACCGTAGGAGCAAATTACACCGAAACCCACCGCCATCCCCACACACACACACACACAACACCAAGCTGAAGAGTCCTTTATACATAAATAATCTTCACACACTTACAAAAGGTGGATTAAACGGCACGTGTTTATCATGAACTGCCGTCTTGAGAAGTTCAACGGTATAAAGAAAGCATTAGTCTTGACAATATTGCACAATTAAACAAACAAGACATAAATAAATAAATAAACTCAACACAAACTAATTCTCAAATCACCATCGGAAAGGGAATCCAGGCCAAAATAATCACCACATTAACCCAAAAACAAAACAAAACCACTCTTTATAAAGACATAAGACACACACACACGTGCAAATACAATGTGTTTTATGCTGTAATGGTTCCGATCACAAATGCTGACTAACTCTTTCAAAAACACTGACTGATCCACTAAAAAATTGAAATGTAATGACCGGCGCATTGAATTCGCTCTCTTCTGGGACTTGTCTATTCATGCTGTATTCTCTATCACTTGCTTGTTTTATTGATATCAATCAATCAAACATCTCCCTATATTCATAATCCTCCATGTGTCGTGCAGTACTGAATGATTTATTCCTCGTTGCTGTTCCTCAAACCTACAGCTGAATTTCTAATCGTACTACAAGGTTTGTATCTAACACTGTGACATTCTTAGCACTGATAAGAAAACGTGTCGCACAAACAAAAAATAGGTATGAAGTGACGTCGTTGTAAGACGGTAGAAAAATATCTCCTGTTGCTTGTTTGTTTGCACATGTCGAGGTGGATTAAATGTGGCTTTGAGAGCCATTACACAAAATCACTTCACAGAAGCGTCAGCAGGGGGCAGTCACTTTCTTTTTTTGGGGGGATGTGAGCTGATTGGCACATCTTACCCACCTATTCTTAGCAGGAAATATATGCATAATCAGGAAGATGGTAAAAAAAAAAAAGAAAAAAGAAAAAAAAAGTTAAATATAAAAATGACATGCAGGTACAAATAATAAATCAAAAAAAAAAAAAAAAATTCTCTAAAAAACATCAAGTGCTAATGACCACAGTATCAATGGTTTGACCGTTGAGCTTACTCAGGGTTTTCTGTCTGCCAAAGCAAGTCCATCCTATCCTACAAGACTGGATATTCAGTCTTACTATTCGTTAATAAAATGCATTTTATGACTGCAAGCCAAAAAGCATCTAAATCAGATGCTAGCACTCGAACTCCAAGGGCAAAGTCCCTGGAAGTGAGTTTAGATACGAGTTTGACAAACATTAGTATCTTATGCAACAAACAAAAAAATAATTAGTAACATGACAGTATGTTGTACAGCAATTGATTTCAGTGCCCAGTAGTACCGCTAACACTTGGAAAATGTGGCAATTACTTCCCAGATGTAATTTTCAAGTATTAGTACTGCATCTTAAACTGGGAAAAAACAAAAAACTAGAGAGCAAAGGAAAGAAATGGTATTGTTGGCTAAAATGTTCAAGCCCAGGCGATCACTTGAGGCGCTGGGTGACGTTAGCGAGCGCTACAGCAAAAGCTTGCACGGCGGAGAAGGGATACTGGAAGTCCAGTATGTACGCGTTCCCGTCGATCCGTCCGAACTGCATCACCTGGACGGAGCAAAATAGGCTAAAGTTAGCAAACGAAACAGCATCTAAAGCTTGTATAGAAGGCAATTCAAGGTCCTTGCACATCGAGTCCGAGATTTTCGTATGCGTTTTTTCGTATCCGTCATTCGGTGGCTCTGAATTGTCAAAACACCTCTCATAATACTTGCTACGGATGCGAAAAACGCTGAAAATCGAACCCGATCCGATTTTTTTTATGAAGGACGAAAGTTTCGGGGGCGGTGTGCAAACGTGATTGACATTTAACGTGAGGTCGTATTTATTTTTTAACGTGCGGAAATTTCGGACGCCAATTTCGGACTCGGTGTGCAAGGAGAAAGTAGAAAAAGTTGCTTGTCCGGTCAAAATAAGATGCTATATCTGTAAATTTGATCAATAAATTCAATCAGATTACAGTCAAACCAAGATTTATTCAGACAGCTTCAATATTTCTCACATTATCAGAGTTTATTTGCTTTAGGTTCGTTTTTTTTAGTGCTGGGCAACGATTAATCGCATCCAAAATAAAAGTTTGTGTTTACATAATAATTATACACAGTACACACACATATATTGTGTATATATAAATACACACACACACACACACGCATGTATATATTTAAGAATTGTTTTATTTATATATAAAATATTTATATATATAATATAAATTATGTATAAATATATATACATGCAAATATTTCTTAAATAAATACTGTACATGCATGTGTGTGTATTTATATATACAAAATAATTATACACCGTACACACACATATATATATATATATATATATATTATGTAAACACAAACTTTTATTTTGGATGCGATTAATCGATTAATCAGGCTACTTATCCGGTCGGGCAAGTCAAATTCTCTTTAACTTGCCCGTTAAAAAAAAAAAATCCACTTGTCCCAGACAATCGGACGAGCGTTAATGTCGAGGCCTGCAATAGATGTGTTGTGTACCTGTCTCCCCTCGAGCTCAATCTGGAAGTTCTTGGCCGATTCCTGCGTGACTCTTCCTCCAAAGTCCAGCTGGTAAACCTGCGTGGCTTCGTTCCACAGAGGCTGTTTGTTTGCCATGATGTAGACGAACCCCTGGCTCCCGAGGCCACGGTCCTCCTTCTCGTTAGCCTTCCGGCATTTGATTTCGTCCAGCTCGCATCCTCCCGCACGCAAGTTTCTTTTCGTTTTCCAGCTCTTTTTCCCGCTCTGGCTCTGGTTCATCAGCTCATCTCCGCTGATGAAAAGCTCCGGTTCGCTTTCCGAACTGTCCTGGAACTCGTTCGTAGTGGCCTTGCTTAGCTTTTTGGCTTTCAGCTGCTCTTTCTGACCTTTTGGTTTCTTCTTGTCTCGTCCACCTAATCTCGGACTTGAGATAAGCGAGTTGAAGTCACCAAGGGCACGACCCTCTTTTTTAGACTTGTTTCCTCCTCCTTCTGTGATTGCGGGAACGTTGGCTTCATCTGTCCGACTGTTTTCCAACCGCTTTCGGTTCTTCTTCCCAAACCGATCCGCTCTTTGAGGAACCGGGCTTTCGTTGAGCGAAAGCACTTCTTGAAAGCCTTCCCCGGCTTCAGCAATAGCTTCCGGAGGACTGACCACATTTTGGAGATCTGGAGGTGGCGAAGAAAGTGGAGGTGGTTGAGGAGGAGGAGAAAGAACAGGTTTATCCAACATATGGGAAGTCTTTGGTGGAAGGGAAGGAGCAGGACCTTGAGGACTTGGCAAAGGTGGACAGGGATTATAAGAACCCCATGGATGAAGAGAAATGGGAGTCACCGGTAAACTAGAACAAGGCGTCGTCCCAGGGTACATTGGTGGGAAGCAAGCAAGGTTAGGCAAATTTGGGGGATACCCAGGCGGCAAGACCACAGCTTGATCTTGCTGGGAGAAGGGAAGAGGAGCGACCAACTCTTTGGGGGATTGGGGACGTGGAGAAGCTAACGGGGGACCGTTATACCCTGCACTTGTTGGATAGGGCAATGCAATCTGATACGCTCCTGCTTGTTGGAAAGTTGTGACATTAGGACTTGTCGGAGACTTGGGCGAGAGGACAAACGGGAGTCGGGAAACATCCAGATGTTGTGCGGGGCTGAGAACGAGTGGAGGAGGCTTGTGGGAAGAAGCAGGAGGGACTCCAGAAGTGGGAAGAGTCGTCGTACGCTCTTGAGGAACCCAGATCTCTTCAGTAGTGGATGGATCCCATTGATACGGAGGAGGCCGTTTGACTGTCAAACTCACAACCTCTGTGTTAAGAGCCATTTGCCTTAGAGACTGATTCAACGACTCGTCCTCTGTAAAGGCGGAGTTGATGTACTCAGTTCTGTCTCGATTTCCACTGCCACCGGTTCCATCCATACTGAGCAAATTGTAGGAGGATTGGGAAGGCAAGGGCGAGGCACTGTTTGAGTGCACTATAACAGTGCTGTGAGGCGCACCACCCCCTGAAGGTGGGAAATCTTGTCTAATGATTGTCCCACCAGCTATTCCATTACTCCCACTGCTGGAAGCCCCACTGCTAATCCCATTATTACTACTGCACTGACTGCACGTATAAAGAGCCGTCGGTCCTCTCGGTTGGTACGAAGCGGACAAGGTATTAGCTTTAGCCTTGGAGGGAAGAGTCCTCTGGGGATCAAGCATCTGGGAGACCTTTAGCGCAGCTTCCCGACTGTTTCGCCTCAAGGTAGCATGAATCAAACTGCTGTCCAATCTCTGGCCAGGGTTACGCCCTCCTCCAACCTGATTGGCTGAGTCAGGGTAAGGAGGCGGGTCTCCGCTTGGTATAGAGTACCTTGGCACAGTGAGACGGTTTAACGTGGCTGAGGCGTAGGGCATTTGCACCTTCTTCCCGTCAACAGTAGAGGAAGATGACGAGACCCTGAGGGTTGCAGAGCTTCCCGGGCCCTGAAGCGTGTAAACATTCTGGTTGCAAACTAGTCTCGTGCGCGGACGGCACACCTCCTCCACATTTCCACTGCTGTCAAACGTGGTGATGCGTTCGTATCCCAGTGGGGTTTGGTACTGAGTTGCTTGTGCACCAGTTGGATACAGAGTCAGATCCCCTTTCTTTAGACAAACGTCCCCTGAGGATTGAGTGCTAGTGTTGCTCTCCGATGAGGTGGAGTTCGTAGAAGAAACGGCTGAAACCGTGCCGGGGTACGGAGGAGGCGGGTTCATTTTGCTAATCTCAAGAGGGGCGGTAAAAACCACCGCATCACCCTCAGCCAGTTGTGGGGCAGAACGAGTCGTTTTGATTTTAAGCAGGAGCTCGTGCTCCACCCGCTCTGTACTGTGCTCTGCTGAAGGGGGAGCGACTTGTATTGTAGTTTGGGGAAGTTGAATGACTGGGCATGATGGTTGACCTGAGGGCAAAGTTGGAACGGGGATTTGGATCTGATGCTGCTGCTGCTGCTGTTGTTGTTGTTGCAACTGCTGCTGCATTTGCTGGTGCTGTAGCTGAAGTTGCATTTGCATGTGTTGCTGTTGGATTTGATGCTGAAGCTGTTGCTGCATTTGCTGTTGCTGCTGCATCTGTTGGATTTGCTGTTGCATGTGTTGCTGTTGCTGCTGTTGCATGTGCTGATGCTGCAATAACTGTTGTTGTTGCAGTTGATATTGTTGAAGCTGTTGCTGTAGCTGCTGCTGTTGATAATGTTGTTGCAACTGATGTTGTTGTTGTTGCGATTGCTGTTGTTGTTGGGATTGCACAACTAAAAGCCGACCAACATCCATTCCTCCAAATATTACCTGTCCAGGACTAGAATACCGTGCAGGAACGGTATATTGTGCCGTGAGCACATTGTCCTGCTGTCCTTGGTCTGAAACGCCAGGTGGTGCCACAGTTGAAGTCGGATTGGATAATACATCCAACTGGACGTTTTGATTGGCTAGTAGGGATTGGACTAGGCCGATGCTTTGTGTTGGGGACATGGCTTGGGCAGGGCTGTGTATGGGGGCAATAGGTATGTTGACAGTGCAAGTTGGATTATCATCAGTGATTCCTGATGCTCCCGTGACCGGCAGGTCATCCTCATCCTCACTGAAGACATTAGGACTAAACATAGGTAGGTTAATGTATTCCACTGAGATCTTCCTCACCTCAGGGAGGTATATGGTCATCTGTCTGGGCTGGAGGTGAAGCAAACTAGTCTTGTAGATAACTAGTAAGACCGGAAATATATATTAAATTAGGCAAAGTGGGATGTGTAAATACATTTTGTATAACCACTAGGGGTGTAACGATACCCTCAGGTCACAATACAATATTATTGCGATACTTCAAGACATATGATAAAAGGTTAACAAAAAAAATGTACTGTTGATTAAAATGCTAAATTTGGGGGTGGAAATGAATAGACTTGGACTTTGGTGCTGAAAACCCAATGCACAGGACAATAGAGACACCAGAATAACAATGTTCATGATTCTAAAGCTGAAAATACAGAATTATTTTAGTCGAATATGCTTGCGCTCTGTCACTGACTAGATATATTTAAAATAATGTATAGGCCACTTTTACTGGTAAACTCAGACATTTGGCATTGCATTAGTATACATTATATATAGTAGTTTAATGTAGTACTGACACTAAAACTTGAATTTTTTCATCACACTGTAATTTTTATTTTGGGTGAACGATCCACAATACGTATTGTCGCAGTTTTGTATTGCTATATATATAGTGACACGATATATTGTTACACCCCTAATAACCACATATCTTGTGGTTCATATTACTGAAAAAATACAATACCTGCACCAAGATTTGCTGGCAAAAATGCTGCAAGCCCCACAATTTTGAACTTTGTTCCCCATATGTTAGACGTAACTTGCGCGAGATAATTGTGCTACAAAGCAAGGAGACATAAATATTAAGAGGGAAACATTCATATGGAGATGTATTACAAAATGTGGAGTATAACTAAAAAAATGCAGTACCTGTGTGATGTCATCTAGGGGAAACTCTCGCCGGGTCAGACTCGGAGAGCCAATGGAGGGCTTGCGAATGGGTAACCGTGGCGATCGGGATATTTCCTGCGTGGTTCGGGAGATCTTGGGGGACTTGCGGGGATCTATATTTATCCTGTTGGTAAAGGGACACACTAAGTCTCTACAGAGAAGGTAGCAAACGAAGAAAAGAGTTCAAGGTGAGTTTGTAGCAGCATGCAGTACAACAGTGTTTCTTATGCAATTCTGAAGCTTCACGCTACTAAGATACACTTTATTTTAGGAAAACAGGATTCATTTATTGTTACAAGTGATTACAAATGATCATGTTTTTGGATCTCAATGAAATGCTTAGCCATATCAAGTATCAACACTACTTATATAAGTTAAAGTCCCCCTGTGGTGAAAATCAAGCGTTTAATGTTGTTTATGTGGTGTTTTTAATACGCTTTAAGACAAACCGTGTGTAAGTTCATAAGTCGACAGCATTGCTGAGTATTTCCTGCTTAAAACTGCAGTGAACCAAAGACAGTCTCAAAAACACGGGTTGAAATCGCTGGTGTTTCTGACGTCACAAACGAGCTTGTAACCAATCAGATCAACGTGTGATCGTCAACCAGTGGATCTCTGAGCTGAGTGAGTGAGTGGAGGCGGGGCTCATTTGCATATTCATAGAACCGCGCATACTAAATGAGGCAGGAGTTCCACTCAAGATATTTTAAGGCGTGAAGACTAAATATGTAATTTTGGTGATCAAAGATGAGTTCTAAAGGATACAATTATTGACTACAGGGGGACTAAGAAAAGCAATACGGTCTAACAATGTTCTCACAAATCTAAATAACATGCATTACCTGGGAAGTTTGGGAGACTTGCTCCCTCTAGGGATCTTTGGTGATTTCTTTCCAACCCAATCATCGTTGAGCTCAATGTCACTAGAATCTGAGCAATTGCAGCTGTCAATCATGGAGGGGATGAAGTTGTTGCCATAGACTTCATCTGTGATAAAGAAACAAGCATTTTTTTCTCTGCTTACTTTATTTTGATTTTCTCCACATAAACAAAATACATGACACAATTACAGATACCATTGAAATATCACATTTAGTATAAGAATTCCACATGTCTTGTAAATAAAAAGGGGTACATTTTGGTTCAGTCGGTCAAAACCAACCACATGTACGTGTATAAACACACCTGTTTTCCCGTCGGTCTTTGGGTCCATGATGACAAATTCAGGGCGAAGTTTGCTGATCCTCCGGCCTTTCAGAATAGGAACAAGCCCTCCTAGATACTCCAGATATAAAGTGTAGCATGGGCCGCCGACCTCAGGGTTGTCCTCGGTGCGCTTCATGGTGCAGTGCAAACGCTCGTTACCCGTTGTTGGATAACTAACAAAGTCTCGCATGTTGTTGGGATCTGGGATGGGAGGCTAAAGGGAGGAAAGCGTGCCAGAAAAACAAAGACAGATGGAAGAATGGGAAGCAATTGTTAAGGATATTCCTTGAAATTAAGTGATAAAATCAAAAATAACTTTTTACTGAAACCAGTATTGGTAACACTTTACAATAAGGTTCATTAGTTAACATGAACTAATAATGAACTGCACTAATACAACATTTATTAATGTTAATTTCAACATTTACTAATACTTTATTAAAATCTTGTTAACTACATAATGCACTGTGAACCAACATGAATAAATCACGTTAACAAAGATTAACAAATACAGTAACACATGTATTGCTCATGGTTAGATCATGTTAGTTAATACATTAATGTTAACTATTGAACCTTATTGTAAAGTGTTACTGATTTACTTTACTCAAGGGTCATTCCATACACTTTTTCATGAAGGAACGAAACTAAGTACTAAGGTCCCGGTCAAAACACAAGATAAAACATTAATAACTAGGGTGTATGTCTAAGAAGCTTCGTCAATAAATAGCATAATAGCAATAAAACTAGAATAGACAACTAATAAAATAATAAAAACTGCAATGATTAGTAATAAATTAGGACATAAATAGTAAAATATGGTTACACTTTATTTGAAGGTGTCACGGTTACAGTGTAATTATACATTTAAGCACTGAGTAATAATAATTAACTACATGTGCTTACTATAGGATTAGGGTTTGGTTGAGGGTTAGTTGCATGTAGTTTTGCATAATTTACTGTTATTACTATGGTAAGTACATGTGACATATGTAACAAGGACACGGTAAAATAAAGTGTTACCAAATAAAGGGTAACCTAAAATATTATTGCACATAAAATGTCTTTGAAATACAGAATATACTAATCAACCTTAAACAAGCAAAATTCTCTGCTAATGGGGTCAGAAAAATAATCTTGTTTCGGTGTGAATTTACATTATTTTTGTAACCCCACTGGCAGATAATTTTGCTTTTTTTAAGCATCGACTCACTTAATTTTGGTTAATTCCCCCGGAAAACAGGACACGATTTCTTATGTCATTTTACTTATCTAGTAAAAGCAGAATTTTTTGATATTTGCACTGGAAACAAGACAAAAATACTAAGTAAGAAGAGCATTCTTTGCAGTGCAGAAAGTGAGCGGAGCCAGTAAAGTGCAAGGGATGTTAAGTTTGCACCTTAACGGTGGGAGCGAAGGCAGAAGACACGTATGTGCTTAGGCGAGAGGGCATGCTGAGCTTGGCCACGTCTTTCTCCTCGTGAACCGCACTGGCGATGGCCTTTTGGCACAGCATCTGCAGGCTGGCGACTCGGTGTTCGACTCGAAGCACGTACAGCGCCGGGCCACAAGCCAGAAACAGACGCGAGTCTCGATGGCCCCAACACAGCGTACTGATCGGCCTCTGAATACACATGCAGAAACACATGAGCATACAGTCAAACCAAAAATAATTCAATGATTCAATGACTCATTCATAAACAACTGCCTCATTCTTGAATGAATCGGTTGAGTCAAAGATTCAATGACTCGTTCATAAACAACTGCCTCATTCTTGAATGAATCAGTTGAGTCAAAGATTCAATGACTCATTCATGAACTGCCTCATTCTTGAATGAATCGGTTGAGTCAAAGATTCAATGAATCATTCATAAACAACTGCCTTATTTTTGAATGAATCGGTTGAGTCAAAGATTCAATGTCTCGTTCATAAACAACTGCCTCATTCTTGAATGAATCGGTTGAGTCAAAGATTCAATGACTCTTTCATAAACAACTGCCTCATTCTTGAACGAATCGGTTGAGTCAAAGATTCAATGACTCGTTCATAAATAACTGCCTCATTCTTGAATGAATCGGTTGAGTCAAAGATTCAATGAATCATTCATAAACAACTGCCTTATTTTTGAATGAATCGGTTGAGTCAAAGATTCAATGTCTCGTTCATAAACAACTGCCTCATTCTTGAATGAATCGGTTGAGTCAAAGATTCAATGACTCATTCATAAGGGTGTCACGATTTCGACTTTAACTCGAAATCGACCGAATTTAATTCATAATCTCGAACTTCGGATTAAAAAATGGAATCGTCAATGCTGCCACGCCCCCATGTCATGTCCGGTCGGCGTGCCAAGCGGAAAAAAAACACGTGTGTTGAAGTGCTGTGAGTCTATGGTCAACCTCCTCTAACTGAGCTAAAGCCATTCAAAAGACAGCATGGCAACTGCAGATGCAGGAGACCCGTCGACAGAACTCGAACCGCCTCCTCTTTCATTGGAATCGCAGGTGTGGAAGTTTTTTGGATTTCCAGTGAGTTATGCTGACAACGTTCGCGCTTCAAAAAAGCCACAGTTTGCAGACATCCCAAGTCTCGCGGAAGCTCCGGGAGTCTCCCGCATATTGATAACGGCTCCCTGATGCCCGCAAATTAGTTAAAATCTCCCGGAATCTAGAGTGAGCGAGCAAGAGCGCGCATGCGAGACAGAAAAAACTGCTTCAGACCATATAGCGCGCACGGCAGAGAGGGAGAGAGCGAGAGACCTTGCGTGTGTGCCTCATTAAGCGCATGTAAGACAGAGAGCATCCTGATTGGCCGGTTTCGGCTTAAAAAAAAAAAAAGTAATGTAAAAACCTTAGAATCGACCTTAGAATCGAAAATGTAATCGAATCGAGGATTTGGAGAATCGTGACACCCCTACTCATTCATAAACAACCGCCTCATTCCTGAACGAATCAATTGTTTGAACGAATCGTTTGAATAAATGACTAAACTCACTCTTAAGATGGTCACTTGCCGCCACCTACTGGCGGTTTACGGTACTTTAATGTAACTGGCGTTTTTTTCTTTAATTGCTAATGCGACATTTTTACACATAGACTTACAAAAAGAGGAACAAAACCATAAATTGCTACGGACCCTTTTCTCAGAAGTGGAAGTTGTAGTTGGGTACATTTAAACGTATCATTTTTGCAATCACATTTGTTTCAATAGTAAAAGGAAAAAATCCCATGATTCCACGTTTTTATGATTTTTATGAGGGGGGAAAATATTGAGAGATTGATTACGTTGGATGTCAAATTTACCTCAGCTTTTGTATTAGAAACAAGTTTTTCTCCTTAATTAAATGTGTTTTTCTTGGTAATTATATGTGAAATGTATTATGCTTTATTGCTTCATTACAGTCAGTGTAAAGGGTGTGTGTGTTTATAAGAGCAAACACTCACCTGAGCAGGTGTTTCCAGTGAATAAACGTTTTCACCACTAACATTGTAAAACTTAACAATGGCATTTCGGGTCATTTGGGAAGGGTCAGAGGTCATTACGAGTCTCTCCATCCCAGTAACAGCCAGCAAGTCGCCCTGAGAGCACCACTGCACGACCACATCTGACACACACACACACATTACTTTTGTATAGAAAAGAGTACTTTATACATCATTTTATCATCAGTAAAAACATTTAAAGTGCCCCTTTCATGCAGTTGTGAATGTAAAAGGTTTGCAAAGATTCAAAGATCAAATAAAAATTATTGTCTCCTAAAAGAAAGAAGCGATTCTGATCTGCTTAAACGAGTCAGTAATTCCAGTCTCACATGTAGCTAATTTGCATAATCCCCGCCTCTGGTCCTGATTGGCTGAGCAGCGTCTCTTAGCTCCGCCCTCAAACACTGTAGTGTATCTGAGACTGGAAGAGTTCGGCTCGTGTTGTTCGTGTCGAGAAGACGCTGTTTTCTGAGATTGATACGGTGAAACCCACGCCATCGTTACTGTTCGTATCACTGTGATCAAGAGCTGAGAGTCAGATATGATAATGAGCGTTTGCTCTCTGACCAATCACAGCAGAGCAGCTCTCAGAGGGGCGGGGCTTAGAGAGACTGAAGCTTCGAACGAGGCGTTTTAGACACTGAGAAAATAAGGGTGATATTATTAGAAAATTAAAGTGTTTTTTGATCTTGGATGCATGTGAACACACTGTAGGAGCCTTTAAAACACAATTAGGAACCTTTAAAATAGCAAAATAGGGGCACTTTAAAAAATAGCAAGTAACAACGATCACTCACATATTTATACATGGCAATTTGCATTTTAATAGACATCATTCTCTGTTCTCTTATACAACAGATTGTTTCAAAGCAGCTTCTCAGTAAGAAACAGTAAACTAACAAAATCAATGATGCAAACTTCATCATCAAATATAAGTTCTGCCGTAAAGCAACTCTACAGAAGACTAAATAAATAGATGAAATGTATAAAGAAGAACCTTTGAGGCCAGTGCGTATTAACGTCGGCGAGAGGTCATCATAGTTGCTCATCAGACTGATGTCTCCAGACGTGAAGCAGACGGTCAACACCGGCTTCAGACTGTGACCTGCAGAGGAAAGGCTGTTTAAGGGGTCGTTTCCTTCGCAATGTGTTGATTTTAATGTTTTTATTGTTAATTTATAGGGTTATTGTTACTAACTAGGGATGCACAGACTGTGCACTAGAGAGAAAAAGGGTTTAAGGGTTGTTTCCTTCTGATTTTTATGTTTTCTATTTAAGTAAACAGTAACACTTTACAATAAGGTCCATTAGTTAACATGAATTAATAATGAACTGCACGTATACAGCATTTATTAATCTTTGTTAATTTCAACATTTACTAATACTTTATCAAAATCTTGTTAGCATTAGTTAATGCACTGTGAACTAACATGAACAGCTGTATT
Organism: Tiaroga cobitis; assembly: GCA_030578255.1. Lineage (NCBI taxonomy): Eukaryota > Metazoa > Chordata > Actinopteri > Cypriniformes > Leuciscidae > Tiaroga > Tiaroga cobitis. The sequence goes on from CM060594.1 coordinate 42,766,469, forward strand.
TTTATTAACTAATATTAACAAAGATTAATAAATACTGTAACAAATGTATTGCTCATGGTTAGTTCATGTTAGTTAATACATTAATGTTAATCTTATTGTAAAGTGTAAACAATGAATTTATCACACACAAAAAAAAACAAAAAACAGACAGGGTTATTATTGTTAACTAGGGATGCACCGCTCTATAAAACTAAAAGCTACTTTAAATGATTAATACAACTAAAAATCACAGTTGTACATCTGCATTATTTACAAGGGAACCTACATTATTGCTCTAATGGTTTGTTTTATATGCTTGTAATAAACGAAGAGGACGTACGATTATAAATCTCTTCCCTTGACTGCGCTTTAACACTCCCAACATAAGCTCAAAATCAATATGCGTCCCGAGGTGAGCTGTAAAAATGGATTATTTTGTGACTAAAGGCGGGCGGGTGCACACTTTAACCACGATTTGGCCGTCTGAGACTAATTTTGCAAATCCTAAAAGATTCCTCAGATCCTAGGCTAAAATCGGAAGACTTTGCTCGTTAGTTTGACGTGTTCACCGACAGCCGATTAATGCGATCAAATCATTTCGCAGTCCTGCAGTGTGACTTCTCCTACGACGGCGGTATAACGCCGTTTGTCAAAAGATGTAAAATAAGTCTGATGTCCCCAGAGTGTGTGTGTGAAGTTTGAGCTCAAAATACCCCACAGATATTTCTATATAGCATGTTAAAATTGTCACTTTTTGAGGGTGAGCAAAAACACAATTGTTGTGTGTGTGTGTCCCTTTAAATGCAAATGAGCTGCTGCTCCCGGCACAGGGGGCGGAGCTTCAACAGCTCATGTGTTTGCCGCTTTAATTACCTCACAGACACAACTTTTAGCCCATTATGTTCAAACCGTGTTTATAGCAGAGGGGGCGGAGCTTCAGATTCTAGAGAGCTTTTGATTGGACAGAAGATGTGATGAGAAGCGGTGACGTCATAAAAATCCAGGATCCATTTTAGTGGAAGTAAGTTTTGAATGCTTATATCTCCTAAATGCACATTTTGTTATTGTTTTGGAGCACACCAGATTATTCATAACATTACGGCTAACATATTCATTCTAGGAGCTAAAAAAAAGAAGCAGCAAATTTTGATTTCAGGGGGTCTTTAAGATGCGTGGAATAGGGCTCGTGATCCGGTGTTACCCTGCAGAGGTGTGTAATCATCGGAGTCCGTGTCGCTCTCGCTGCTGTCCTCCACGAGGAAGCTGGGATAGTTCCAGGCCATGCTGGCGATGCCCTCGGCCTCGTGGAGGAGAATATGAGCCAGCATGCGCCCGTGACAGTCCATGACGATCACCTGACCGTCCGCCGTGCCGAACAACACCTGAGGAGACGCAGCAAACACAGCCACAGTTTGAAAGATTGATTCAATTGACCGTTTTTGAGAATAAATGTGTATTAAATCAAATCTAGAAAAATAAAAACAGGCAATACCGAATTTATGAAAAAATAAAACATTTCAAAGGGCCTTGTTATTGTAAAAAAAACTTAAAAAAAAACTAAATTATAAGTCAATAGAGACATTTTGATTATAAAAATTGAGTTTAACCATGAAAATGTAATTCACAGAAATTAAAACACAGAATTTGGAATAGGGCCCAAAAATTTAATTTTCGTTAACCTTTTAATAAATTGCTGTTAAACTGAATGAATTGCATGATTTCAATTTATTAGACGTGCATTTTGATTATTAAAACTGAATTAAACATACACATACATATATATATATATATATATATATATATATATACAAATATAGCAGATTTCATAGAGCCCTATTTTTGTTTGTAACTTTTATTAATTAATGAAATTGATGTTAAATAGCATAAGTTTCATGATTTTAATTAATTAGACATGCTTTTTGATTAATTAAATTGTTGTTATATTGCATGATTTTAATTAATTAGACGTGCTTTTAATATAAAATGAAAACCAGAAACATTCAAACAGAATCAAATAAAAAAATTTGGGTTTTTTGGGGGGAAAATAAAGCAGATTTCGTTCATAGAGCCCTACTGAAAGGTCAGAGGTCGTCCGTTACCTGCTGGTCGTCGGGGGTCCAGATCCCACATGTGATCTGACTCTCCAGGTTGATTTCAGAGGACCAGTGGCGCTGCCCGCTCACCGACCCGACCAGCACGAAACCGTCCCGGTAGGAGATCAGCGCCTGCGTGCCGTCATGTGACCAGGTGAAGTCACTCACCTGCGCAGGAACAGTCAAGCCACCTTTATTCACACAGCGCTTTATACAATACAGATCGCTTCAGTGATAACAGCAAAATAATGTTTGTGTCTAGAAGAAAATAGCGTCACAGTCCAGCTTAAGTAAGTTTCATTTTAGTTGTAAAAAGTTATTAATTTAGTTCATATATATATATAGCCGCTCTGGAGATTAAACAGCAAATTGACCGTTCGCAAAGCCCCGCCCTCTTTAGTTACTGTTGCTATGTCCGACAAGCCACGCCTCTCTCACACACACACACACACACACACACACAATGTTCTCACGCAGTGAAACACATCGCGGAGCAGAGAGGACACACACTGACAGACAGGACTTTTGATATGAAACAGTCTCAAATTTCGTAATTTTTTTTTTTAATTTAAACAATAAATACGGTTTTGTGGCCGTTTAATGTGTGACAGATCGCTCAGTTAAAGCCGCTCGTGAACCGATCATCTCTTCTAGTTCATTTATAGCATCAAATAAACATGAACATCAGAAGGAATGTGTTTTAACCGTGGAAAGGCGTCAGTACACCGTTTCTCAAGTTCAAATCCTCCAACGTTAATCTACTAACTCTCCTGACTGCTTTGTCGGACAAAAATGGTGGATTCGGCAGATGGCGGATTATGATTGGTCAGATCGCCTGTCAATCAAACTCCCTGCGACGGGTCAATGAGGTAAAGCACATGAAACGTGTGGGGGAAACGTGAAGGTGAGCTGGATGATGGTCTTAGCCTCACCTGCGCTCCTCGGTCATTGACCAGCTCTACAGACCAGCGGCCCTCGTACTGGATCCACACGAATATCCCCCCGTCCGTGTCACAGGTCGCCAGCTTCTGGAAGGGTTCGTTCCACCTCACCAACACCACCTGCAAGAGGACAGCTCGTTCACCACCAGAGGACACACCGAACCAGGGCCCGCTTTCACAAAGACAGACTGTGACTGTGGCTTAGATATGGTAGATAGTCAGACTTCAGATGCACATGTAAATCAGACCGTTGCACAAAGCACTGAAGACTCTTAAGTAGGACTACACTGCAATGCATTCTGGGTGAAATAAGACACTTTTCAAAACAAAAACCATGGCGGATCGAGTGAGCGCATTCAACCGCTCAGTGCAGTTTACCCCAGCGGGAGATGTGTGTGTGTGTGTGTTGGAGGAGTGTAACAGTTACAAGGACATTTTACTGGGGAAATTTAGCGGAGAATGCAGTTAGCCGGGGGAAAGCGGTCTAAATTAAGTCAGTCTTTATTTTTGTGAAACAGTCTAACTTGCATTAGACTAGTCTATGAGCACATTTTAGACTTGTCTAACACTATAGACCGGTCTAAAATAGCTTTGTGAAACCGGCCCCTGTATTTTACCTGTCCCTACTATTGTCTTTATTCCCAAAAACTGACTGCAGTTTTATCTGTATATATTATTTTATATATAAGAAATATTTGCATGTATATATGTATATATATATATATATATATATATATATATGTATATATATATATATATATATATATATATATATATATATATATATATATATATATATATATATATATATATATATATATATATATATATATATATATATATATATATATATATATATATATATATATATATATATATATATATATTACACACACACACACACAGATACAACTGCAGAACATTTTTCTTAAATATACAGTATACATGCATGTGTGTGTATTTATATATACAAAATAATTATACACAGCACACACACACATATATTATGTAAACACAAACTTTTATTTTCGATGCGATTAATCGTTGCCCAGCACTAATTTAAATAGACTAATATCTTTGACTAATATCTTTAAATAGACTAACAACTTTACTTGTTAGCATGCAAAGGCCTCCATAAGACAAAAAGCATTTATGGATTTGAATTATTTTAATTGTGTTATGCAGAGCTAGGCATTTATTTTAAATATTTAAATCCCAGCCAATGTATATATAAATAAGCGAAAATAAAAATATATTTATATTAAGTGATCGACCGATATGAGTGTGAGAAACACTAATTCACAAACCAGGGTTCGTACAGAAACTGTAAAATGAGAAGAAACTTAAACTTCAAGCTCTACTTTTTTGGTTTTCAAGGACCATAATCAGAGATCGCACATATCAAACAATATCTTGAGTATTTAAGGATTTTTTAAAACTCATATTACAGATATAAGGCATCCAAAATACAACATTATACATTAAACACAGTTTATAACGCTAGTATTGTTCAAGAAATAATATTGTATAATATAATGTCGGTGTACTTGAGTCAAGCAATATTCAAGCACCTCTTCGTAAATATGGCTGTTTTCAAGGGTTTTCCAGGAATTACATTTCAAAAAGTCAAATTCAAGTTCTTTAAGCACCTTGTATGAACCCTGACACACACACTGCGTGTAAACAACGTGTGAGCAATCCCATAATGCCAGAGAAGCAGGTAAAAACACATGGGTCTATATTGAGATCAGAGTCGCTCTGTTCAAGATTAAGAGCTGGGATTACAGCAGAAACCCAGCGCCACAGAGACGCAGTAATCTCCTGCTTTATTAACTCACTACCGCGTGTTGAGACCGCGTTACACACGTGACATTCATCAGTACAGGTGTAACGAGACCCTCATTTCACGATCCCACACACATCACGACACCATATTACTGCGATACTCCAAGACACATGATAAAAGATGAACAAAAAACGTCCTGTTGATTAAAATGCTAAATTTGATATTGCATTGTGTGTGTAAATGAATAGTCTTGGACTTGATGCTGGAAACCCAATGAACAATAGAGACACCAGAATAACAATATTCATGATCCTGAAGCTGAAAACATCATTATTTTAGACGAATGCTTGCACTCTTTCACTGCGTACATTTATTTAAAATAATGTAGAGGCCACTTTTACTGGTAACAAGACATCTGGCATCCACAAATATGCATTATTATACATTATATTCAACATTATACATAGTAGTACTGACACTAAAACTTGGATTTTTTCCTCACACAGTCATTTTTATGTTGGGTGAACTATCCACGATACATATTAATGCATTTTTGTATTGGGATGTATCGTGACACGATATATTGTTACACACGTACCTTTTATGCTATTTTAAAAGTTCCTAAGGTTGTTTTGGCGTCTCCAACGACAGGTTTACATGCATCCAAAAATAACGACTTTATTCAACATATTGGGCCTCGAGATAGTTCACGTCGTGTAACAGCGCTTCTGTGTTGTACGTCACACGCAGGCTCACTATTGGCCGACGCTGGTCATGTGTGTGACGCGTGTGACGTACAACACAGAAGCGCTTCGCTATACAGAAACTGAGTTGTTGGAACCCATATTTAATGCAATGCATCACATGCATGAAGACTTAGTCACAGATTCTCTCTTTAACCTCAGACGCGACCCCTGATCTGGTTACATAAGGTGGACTTAACTTGTAACAGGACAAAAGCTGCGTAGAAAACATGAGTCATCTTTGCAACTTATGATTAAAGGATCGTTCACACAGAAATATGAATTCTCACAGACGATGTTGTTCCAAACATGCATCTGTTATTTTTCTTTCTTAAAAGATCCTTTGATTTGTTTGTTTTTGTCACCGTCTGCTTTCAATGCATGAAAAATAGCAGCGTAAATATGGAAGTGAAATAATAACAAATGTTTTTGAAAACAAAAAAAGCTTGTTGAATTGCACTACTTGGAAAAAAACATGCATTGCATTAACAAACCTGCTTGCATTTTAATGCACTGCATTTTTCCGTCGAATTTGTGGAAGCGAATTTGTAAAGCCTGTCGTCGAATATTATTGGCTGTATTTTTAAACAGAATTAATATTTTGGAAGTGAAATCTGAAAGGTGAATATGGATTAGTGAATTTTTATTAATGAAAACGTGTGTGAAATGAAATATTCACAGCTTAAATATACAACCATGTTGATTTCAGACCATTAAAATGCACGTTTATTAATGCAACGCATATCTTTTCCAGTAGTGCAATTCAACAAGCTTTTTTGTTTTCAAAAAACATTTGTCATTATTTTACTTCCATACGTAAACGTGAGAAAAGGAGCTCAAATTTTCACATATTTTAAAAACATAAATAAAGTTCACACTGTGTGCCTTAAATGGGCCGCCAACTAGATCAGCTAATATTTCCTTTCTCCCAAACTACTATTTTTAGAGGCATTTGGCCTCACTTTCCAGATAAAGTATGAAAGAGTGTGTGTGTGTGTGTGTGTGTGTGTGAATACGTTTCATATGAGAGGCAGATGTCGAGACGCTTTAAAGATGCAACAAGGTTAAGAATCCCAACAGAGAACAGATTACAGCTGGTTTATTTTTAGCTCTTTTCAGTGTGATGGACACTCGCAATTGGTGAAAGAAAGCACTCGGGAGAAAGAAGGAAAGCAGTCTTCGTTTGTTTTATGATTAGATCAAACATTGCCTGTTCGTTTAGAAAGTGTTTTTGCATACAAAACACAAGAGGAACAGAGAAACGCGAGGTCTCAAGAAGACATGTTTGTAAAAGTTCAACTTTTTTTATCTTGAAAAGAACACGACACTCACCGTTACACTTTATATAAGATATCAGTTACAGTGTACTTGTATATTTAAGTTGAGTAATATTAATAAGCAACTACATGTGCTTACTATAGGGTTAGGATTATGTTGAGGGTTAGTTGCATGTAATTATGCATAATTTACTGTTATTACTAATGTAAGTACATGTAACAAGGACACTGTAATATAAAGTGTTATCTGTGCTTCTTTACATTCTCCAGATTTGTATCAATTAACAGAAATGTTAAGAGTTTTAGTTAACGATAATAACCCAAATTCCAGCCTACACTAAAATAATAGTAGGATAAATTTTGCTTCATTTACATGTGACCACCCTGCATATTTAGCTCACTCACGACGGTATTTAGTTATTTGTGTGTATTCTACTTTGTATTTATATATATATATGTCTATTTTAAGTATGTTTGATTTAAATTACTTTAATTATAATGAGTTTGAACTGAACAGTTCAGTTGCATTGTCTGAATTCTGAGTGGCAGTTGCCATGACGACTGTGGCCTATCCTCAAACAAACACAGAGAGGGACCAGTGGAATAACACACAGTTTTGTCTCTCTCCCTCTCATTTATCATTAAAAACATCAAAATGAACGCAGAATTACATATTCCCGAAGAGAGATGGTTATAATGACCTCATAACCTGACAGATCTCCTTACCCAGCGTCATCAGCCGGCTGTCAGGAAGGGGAATTAAACCATGATTGATTTCACACCCGTTACCCATGATTCAACGGCTCGACGAACACGAGAGCATTTCCTATTCATGAGGCGTTTTATGATTCACTCGATGCTGCTGAAATGCGTTTCTTAAAGATAAAGACCCACTGAAAGTGCCTTGAAACGAGCGGCATTATTCAGTGTAAAAATGTCATTTCCACGGGAACAGGAAGAGGGCGGGGCATATCGAACAGCTCCTCCCCCTTTTCTGAAATAGCCAATAGCGTTTAGTTTATATCACAGCTCGTCCAGAGCCGCTGAGATCGTTAAAGTCGCAGTTTCCTCATAATCTCTAACGTTTCTTCTCCTGATCTCCTCCATATCGCTTTAAAATACAGCATTCTGTGCAGAATTCAAAGGATCTGATACGTTTTCTGGTGCGCGTCGCCTCGATCATGTGACACTAGCGTGAACATTACACCGTCTGAATCGTTGCCTATCCCAGAGGTGGACACTAACAAAGACACATTTACTCGAGTGCTGTACTTAAGAACACTTTCTGAGTATCTGTACTTTACTTGAGTATTACTTTGTCTGGAAACTTTTTACTTTAACTTCTCTACGTTTGAAAGACAAATATCGTACTTTTTACTCCACTACGTTTCTGTCGAGGTCCTCGAGTAGAAAGTTGGAAATGAAAGTACTGTAAGTATTACATACAACAATAATAAAACAATGCATTGATATTTACTTTTGATACTCAAGTACTTTTAAAAAACAAGTACTTTTACTTCAGTAAAAATCGGTCCTTACAACTTTTACTTGTAACAGAGTAATATAGCAGTAGCAGCTTCAGCGTCTGTTTATAATGAAGGGGCGGAGCTTCAGATTCTAGGGAGCATTTGATTGGACAGAAAATCTGATGAGAAGCCGAAGTGCAGCGTGACGTCATCAAAATCACTGATCCGGAAGTGAGAGACTAAGTTTCGAATGCTTATATCTTCTAAATGTAATTTTGTGATTGTTTTGGAGCGCACTAGCTTATAGATAACAGTAATGCTAACATATCCATACTAGAAGACAAAAACATTTTGATTTCATGGGGACTTTAAACATAATATGCATATAATGTTTTGTGTATTTTGCATATAATGTTTTGTGTATTTTGCATATAATGTTTTGTGTATTTTGCATATAATGTTTTGTGTATTTTGCATATAATGTTTTGTGTATTTTGCAAGGTTCTCTCACCTTTTTGACCAATGACCTTTTTTCAATCCTGGGAACTAATGCATTTAAATTCCTTCCTTTTAAAGGCCTTTTCTAAATGCAAATTAGAATTTGAAGATTTTTTAACCATGCAAACACACGCAAAAATAAAAAGTCATATTCACACGAGATCGACCAATGTGAGAGAGTTAAAACAGCCATTACATTTACTTTCTCAGGCACTTGAAATCACTTCTTTTTTTTTTTAAATGCCTTTTTCCCCAAGGAAACCTGCATCTGGAGGCGTAACCTGCCCCACACACCCTTAGGCTTGTCGTCTAATGCTTCTAAAGCCCTACCTCACTATTGTGTCCCCTCAGGTTGAAGTTGATGCGCTGTGGGGTGGTCCGGTCTCTCCTGCAGTGGCTGGAGGTGAACGTGACGCCCACGACGCCCCTGCCGTTCCCCGTGGCGAGCCAGCCTTCCTCATAATAGCGTCTCCTGCACACGGGCTTCTCCTTCTCGCTCCGGGGAACGCGACCCTTCCAGGACAGGCACAAGATGTTGGAGTCGCTGCACAGGACGGGACCGTTCTCCACGGCGGCGAACATGTCTGCACGGTCGGATTCACGCAAATCCACGAAGTCACCCGGCTCACCGGCGGGTCCTTGGGGTCCAGGTGAGAGCGGCGGCCTGTTCACAACCACGTTCGGTCCGAATGCATCCGCAAAACTGCATAAAACTACTAACAAGGCACATATATTATCATGCTGACAGGCAAACACAACAAGTGCCCGGATCTCCAAGCAGGAATTCACCTGTGTGTCCGACTCCCAGCAACAAAGAGTTTGAAAATATCCAAGTCTCAAAGAAAACTTTCCCCTCCTTCAGGCTCGAAGCTTAACCTCATGATGTCATTACGCACGATGCCCCGTTCGCGGTGACGTCACCGACGGATGAAAACGCTCCGGTCCTCGTGCTCGTGGTGGCAGCAGCGCGCGCACGGGATTCTCCAGCGCGTGTCGTCATCGCATCAGAGGAGCCACCGGCCAATCAGCGTCGGGGATTCCTTTGTAGAGGACAACGGCAGACATATAAACACAATTAGCGATTCAGAATTCAGCACAATTAATCATGATGATGATGATGAGCATCACTTACAACGTAAATGTCTCGAATGATTATCAGTTTAAACTCAAAACCCAAACATGTTAGTTTGCTAGGCAAGCAGAAATACTTTCTTAGCGGAATAAATGGCGGTTTAATTTTCCGTTTCACCGCAGTATTTCGTTAAAATCCCTTGAAATTACAGTAAAGCAACACAAAACGAAGAATTACAGAAATATTTATTAAAAACGATCCCTCATTCAAGGCTCTAGTTCACAAGTAAACGCCACAAACACCCTAAATGCCGCATCTTTTAACCGCTTTATGAGAGCTCCAACAAAACAACACCAATATTTTGAGAATCAAGTATGTATTAATCGATCCTGATAAACTCGAGAACATAAAACCAACATGATCACAATACGTGCTTGTTAGATTTAACAGCTGACAGTTCTGAGAAATCCGTCTAGATACAATCTTTACACGACTCGGTTGATTCGTCTAGTATAAAACGCTTTTGTAATCATCCCGTTGTTGAATTAACAGCATCCTCTTTGCTGCATTTCTGCGTCTCTGGCTTTTGTTAGCTCCGCAGCTACACTCAGTTCGCGCGCTCCCTCATTGTTTTTCCACTATAAAACACAATAGCAGGATGAGCTAGAAGAACGGAACCGGGCTAGGGATGATACCGAAACCCAAAGGAAGCCGTGGCGATCTTTACCTGTGAGTGTGGATGTGAGAAGAGTGTGTTTTTAGCGCTGCTGTCTCTGATTCTGATGATGCCTGGGCCGCTGCGCTGGGTCACGTGACCACCATATGATCACATATTATATATTTTCCCCTCAGTGATTTATTTCCAGAACGTGTACAGGTTGATGTGTATTTATTTGTTTGTGTTTTTTAAATTAATATAACAGAAATCATAATCATCGTGTCTCACAATTTTATTTTCAATTTATATTTCAATAAAAATAAGCAAGAACAAGAGGTGGAGGGAAAAACAAAACAAAAAAAATACTATTTACTTAAAATTACTATAATACCGGGTGTTTTCATAGCTTTTTATTGAAGGAAATTCCTCATAATGAATTATAAATAGAAATGCTTCATAAGTGTTTTATTTCTGCGCGTTCACCTAAAATTGGCCAGTATAAATGAGAATTGGAGCATGCTACAGAACTTATTTTTCTTTTCTTTACTTATTTACGTGTTTTCAGTGTGATTGTAATCAAAATGTTCATGTTCATATTCAATGAAAATTAATGATGTGTTTGGAAGTTTGAATATTTGCGTGGGTCGAATTGAAGTAAATAAACTATTGTCAATTACGTGTTTTAGCGATACAGTTAATCGATCACAATAAATCATTACACGTAACAAATACATACACTAGTTTTTCATCAAGTGTTTTAGTTTGTTTGTAAAAGTGTCTAATCTGGATTATTATTGCGATTCCCTCCCGTTAGGGGCACCATTTCCCGCGTCTGTGTTTTGACGTCACTTCCTTCCGCCTGTCGAGGCAGAAAACATGGCGGCTTCCATGGCGAGCGTCCTGTCAAAGACCATTAACAGACACTTCTTACAGGTACTGCAGACTCTCTCACACGGTTTATCTGTCTCTTTGTTACTATATGAGCGCAGTTGTTTACTTTACCTTGTTCTGTATCACAGGCGGCTGCAGTACAGCATCAAACACGGTCAGTTTCACACGTATCTCTTTTAAAGAATTATACCCCATTATAGAAGTTAAACCTCATTTAGTGGCATACGTGTTTGTTTTTCAGGTTGATTCACACATCACCGTCTCCTGTCGTGAGTATCTGCTTTTGATTAAAGTCAAAGTTCAGTGTTTGTAGCCTGTGAGTGTGTAAGCATGTATATGTGATTGACAGGTGTCAGAGGAGCCGGACACTCTCTATCAGAGGCTGTCAGTGGAGGTCAAAGGTCACGATAGGTCAGTTCTGGACAGTTATGAGTTTTTCGCGACTCTGGCCGCTCGAGAGCTCGGACTCACCCTGGAGAAAGTGTGAGTATTATCGAGCTGAACTCATTTATATTATATATATATATATATATATATATATATATATATATATATATATATATGATGCTGTTGAAGCGAGGGCTGGACGTCTTGTTCTGTGTCCAGGTTCGAGCCGCCAAAACACATCGATAAGCTCACCCTGCTGAAGTCCATTCACATCTTCAAGAAGCACAGAGCCCAGTACGAGATGAGGACACACCGCCGGCTCGTCCAGGTGACCCGCATCTGCTCTTCTGTACCGACACGAGTGTGTTCACACACACGCAGCACAGACTCTTTCCTTGAGCGTAACTTAAAAAGAATCGTATATGTTCATTATAGTTTTCAGTGATGCGATTGTGTATATAAAATTTGCGTTTACAGGCTATAAAATGTATATAATATATAAAAAATATTTTATAAAAATAAAGTTATATATATATATATTATATTATTGTGATATACATGATATATATATTAATAAATTTGTTATTATTACTGTGATATACATGAAATACATGTAATTTTATAAGTGTGTATGTAGATTAATTATATTACATTTATATATATAATTTATTTTATTACATACAGGCTATATGTATATAAAGTTAGGGTTTATTTGTACGTGTGTATGTGTATAATAATAATATAATATTTTTTTTCAAATAAAAATCTCTACTCTTTTAAATGCCGGGTCATTTCAACATCTTTGTGACTTCCAGATTTCTGGAATAACGGGATCAAGCGCGCGGGTTTATCTGGAGTATATCCAGCGTAATCTGCCGGAGGGCGTCGCCATGGAGATCACCAAGGTAACGACATCACTCACACACACACTGTACAAACAGACCAGTGCGATATTACAAGTGTGTGTAAGTTGATAAAGCGTGTGTCTCCTCGATAACACACAGTGTTTGTCCTCGATAGACTGCGGTTGAGAAGATCCCGGAGCACATCCAGAATCCACTGTGGGACGAACACAACCAATGAGGAACGAGCATAAAACACTGATATCGATATTATACGTTAAACTCCTATATTTGAACAATTTAACTGTATACCATAAGTGTATTTCCTTTTGTTTCAGTTTTGTCCTTTAGACACCAGCTAACTTTCTTTCAACATGTTTAGGATGTATTTTTTCCATCTATTATTTATTTTTAGTGCTGGAAAACGATTAATCATCCAAAATAAAAGTTTTTGTTTACATAATGTGTGTGTACTGTGTATAATTATTTTGTATATATTTAAGAAATATTTGCATGTGTATACTGTATATTTATACATTTATAAATAACACATTTTTCTTATATATATATATACAAAATAATTAAAACAGCACACACACACACACGCGCATATATTATGTAAACACTGGATGCGATTAATCGTTGACCAGCACTAGTTTATTTTAATTAATACTGTCAGTTTTGTCTCTACATGACAGTAAACTTGTCATTTCATTAAATCAGAAGATTCCCACAATCATGCGTCGACAATTAAAAACACCAAGACCGGTTTGCAGAAACATCCATTTAATACAAGAGGAAGTGACATCAGCATCTGAGAAACATGAACTGTACATCTAGATCTGGATTAGATGAGAGATGATGGTGTGTGTGTGTGTGTGTGTGTGTGTGAACTGCGCAGTTCAGATGAGGTGTTCCTTACCAGTCCTGCAGCGCAAACCAAATGACTCTTTCCTCTGAATCAAAACAGTCAAATGATTCACTGTTCGCTCGCTCGCGTCTCTCTCCCAAATAGAGATCATGAACACAGAGCAGCAAGATGTGTCAGATACATTCATCATACATCTCCGTTAACAGAATTAAAACATTGAAACATTTAGATCGAGGAAAAACTAAACTTCAGAACTGTCCGATCCAGCTTTGCATGAGTTTCAGGAAGTTCATTGAACTCATGTTCCTTGAATATTCATCTGAATATTGCTTATTGCACTGTAAAAATGATAAACGACACATAATTGGATGTTCCTCAGATCGTGGCAAAACCCTCTGGAGAATCTTTCAATCATAGTGAATAATTTTTCAGTTTGTTTTGAAGGAAACAAACTTTGTTGCATTATTTATCTCTGTGAAGCGCTGTATAAATAAAGCTAACTTCTGCAAATGAGATTATGCTCTCTTTAGTATCTGCTATAAAAAGCTATTTAACACTTGCATTTAAGCCGTTATATACCATGCATTATAAGAGTATTCATTATCTGCATTAAAAAACATCCAGTTTCAGATGCGACACCGAATCTGCAAATATTATAATGCAATAATGCATTTTAACTTTGGTTCCTATTATATAATGCGTTATACACAAACACTTCACAATGACTTTTTATTAAGTTTAATAAAGAAATAATAGCATTTATATTTAGGTAAAAACCACAATATGGTTCTTTACAATGAAAAACATGTATAAAGCATTTCTTTATTTTCTTTCAACATTTACTAATACATTATTAAAATCTAAAGTTGTATCTGTTAAAATAAACACTTTACAGTAACTCGTTAACATGAACTAACAAATGAACATAACTTTATTAATCCTAATCAGTTTTGCCTTTACTAATGCATTCCTAAAATCATATCTGTAAACATTGACATTTTAATCAATTAATAATAATAAAAATAATAATGTGCTGTAAGAATATATTGCTTTATTCAGATTAATGCATTAAGTAATGTTAACTTATTGTAAAGTCTTACCATGTTTTTTTTAATGGACTTGGAAAGTATTTTTATTAACACTAACAAAGATGAATAAACACGTCAAAAATATGTAAATAATGTTCAGTGTCTACAAAACTTAAAAGCTGATCAGATCAGAAACATTCATCAAGCTTTAATTCACATTAACTCAGATTAATAAATGCATTCATTAATTCACAAGGCTTGACAATGACACTGAAACACGGGATTTAATGCATGTATGCGTGCCAAATCTACACTGATTTTGAATTTTGAAGTCTGAATTTTCACATGAAATATTGCAACATAATGAGACGTAGAGATCGACCGATGTTGAGTTTATTAAAACTGATAATTTGCATGTTTATGCGGCCGATAACGAATATATTACAGAACCACTATTTATTTATCGTTTCATTTCTGTTAATATAATTTAAGGAGTTTTAAAAGGAGTGGATCACTATAAACGCCACTTCCCCAGACTAACGATGAACACACAGCAAAGAGAATTAATTCAATTCAGCGCTTTTATTTCATGCATGTGAACTTACGTCTGTGTTGGTACAGAATTATTATTATTTGGGTTTTTTATCGCAAATTAACCAAACAGTAGCTTATACGAGGTAAGCAATCAATGACACACATACAGAACCGTGAGAAACAAAAACAAAGAAGGAAAACAGCTAAATATAGATATTGATATAATGGTGTATGCTGGTGCATTGGTACGCAATGAGATATTTTAATGATATAGATAGAGGCAATTTAAGACAATCATAGTAATAAAGTTGCAGTGGAAGTAGTAAACATACTAATAATAATTACAATAATAGTAGTAACAATAATAATATTCATGATAATAATAGGATTAGCATTAGTAATTTATAATAATAGTTTATTGGGACAGAATTTACGCATTACGTGACTCCGTCTCTATTTTTTTTACACCAAGTTCGTTAAGTTTTATGTATCAACTTTTTGCTCCAATTCATTTTACAACTGTATCATTTATCTCTTAATTCCTTTTAACGGTTTTAATTTGCCTTGTGCTTATTTTCTATGTAAAGCATTTTGAATTGCCAGTGTATGAAATGTATATAACTAAACTTGCCTTGCATGTCAAGCATTTATGTAACTTATCTTGTTTGTGCATTCATGGCTGTTATGTTAAAGTTTATTAATTAAGGGAGGTTATTTTACCTTTGAACAGTTGTTGACTCTTCTTCCCTGTGGTGTAAATCCAGCGTTTAATGTTGTTTATGTGTCTATGTGGTGTGTTTAATACGCTTTAAGACACACCGTGTGTAAGTTCATAAGTCGACAGCATTGCTGAGTATTTCCTCCTTAAAACTGCAGTGAACCAAAGACAGTCTCAAACACACGGTGTGAAATCGCTGGTGTTTCTGACGTCACAAACGACCTTGTAACCAATCAGATCAACGTGTGATCGTCAACCAGTGGATCTCTGAGCTGAGTGAGTGAGTGGAGGCGGGGCTCATTTGCATATTCATAGAACCGCGCATACATTAAGGCTTTTTTAAAGGCTTTTTTTTGTGTGTGTCGTTTTGGTGATCAAAGATGAGTTTAAGGGATGAAATGATGGACTACAGGAGGACTTTAAATATCGGGAAAAATGTCTGTATAATCCAGGGTTATGTCGATGTATTGTTCTCTGATGAGTCTACATAATAATAATAATAATGTTACATAACAGATACAACTTTTGCTTTTATTAATGCTGAAATGAACACTAATGATGGATGAACCACTAACTTTCACTTGTTCCTCAGTGTGATTGACAGGTCAGCCAGAGTGAGTGTATATGTGTGTGTGTGTGTTAAAACATAAATATATGGTATCAAATGTTCATACGTTCTAATTTGTTACACTGTTTATTTCAATTTAAGGGTAACACTTTACAATGAGGTTTATTAGTTAATGTATGAACTGACCATGAGCAACACATTTGACACTGTACGAGTTCATTGATTGTTCATGTTAGTTCACAGTGCAGTAACTAATGTTAACAAGCACAACCTCTGAATCTAATCATGTATTAGTAAATCTAGAAATTAATATTAACTAAGATTAATAAATGCTGTAGAAGTATTGTTCATTCTTAGTTCATGATAACTAATGTTAACAAATGAACCTTATTTTAAAGTGTTACCAATTTAAGTTATAATCTTTTTATTCTATTATTTTGATGTTTTTAATTATTATTCTATGTATTCCAAGCTTTTGGAATATTGTTTTATTTACAGTCATGCCAATAAAGCCATTTTGAATTTGAGAGAGTGAGAGAGAGAGAGAGATTGAATGAGAGAGAGATATTGAGACAAAGATCGTGAGAGATTGAGAGATATTGAGAGAGAGAGAGAGAGAGAGATTAAAAGAGAGATATTGAGAGCGAGATATTAAGAGAGAGAGAGAGAGATTAAAAGAGAGATATTGAGAGAGAGAGAGATATTGAGAGAGAGAGAGAGAGATATTGAGAGAGAGAGAGGGAGAGATTAAAAGAGAGAGAGATAGAGAGAGAGAGCGAGAGATTGAGAGAGAGAGAGCGAGAGAGATTAAAAGAGAGAGGGAGAGATTGAGAGAGAGAGAGCGAGAGATTGAGACAAAGATTGGGAGAGAGCGAGAGATTGAGAGAGAGAGAGATTAAAAGAGAGAGAGATTAAAAGAGAGAGATATTGAGAGAGAGAGATTAAAAGAGATATTGAGAGCGAGATATTGAGAGAGAGATTAAAAGAGAGATACTGAGAGAGAGAGAGAGATATTGAGAGAGAGAGATATTGAGAGAGAGAGATTAAAAGAGAGAGAGGGAGAGATTGAGAGAGAGAGCGAGAGATTGAGACAAAGATTGGGAGAGAGCGAGATTAAAAGAGAGAGATAAGAGAGAGAGAGAGATTAAAAGAGAGATATTGAGAGAGAGAGGGAGAGATTGAGAGAGAGGGAGAGAGAGAGATATTGAGAGAGAGAGATAGAGCGAGATTAGAGAGATATTGAGAGAGAGAGAGAGATTGAGAGAGAGGGAGAGAGCGAGATTAAAAGAGATATTGAGAGAGATTAAGAGATATTGAGAGAGAGAGAGATATTGAGAGAGAGAGAGATATTGAGAGAGAGAGAGATATTGAGAGAGAGAGAGATATTGAGAGAGAGAGAGAGACAGAGAGAGCGAGCAATTGAGAGAAAGAGCGAGAGAGAGACAAACTCACCGTGGTTGCGAGGGGGCGGGGCTTCTCACCGAGGGGGTGGGGCTTGGAGGAGATGAGTGACAGAAGGGATGGTCCTCATTCGAGTGTCCGGATGCTTCCAGAAGGGTGTCTCACCCCTTCAGGAGACAAGAATAGTCAGAGGAACACACAGAACACGTTTGCTGCTCGACGCGCGCCATTTCTGACACTTCCGGGAGGAGTCGACCTACGAGTAACTCGCTGACAGCCGAAGCGCTACACACACACCACCTTCTTCATCACATCTCACTTTCCAATACTCACAAACGGGTCACGAACAGTCGTTAGATAGTGAGATTATCTGCGAAATTCATGTTGAATGCAACAGAGATATTAGGTGTAATAAAGCGGATTAATCAGGATAATGTTCTCGCATCAAATGATCCACATTATTCATCATGTTAATGGCTTCACACAAGGCGAAAGTTTGGACGCACCGACTGAATTTGTGATCCTCGTGATCCCGAAGAAACATCCGATCTAAATGCAAAGTTGTTCTAAACCTGTATGAGTTTCTTTCTTTGAAGAATAATGTTGGTAACCAGATTTCCATTGTATTTTCTCCATACTATGGAAGTCAATGGGGTCCAAAAAGGTATTTTGATGAATGTTTGGCACACACACAATTACTGGTAAAAAAATAATAATACGGAAGTAAATAGATACAAATGATTCTAATTCTGCATAATTTTGTGTTCAACAGAACTAAGAAACTCGTAGTTTTCGAGGGAAGAGTAGAAGACGATATATGGGTGCACTGTCCCTTTAAATTCTTGTTTTTTTCATGGCTTAATTTTTTTTAGTTTAGTAAATGTCTTCTCACAAGGTTATTAATCAAACATGCATCAAAGATAAAGTATTCTTTGTAACCTTTACATTCATTTCTTTACATAACTAAATAAAAAAGCATAAAGTTCCTCTTTAACGGGGTTTAAAAGCGTCCCGAGATGACGTCCGGAGCCGTTCTCATCCCACGCGTGTCATGCCAGCTTCGAATCACTGTTACACAAACACATTAAAGATATCGAGTGTCTCCAAACTTTTGGCTGTTTAGTGTTATTAGCTCCTGGCATGCACTACAGCGTGGCCTGCTATGATGATGATGCTCGTTTATGCATATGAACTTTACTTTTAGGATGAGTCTGAAGTGTTTTTCTGTTGAATAATAATAAAAGTACATTTATTTCATGCACACATCCTTGGACATCCGGCCTGTGCTTGAGTTTCAGCCCTCTATGCAACTTTAATTCAGTGCATTTCAAATGTAACTTTAACTCAATTATAGAACAATGTGCTTTATTATGCATTTCTGCAATGATGTAAATATATAGGAGTATTCATAATAAACACATCATAGTGTAAAAATCTGTCCATTTGGCTTCGGAAATGATCAGTACTTTATAAAAAAAAAAATGCATTACATTAATGGACATTCAGCTTTTGGTTTAAATGAACAATAAAAAGAGAGGTCATTTTATCTTAACTTTATTGTTTTGTTTGTCAAAACTAAGTCAAAAGCTGTTATCTGTTCAATTTACATTCACAAATTCACATGACTTTATCAGTTACAATACGTGAATGTGCCATAACACTTCAAAACTCAACACAGAGGGTTTTTATCTTTACTTTTTACTATTTTGAATCAAATACTTGGCCTTAAAATAGAAAAGCAAGGAAATATTTATTTAAAGAAGAAGTATAAATCGTAGCGCTACTCTACTGTCATGTTAAAAACTAATCCATGTATTTGTGATTTTAACAATCATTCAAAAAAAAAAAAAGAAAAAAAAAAAAAGAAACATGAATACTTTTCAACAGCAATATTCTCACTTGACTTACGTAGCTGCACATTTATGATATTAAATCATTATTAATTCATGAGCACTACACATGAAGATGAACATATTGAGGGATCTGCTTGGTAAATGCCATATTTGAGACGTCCAAGGAGTACAGAAATATCAACGACACAAGCTTGAGGAATAACTCGTCCCTTCTCGCTCTCTAAAGCCTCACTTGTTTTCTTGGAGTAAAGGAACAGGATTGTTTAAGGCTCACAGGAATAGCACCACGCTGACTATACACAACACTTAGGGAGTAAAAACACTTAATTTAAATCAACTTAGGAACATGTTGTGTCCTTCTCTTCCTCAGAGTAGGTGCTTTTAAAGGGATAGTTCACCCAAAAATGAACATTAGCCCGTGATTTACTCACCCTCGAAGCCATCCTAGGTGTACATGACTTTCTTCTTTCAGACGAACACAATCGGAGTTATATTAATGAAATGTCCTGGCTCTTCCAAGCTTTCTAATGGCAGTGAATGGCCGTTTCTGTTTTTGGAAATCCATCAAAATGCATCTATCCATGATAAAAGTGCATCTATCCATCATAAAAGCGCATCTATCCATGATAAAAGTGCATCTATATATAGATGCACTTTTATGATGGACAGATGCACTTTTATGATGGACAGATGCACTTTTATCATGGATAGATGCACTTTTATGATGGATAGATGCACTTTTATGATGGATAGATGCACTTTTATGATGGATAGATGCACTTTTATCATGGATAGATGCACTTTTATCATGGATAGATGCACTTTTATGATGGACAGATGCACTTTTATCATGGATAGATGCACTTTTATGATGGATAGATGCACTTTTATGATGGATAGATGCACTTTTATCATGGATAGATGCACTTTTATGATGGATAGATGCACTTTTATGATGGATAGATGCACTTTTATCATGGATAGATGCACTTTATGATGGATAGATGCACTTTTATGATGGATAGATGCACTTTTATCATGGATAGATGCACTTTTATGATGGATAGATGCACTTTTATGATGGATAGATGCACTTTTATGATGGATAGATGCACTTTTATGATGGATAGATGCACTTTTATGATGGATAGATGCACTTTTATCATGGATAGATGCACTTTTATCATGGATAGATGCACTTTTATCATGGATAGATGCCCTTTTATCATGGATAGAGGCCCTTTTTTCATGAATAAAAGCACTTTGATGGACTTCCAAAAACAAAAACACATTCAATCCCATTATAAAGCTTGGAAGAGCCAGTACATTTCTTAATATAACTCAGATTGTATTCGTCTGAAAGAAGAAAGTCATGTACACCTAGGATGGATTGAGGGCGAGTAAATCATGGGCTAACTTTCATTTTTGGGTGAACTATCCCTTTAAATGTTTTTCGGGATTTTTTCCTCCAATGAAGTAACATATATATATATATATATAAAAAATAAAAAGGTAGCGTGTTTGTTACAGTAAAAGGACCTGCGAGTCTGTTCGGACAGAAATGAGTCTGAGCGGTGGACATTAACGCTACAGATTTTAGTTGCGTTAAAACTTCCGGCCACCAGGGGGCCCCGGCCAGCGCTGGCCCCTGCCTGGAGGCGGGTGGGGCAGAGGAGGGGCCGATCCGTTGTGGTAACTGCATGAAAGGATAAAATCACACATTTTGATTGGCCTGCTGTGCTCAAGAGGCGCCGAAACTCGTCATTCTTTTTGCAAATGCGTTATTTAAAAAACACAGAATTCAAGAAAAACAGGGTGTCATGCACTATGTCATTTTAATTTTAGCCGTGGTCTGCACTGTCACGCCCGAAGAGACTCTTCTTCGCATGTGTGTTTGAGAAAAGGGGCTTTCGCACCGGAGGAACCTTTTCATGGTTCCTAGAACTATTGGCGAAAGTTCCCGGATTTTGGCTTGTTTGTTCGCACCGCATGAACGATTTTAGAGGAACTAATTCACTCCTCCTTCAGAGTCGGGTCTAAACCAGCGCTATAGGAGCTATCCGTGACGTTAGTGTTCGCTGATTGGCCGAACGCACGCGAAACACCAGCACCCGCCATTTTAAAAAAGCTAAACACAGATTATAGCCTATATATTTACTCCACACACTAACTCTACGAACATGGAAAACAGGGATAGATGGACCTCTAAACCTTTACACTGAGGAGAAAGTCCAGCGCAATATTGAGGAGACCGAGAGAAACATGATTATGTGTTTCTGCTCAGCGACACTAGATATAAACCACACGGCAAACGCTAATAACTGTTCATTACTGTCTACTTTCTATGTATAACAGTTCTAATAACGTATTAGTCAGAGCTGTTAGACAGATCGTACACTAATGAACAGGAGAATGCGAGCGCTGTGTGTTCAGCCGTTCTCAGCGGCGTCACAATAGTCTCTTCAGAGTTCCTACAGGCGCTGCGAACGCAACCAGGAAACGTTCCTGCACTTCCTGAATTAGTTCTCGGGGAAACACCCTGGAGGCTCGATCCTAGAGCTGTCCGGTGCGAAAGCCCCTAAAGTGAGAGCGGATGAGTGTGTTCTTACCCTCTGGGGTGGAAGAAACGGGGCGGGCCGGGCGGCATCATGCTCCGCCCCCTCGGATGCGGGGGCCGTCCTCTGAAGGCCGGGTGTCCCGGCGGGGGGGGAGGGGGAGGCGGGCCGTGCCTGAAAACAAACACACACACACTTTACACCAAGCAGAAACCATCCAGTCGCTCTTGAATTCAAACAAGGAAGTGACTTAAAACTGCAGTTCATCGAATGGCCACTAGAGACCGGCTCCAAAAGAGACCCTTTAACGCGCCGACGTCACAATTGGCATCACAGTTTGATTGAGAGGCGATCTGACCAATCATAATCCGCCATATCTGTCCGACAAAGCAGTCAGGAGAGTTAATAGATTAACATTGGAGGATTTGAACTTGAGAAACGGTGTACTGACGTCTTTCTGCGGTTAAAACAACATTCCTTCTGATGTTCATTCATGTTTATTTGATGCTATAAAGAACTAGAAGAGATGATCGGTTCACGAGCGGCTTTAACTGAGGCTCTAGCGATCTGTCACACATTAAACGGCCACAAAACTGTTTTTATTGTTTAAATTTCTTTAAAAAATGACCAAATTTGAAAGTTGAGACTTTGTTTCATATCAAAAGTCCTGTCTGTCTCTGCTAAACGATGTGTTTCTCACTGCGTGAGAACATGGTGTGTGTGTGTGTGTGAGAGAGGCGTGGCTTGTCGGACATAGCAACTTACTAAAGGGGGCGGGTCTTTGCGAACGGTCAGTTACATTACGGCGTTCGCTGGAGGCAATATAAACCAGCACGGATTCGGCTCAAGAAGGAGCTTAAAATGTCATTTTGTAGTGTTGTTTAGTGCCAGAATCGACGGAGTACAGGCTCTAATTTGAAATTTTATCGCATAATGTTTTCTAAACTATTGGGATCATTTCCGTTAAAATTAACTTTTGCGAAGAACAATCGCGGTCCTGGACAGTGAGTGGCCTTACATATTAAGATAAAATCACATTTTCTCCAGTCATTGTTAAAAAAACAAGCTAACTAGCGTTAGTGAAGCGGCCAGAGGAATCGTTCTGCCTCCACATAAGCTCCGCCCACAAATAAACGTCACCATGGTTACTAACTGAAAAGGGTATATATGATAAGGGGAAATATATTTTCCATGTTAATCAGAGTTTTAGTCCTGACCAGCCGCGACGCGATGATTTTATTTTAGAAACGGTTTCTTTTTTTTCTGCAGTACAAATAAACCGTGCTTCTGCGATGTTTGCCGGAGTGATGCGGACACCTGTGCATGTGTGGTGGAGGTCCTCTCATGTGCATGTGATGAGGTGGAGGCGGTGGCGGCGGACCCAAGTTCATTCCCATCGGCCCGCCTCGACCTCGACGGCCACGCATGTCTGGATACGGCCACGTCCTTCCCATGCCTCTCCTGCAACACAGAGAAAACGTGCTTTGTCATAAAAGGGTTCATTAAAATTATTTAAAGGGATAGTTCACCCAAAAATGAAAATTAGCCCATGATTTACTCACCCTTAAGCCATCCTAGGTGTACATGACTTTCTTCATATAAATGAAGAAATATTTGCCGTAGTAAATCAATGCGGACGGCCGTCTACCGGAAGCTAGTTATTTTAGTTGATAAGTTTTAAATATGAATATTTTTCTTACACAAACGCATCGTTTCACTTCAGAAGGCCTTTATTAACCCCTCGGAGCCTGTGGAGCACTTTATGATGGACAGATGCACTTTTATAATGGATAGATGCACTTTTATGATGGATAGATGCACTTTTATGATGGACAGATGCACTTTTATGATGGATAGATGCACTTTTATGATGGATAGATGCACTTTTATGATGGATAGATGCACTTTTATGATGGATAGATGCACTTTTATGATGGACAGATGCACTTTTATGATGGATAGATGCACTTTTATGATGGATAGATGCACTTTTATGATGGACAGATGCACTTTTATGATGGATAGATGAACTTTTATGATGGACAGATGCACTTTTATGATGGATAGATGCACTTGTATGATGATAGATGCACTTTTATGATGGACAGATGAACTTTTATGATGGATAGATGCACTTTTATGATGGACAGATGCACTTTTATGATGGATAGATGCACTTTTATGATGGACAGATGCACTTTTATGATGGATAGATGCACTTTTATGATGGACAGATGCACTTTTATGATGGATAGATGAACTTTTATGATGGACAGATGCACTTTTATGATGGATAGATGCACTTTTATGATGGATAGATGTACTTTTATAATGAATAGATGCACTTTTATGATGGATAGATGCACTTTTATCATGGACAGATGCACTTTTATGATGGATAGATGCACTTTTATAATGAATAGATGCACTTTTATGATGGATAGATGCACTTTTATCATGGACAGATGCACTTTTATGATGGATAGATGCACTTTTATGATGGATAGATGCACTTTTATGATGGACAGATGCACTTTTATGATGGATAGATGCACTTTTATCATGGATAGATGCACTTTTATGATGGATAGATGCACTTTTATGATGGACAGATGCACTTTTATCATGGACAGATGCACTTTTATCATGGATAGATGCACTTTTATCATGGATAGATGCACTTTTATGGACTTCAAAACTTAAATGGCCATTCACAAGAAGAAAGTCATATACACCTAGGATGACTTGAGGATGAGTAAATCATGGGCTAATTATCATTTTTGGGTGAACTATCCCTTTAAGGAAAGACTCAAGAACAGTTCGGCAGGACCTCATGGGTCCAAATCCATTGGTAAACCCATCACGGCCTCTTCCTCTCATGTGACCCGGGGGTCTGAAGCCTTTCATCATCATCATCATCCCACGTCCACCACGAATCCCACGGCCCATCCGGCCACCTCTGCCACGAAACTTCATCCCACGACCCCTGCAAATAACCAGAACCAAACCACACATTATACCTTTATTTCAACTGTTTCAAAGCAGCTTCACAGTAATAACCAGGAATTAACTTCATCAAATGAGACAAATTCTCTAAAAACTCATTATTCAGTTCAGTTCAATAAGTGCGCAAAGTTAATCAATTATGAAACGAGTTCTACAGAAGACAATAATGTCATTATTTAACTCCATAACAGACGCTATGTTGCGAATTCAACTTGGAATATCGCATAAAACATTTGCGAATAAAGCAGCAAGTGTAAGAGAACAAAATCGCCACTTCCTGGTAAATTGGTGCGGAATATCAGTAATAAAACTGTAAGTTGCTGCAATCGGGCTGTTTTTCCCTCCATCATAAATGAGTGTGTCACAGAGCGTCAGACGAAACACAAACTCTTGCGTTCGGATGCTGGTGTTCGGGAACACACTCGTGTGTGAAACGCTTCTGGAGGGAATTAAACCAAATCATTCTGATCACACACTTCGACTCCGGCGTTTCAGAAACACCAAACCAACATTTGAGATGCTGCGATGCCATTGGTCCGCTAGTTACTCCAGTTATCCAATCACAGCCTCCGCTGAGGTTTTAAAAAAAAAGGATTTTATTCAGTAAATGTGTTTCCGTCGTAGTTCATCCACGTCGTCTTATCAGATAAAAAAAAAAAAAGACCGTTCGCAAAGACCCGACACCTTTAGTTACTGTTGCTATGTCCGACAAGCCACACCTCTCTCTAACACACACACACACACACACACCATGTTCTCATGCAGTGAACAATACATCGCGGAGCAGAGAGGACACACACTGACAGACAGGACTTTTGATATGAAACAAAGTCTCAACTTTCAAATTTGGTAATTTTTTTTAAGAAATGTAAACAGTAAATACCGTTTTGTGGCTGTTTAATGTGTGACAGATCGCTCAGTTAAAGCCGCTCGTGAACCGATCATCTCTTCTAGTTCTTTATAGCATCAAATAAACATGAATGAACATCAGAAGGAATGTGTTTTAAACGTGGAAAGGCCTCAGTACACCGTTTCTCAAGTTCAAATCCTCACACGTTAATCTACTAACTCTCCTGATGGCTTTGTCGGACAAAAATGGCAGATTCGGCGGATTATGACTGGTCAGATCGCCTGTCAATCAAACTCCCGGGTCAACGGGTCAATTGAGAACATACGTTTTTTTAATGCACATTTTATGTTTTTATCCAGCTTTTTTATATGCGACATCTCAAAAATGTGCATAAAAATAGGTGGATGGAAAATAGGTGGATGAGAATAACCAATGACAGTTGAAGCTTTGGTCATGTGACCTACCTGAACTTGTTGTCAGACGAAGGCTCCTCTTGCGAGGGCGTTTCTGTGGCCTCCATCACTTCTGTCGTCTCCTCCACCTGCTCCGCTTCGGCATCCATCTGGAAAATATTGGTGCTTTTTAAGTGTACGCTGAGAATTGATGCCTGTCAGTCATATATAACAGCAGCAAACACTATGAACACATAACATCTGCCTTCACACCAGTCCTAAAACCTTCACCTTTGACCCAAATCCAGATTCAAGCGCCAATGTCAAATGTTTGACGGTTTTCCTTTGGCCTCTCGCCTCGGGAAGCACATGGACGCCACACGACGAGCTTAACATGCCAGAACCTCCGTCATCGCACGGCCTGCTGGGATATAAGCAGCTGATCTGGGCCACGGGGATTTCAGGGCACAAGCCGTGTATTAATAGTGTGAACGCACACGGACAACTGTAAAATGAAGCATCTCTAAAAAACTGCAGAGGATTTTGCTAATGGAAACGATGCAAGACAAGAGAGAAAACATCTCAAGATAATGAGAAACAGATCATTTTAACAGTTCATGGCTCATCGTAGACCTCGTGAAATTTCAGGAATTTGAGGCAGGGGATATCAAATATATCTATAAATAATTCATATTTTAATTAGGCTTTAATTTACACCCTGAATTGCCACCTGATATTGGTAGGAGGAGGGGTTTCTCAAAGCAGAGAGCATTTATTGGATAATAATTTGCATACAACGCTGAGTGCACGTTATATCAGCAATATAATTCATTTTTCTATTTTAATATTTCTATGTAAATTTGCATACACCCCTGAGTGCACGATTATATGGTACATTTTTCTATTTAAATATTTCTATGTATTATATGGAATTTAAAGGATACTATAAAATCATATATTTGCTCGGTGTTTATGATGATATTATACATGAATATGATGAATATTGTTACTGAAAGTGTGTTTAGGCCCACAAAATAACATAAATGATGATTTATCTATGATTAACAAGCTCTTAATTCATTAATTTCACACATTCAGAGATGTACTGTAACGTTAGGCTTAAAAAGTCATTCTGTCGCCATAATCACAGCTGAACGAAATCATCAGCCGAGGACACAAATAAACAATGAACTCTCACATATTTACAGCTAGCTAAATGCTAACAACTGAAGTTATTCAATAGAATTAGCGAAGGCGACTGTGTGATTTAACGGCTCGCCTCACCGACATTAAACACTCACACGCTCTATTTCGAGCTCACAGCGCTTCTTCCGTGACTTACCTTATGAGATTGAGAGCTCTTATAAACAACGAGCCTTAAAAATATAAAGTGTTATGCACTGTACTCTAAAAAAAATAAGCATCCGTCTATTAAATCGTGAAACCTCGCGCGTTTATTCGGCTTTGAAATGGCGGCCCGCGCCGCACCGTCACATCGAGCGCTGATTCTCTTTGTCAGAGCGTCATTGTACCACGAGGCCCCGCCCACACCGAACACAGGCGCGCTGTGATTGGCCAGTGCTCTTGTCGCAAGAAATACGTCATGATAATCGCTGTTGTGCGTAAACAGGTTTTAATGCTAAACTTTTATCAGGCAATATATCTCTAATCTCTAATCATTAAAGTATTAATGGTGTAAAAATTATAGATTCAAAATTCTATAACTTCTGTATTAAAAAATGATGTAGAACTACATTATTGTCTAAATGCAAACCTTTTTGGAACTCGATATATAACGTTAACTAGATTGATTGGAAAGAGGTCTGGAGTTTACCCAGTAAATACTCTCTAACCAATAAAGTTAAAGAAGTTACATATAAAGTTATTCATTTGATTTACCCAGTGAGACAAGTAGACTAAATGCGTCTTTCGTAATTTAGAAGAAGCATCCATAAAACGTTTATTTTTTGAATGTGTATTCACCCAATTGTTTTGGATTGATATTGAACATCTAACATCACAAATGTAAAAATTCGACTATCTGGTAAAGATATAATTTTGTTATATAAAAGTAAGTGTTTGGAACAAAATTTGGTGATTAACTTAATAATTATGTACGGAAAATACCACATACACAAACAGAAATGGACTAATAATAAACATTATATTATTTAAAATTGAACTCAAGCATTATATTGAGGCCTTAAAAGAAGTAAGAAATATAAAAGCAACGGATGTATAGAATT
The DNA here is from genome assembly GCA_030578255.1 of Tiaroga cobitis. Classification (NCBI taxonomy): domain Eukaryota; kingdom Metazoa; phylum Chordata; class Actinopteri; order Cypriniformes; family Leuciscidae; genus Tiaroga; species Tiaroga cobitis. The sequence goes on from CM060594.1 coordinate 42,795,124, forward strand.
TTCTTTTCTTTTTGGAATTTTTTGTAAGTTATCTCCTGTATAATTTTTGTTATTTTATTTGTTTTTTATTGTTTATTCTGTTTCTTTTTATGCTATTATGAATGTAATAGAGGATAGCTGAATACATTGTGATCATCTGTATGTGTATGTTGTTATTGTTCTGTTATGCAATGAAAAAATAAAAGATAGGTTTTATTGCTAAACATTTTTAATCCACAAATGTAGATCTTTTTTTATCTCTCCTTTTTGTAGTCTTTAAGACCTATTTGGCACAATGTCTAAAAGCTCTGTCAAAAACTAAAAATGGAGGTTATGGAGGTTTTAGTGTTTAGAATGGTTATTTATTTATTACTTTAGAAACTGTGCAGATATTTTCTTGCTTTATTTATTTGTATATTTCTTTATTTTTACTTATCTTATTGTATCTAAGCCCTTGTTATATTGAGTAAGTTGTCTGCAAATTGAATGCCATCTTATTTACACTTTTTGAATTACTTAATTTAAAAAAAAAATACATACAAAAGTCACCCATATTTGAACGTTTTAGTTTCAAATCCACTTTTATCTTGACATAAAGTACAAAAACCAGTTTACATCAACACGAACAAGATGTTTATTCAGCAATTTAAATTTAAAAGACACACTAATATTAGACATCGACATTCCACTCAAGCATCAGCAAGAAATATTTACATCAGTAAAACATGAGTGGATAAACAAACAAACAGAAAAATAAAAATCTGTACAAAAACAACCTAAAATCCAAAAATAAAGATTCTGTATCGGCATCCATAACCAGCTAACAAATGTATGTTCTAACAAAAAAAGAAAAAATTATGGAAACAATGATTTGCAATGTTTCTAAAACGTTTTCAATTGCTTAGTTTAAAAACGATACGATCACATTCTCATAACATTCTTAGAACATTCGTCGAGTACAAATAACAAAGAATTTTCATTTTTGCGTGCACTGTGCCTTTAAGAGAACGTTATTCAGGTAAAAAACATCATAAAAATCATCTTAACAGTGAAAAGTGAAAGTTGTGGGAACATTCCCTGATAGCTGGGCGATTCCACGAATAATTTTTAACATCCATTAAAATCTTTCCATTGCACAAAAGGTTCTTTATAGACGGCATCATCAGACGCACGCGCGTTGCCACGGTTACGCGTCTGGCCCGAAGTAAACTTCCGGTCTGTGTTGGTTTATCGGTCTGGCTAGTGGCCAGTAAAATGACACATTTTTTTGTGTAGCAAGCTCCTTCAAAGCTAACTATTTTGAAGCTGTAGCTTGACAAACTACAAGCTGCTCCACGGAGTTTCACGCTGATCATGTGTTTGACGTGACCAGATCAATTTACACAACACAGAGAGAGCCGTCGTTGACCGTTGGTCCCGTCAGCGCCGCGCATGCGCAGATTGCTGGTCGAGGATGCAGGAGAGTTCTTTAATGTACTGAATGGTGTATTTGAGGGTTTGTATCTTGGTTAACGGTTGTCCTCTCCTACTGTACACCGGTGGCAGGTAATCCCGGAGCTGATGAAGAGCCTCCGCCAGACTGCGCATGCGCAGCTTCTCCCGTTCGCTAGCCTTCATTCTCCTTTTCACGCTCATCTTCACTTTGGGCTTCAGTTGCGACTCGCATCCTCCGCTATTGCTGGAGCGCGCGTCCGGGGACGAGCACGCGGACTCCGGCGAGGACGCGCTGCAAGAGTCGCCAAACGCCCGGTCCTCTTCTTCTCTGCTCCAGTCCCACTGAGACAAAACTTTGGCCGTGTACACATCGACATCGATCCGCGCCATGTCTTCGTTCAGCTTATCCATCTATCTATCATGTGTGACAAAACGTCTCTTTTATACCCCGAGAACTTTACGAGCGCGAGGTTCAAAGAGAGACGCGCGCATGCGCAGAAGACTGATGGACGCGCGCGCTTCTTGACACCCGGGTGCGAATAAGGCGATGTTGGCGGATAACGTGTAAGTGAAAAGAAAATAATTAGGTTCCCCTTTTGTGGGAAATGAGTCTTTAAGTCGACACGGCGGCACTTAGCAGATTGATGCGATCAGACGCGCGCAAAAGCTCAGAGAATCACACAAACTTCACAGATGCGGCACTTATGATTAACATAGTTTCATTGGGAGGAGACACTTTTACACGCACATCGTGAAAAATAAAACCTCTCATCTTATCATGGCCTTGTGTGTTTTTTATATTAGCAGATAAAAATATATATACTTTTTTTTCCAAATATATATATTAAAAACATTATTTTTCTTTAAAATACTTGGCTTGATGGTAATGAGTGCAGTGTTGGGGACAGTCATTCTTTATGATAAGAAATGGTAAATATTAATGGCAAATAATAAGTGCAAAAAATGCTGTCCTGATTTGAACGATTTTTATGAGCTTAGAATTATGAGAACAAGTTAAAAGTACTTCAACTTGAACTAAAATGGAAATTAGCTTAGCAAATAACTGAAATAAAGTTTTCTATATTTATTTTTACATTTTACTTTAAATATATATATATATCTCATTTATAAGGGGAAATTAATATATATACATATATATACACACACACACATACATACATCATATATATATATATATATATATATATATATATATATATATATATATATATATATAGAGAGAGAGAGAGAGAGAGAGAGAGAGAGAGAGAGAATTTCACTGAGGGGTTTGTTTCTTATATCATTTGCCTGATTTTATACATTTTATTCATAAAAAAAAGGTGAAAATGTATTTTTTCTGTCTGTTGACAGTATTTTCTGATATAGAGTGATAAAGAGAAATCAAAAAAAAAAAAACATTTTAATCTAACATATGTATATATATAGTCTATATGTAATTTTTTACTATTAAAACACATTCTTGAATGATTTCTGAATTCCCCCATGTGTAACTTTACTGACGTGCGCTGATGTCTGACATGTGTGTGAGCTGACGGTGTGTGTGTGTGTGTGTGTCGCAGCTGTCAGATCTTTCATGTCTGGGAAGGTGTGACACCTGTCACTCATGATCAAGGCCTGAGGAAGTGCAGGCGTTTATGCCCTTATTAGGACCACACTGTTACTTTATCCTGATGTTATTCTGACAAGCTCTTTCAGCCGAGAGGAGGTTTTGTTCTTTACGGCAATCTGTGCTTTTTAATAATGTGCCTATTGCAACGATGCACTTTAATTTAATCGGGAATGACTGAATATTAACCCAAAATGAAACTAAAAAAATATACAAATAACGTCTAATTCGAAACTACAATGAATAAATATACACAGAATAAATGCAATTTTTTTTTCTGCTTTCATTATTTTGAATTCATGCGTTTGAACATAATTTGCATCATATGACAGATCCATAATTGTATATCTCCTTTTTATTATTTCTTAACTTTAACCTTGTTCTGTTTTTGTCCTAAGATAGAATTATTATACTTGCTAAAGACTATAAATACACAAATGTGATATTTCAATGGCATCTGTAATTGTGTCATGTATTTTGTTTATGTGCAGAAAATCTAAATAAAGTAAAAAAAGGCA
>CM060594.1:42811181-42821181 GCA_030578255.1 Tiaroga cobitis
CAAAATCATAATCCAGATGGGGAATAAGAAAAAGGTTGGTATGGTCTGTAAACAAATATAAATGTCGCAAGAACAAGTGACTCCTCCAGAGGCTGCCAATCCCCTGGACGAAGTGGCGTGGAGAGGGTGGAATCCAAGGTTTTATCCTCTCCACAATCAAATCGGAAGCAGGTAACAGGAGTGTGCGATCTCCCACGCCCTCCTGAAGAACACCGCCCCCAGCAGGCGAGCAAGGGAAACGCAGGGTCGTAACACCTCCCTACAAAAAAAAAAGATTCGGCAACGAATCTAAAACACAAAACAAAGGAAAAAAAAACAGTTAAGCACTACCCAGAACAAACACAATAAAGGTTCTGGTGATCTAGAGGTATGTCGTCTTCTCTTCATTCCTCAACACCTCTGGGCCCTAGAGATGCAAAGAAAAGAACGGACAATACAAAAATTACATTACACTCTAGACAGTGCGTCAGCTATAACGTTGTCTTTTCCTCGAATATGTTTGATCTCGAGATGGAAAGGTTGTAAGATAAGACTCCATCGCATGAGTCGCTGATTTCTATTTCTCATCCGATTCAAAAAGACCAAAGGATTATGATCCGTATAGATAATAATCGGTGCAGCAATTGATCCTAGATATATTTCAAAATGTTGAACAGCCAACACTAGCGCAAGAGCTTCTTTCTCAATGGTAGAATATACCTGTTGATGTCGGTTAAGTTTCTTAGAAAAGTAACTTACAGGATGTTGAACCTGGTTCGAGTCCTCCTGCAGGAGAACAGCACCCATACCACAAGCACTTGCATCTATTGCAAGAATAAAAGGCTTGGCAAAGTTTGGAGCTGTTAAAACAGGGGCACACGCCAGCAAAGCCTTGCAATTTTCGAAAGCTTGCTGACAAGGTTCAGTCCACTGGAAAGACAACTTCGGACTCAATAAATCGGTAAGAGGCGAGACTACGCTGGCAAAATTTTCGCAAAAACTCCGATAATATCCCACCATTCCAAGGAACCGTCGGAGTTCACGACGAGTGGTGGGAGCGGGAAAATTACAGATAGCTTCGACCTTAGTCTCAATGGGTCTTACACAACCATTTCCCACTATCTTACCTAAATAGGTAACGGTTGCCTTCGCGAATTCGGACTTGGCGAGATTAACCGTAAGATTAGCTTTGACTAAACGAGAAAACAGTTCTTTGATCTGGTCAAGATGTTCAGACCAAGATGAACTATACAACACAATGTCGTCAAGATATGCCTCACATCCTGACATTCCATACAGTATACGGTTTACGAGTCGCTGAAAAGTCGCAGGTGCATTTCGAACCCCGAAAGGCATAACCGTATACTGTAGGAAAGCATCAGGCGTAACGAAAGCAGATAATTCCTTCGCCCGACTAGTCAAAGGCACCTGCCAATACCCCTTCAAGAGGTCGAATTTGCTGACATAACAGGCAGAGCCAACATGATCAATGCAATCATCAATTCGAGGTAATGGGAAGCAGTCCGGCTTTGTCAGATTATTAAGTTTCCGATAATCTGTGCAGAAGCGATATGAGCCATCAGGTTTATTTACTAAAACACAAGGAGAACTCCACGAACTGAAACTAGATTCAGCCAGATTATGAGCAAGCAGATAATTCACCTCTTGTTTCAGCAAATCTCTTTTAATAGGATTGACTCGATAGGCATTCTGTTTAACGGGACATGAGGTTCCTACATCTATATCATGTTCTATGATAGAGGTGCGACCAGGAACATCAAGAAAAAGAGAGGGAAATGATATCACCAACTCAGTGACATCACTCTTCTCTTTCTCCGTCAAATAAGAAAGATGAGACGACAGGTTATAAAGAATCTCAGAGTTTTTAAGTCGCCCGTCAACTTTTTCTCGAGAAAGAAAACCCTCGTCCTCATCAGCATTCTCCAAAGAATACCCACTCGTTTTGTGAGAGAGAGGAGATGATTCTGAAAGAGAGTCACAAATGTTTACCACATTAACAGTAACAGAATGAACAGGAGCTGTATACGATTTCAACAGGTTACTGTGACAAACTTGTACATTTTTCCTCCGGTCAGGAGTATTCAACAGATAATTGTTATCAGAAAGACGTTTAACTACACTGTAAGGGCCTGTAAATTTAGCTTGGAACGGATTAGCAGGTAGGGACAGCAAAGCGAGTACTTGATCACCCACCTGAAATTCTCTTAACTTAGCTTTCCTATCAAAGCGTTGTCGCATCTTTAGTTGAGTCTTACTCAACTTCTTTTTAGCGAGAGCTCTTGCCTCATATAATCTACGCCGAAATCCGCTCACATAATCCGAAATGTTTTCAGACAGTTTAGGCATACGCCACTCCTCAGCTAACACAGCCGTAGGTCCTCTCACTACATGTCCGAACACCAATTCATTCGGGCTAAACCCAAGACTTTCTTGGATTACCTCACGTATCGCTAATAACATCCACGGCAGACCTTCTTCCCAATCCGCATCGAGTTCCACACAATATGACCTTAATAGGGACTTCAGGGTTTGATGAAACCTCTCAAGGACTCCTTGACTCTGCGGATGATAAGCGCTAGAAATATTGTGGTTTACTCGAAGTTGACGCAGGGCTTTTGAGAACTGTTTCGACATGAAGTTCGAACCCTGATCGGACTGAATGACTTTAGGAATTCCAAAGGTCGACATGAAATTAGTGAGGGCCTTCAAGACAGATTTAGTAGTAATGGACCTTAACGGATAAGCAGCCGGATAACGAGTAGTCTGACACATAACGGTTAAAAGGTATTGGTGACCAGTCTTGGACCGAGGCAAAGGACCAACACAGTCAACTACCAAATGTTCAAAAGGAGTGGACACGACGGAAATAGGTTGCAACGGAGCAACAGGAACTTTTTGGTTTGGCTTACTGGTGATCTGGCATGTGTGACAAGATTGAATATGTTTTGCCACATCTCGTTTCACCTTAGGCCAATAGAACTGTCGTAAGACCCGATCATACGTTTTACGAACTCCGGTATGGCCAGCAAGTCCTTGATGAGCTAAATGCAACACAGAGTCCCTCACTGTAAAAGGAACCACAATCTGAGTTTTAGGTTCTAGAGAAACATCTTTACGCAGGACCACTGTCCGACAAAGCAACCCATCTTCAAGAAAGTACGAAGAGGAGAGAGGATCAGAACACTTCTTAGACCCTACTGCAGAAAATAAAGGTCTAAGACTGTCATCACTTTGTTGAGCTCGAATTAAATCCTCTCGAGAAATCTGCAACAAAGAAGCCAAAGAGTAGTCATCACCATCAGAGAGATCAACATTGGTTTTCTCAGGAGTGGACAGAACCTGAGATGTATCCGCAGAGTCACTTTGCAGCGCTGTCGAATCTCTCTGGTCAGAAGACAACGAAGAGCAGGACTTCAGGTCTCTTTGCCCAAGACATTTAGACACATCAGATCCTGCCTCACCTGTATTAACAGTATAAAAGAAGGTGTCATGCAGTGGAACTTCAACTTGACTTTCAGATAATGGTTTAGCCATTGATCGAGTAACTGCACATGCTGGAAACAAATCAGGAAATTCTTTGCCATTTCCAACATCAGTTTTACTAGGTATTGAGGCTATTATGGGCAGAGCGGCCACATCACTCCGTCCCCAAACATTCCCACCAGCTAAATCATTTCCCAGAATAAATGTAATCCCAGGCACCGGCAGTGCAGCACGAACACCAACTACTACTTCACCAGATACAACGGCAGAGGAAAGATGGATGCGATGCAAAGGCACTTCAACGAACCTCATCTCAAAACCTCGCACTAGTACATGAGTTCCAGTAGCGGTTTCAGAAGTCAAGGGTAAAATTCCCTCTAACAGAAACGACTGCGCAGCCCCTGTATCTCGAAGAAGACGCACTGGCACCGTTTCATTTGAACCAGGCAATGACACATTTCCCTCAGTGATAAAGGGTGTATAATCAACAGAAGTTATACCCTGATTAACAAATTTATCACTAGAACCAGATAAATGACAATCTTTCTCATCACAAATGTCAACAGCAACTGGTAAGGTAGAAACCAAAACAACAGATTTCGACAATCTCTCTTTCTTCTTGAGTATCTGACAGTCAGATATTTTATGACCAGGCTTTTTACAATAAAAGCAAACCATGTCTCGTGAGAGTACAGGTTTACTAAAATATTCAGCATCTGTCGACTTAATATTCCTACGCAACACAGGAGACTTTGTCTTAGGTTGAAAACAAGACTTAAACTTACTCATATTGTGAGTTTTAATACCAACTGAACTGAATGACCCATGATGGGTTAACACAAATTCATCAGCCAAGATAGCGGCTTCAGAAAGTGTATTCACCTTATGTTCAGTGAGATGTGTAGCTACAACATGAGGAACACAATGTTTGAACTCCTCTAAGAGTACTAATTCCCTTAACTGCTCTTTAGTTGTAACTTTCATTGAAGTGCACCAACGATCAAATAAGTTCTCTTTTTCTCTGGCAAATTCAACATGAGTACATTCATCAGCTTTACTCAAAGTCCTAAATTTCTGACGATATGCCTCAGGCACGAGTTCATATGCATGTAACACAGCAGATTTCACAACATCATACTCACCACTCTGTTCCAATGAGAGTGCTGAATAAACTTCCTGAGCTTTACCTGTGAACACACACTGTAATAATAAAGTCCAAAAGCTTTTCGGCCATTTCATGGACAAAGCAACACGTTCAAAGTGATAGAAATATTTATCCACTTCCTTTTCAGAAAATGGTGGCACTAACCTCATATTTCTGTGAACATCAAACACAGGTTCACCTGCATTCGCATGCTGTTGTGGAACAGGAGGCACATTCGCTTGTGAAGCTTCAGCTGTCTTTGCTGCTAATTCTAACTCCAACTTTTTTATCTCAAATGCCCTCTCGTCACGTTCCCTCTCTAACTGAAACGTTCTCTCTTCACGTTCCTTCTCTAACTGAAGCGTTCTCTCTTCTAAATCAAGCTCCATTTTCCTCATAGCTAACTGATGATTTAATTTTCTCTCTTCGAATTCTCTCTCTACCGCTCGCTCTTTCATAGCGCAATCATCACGTTCAGCACGAATTTTCGCGGCATCTAAACACAATTGCTTCTCTTGCAAAGACAATTCTGGAAATTTCGTCTCACTTTCACTATAAACCTCAGCAGGAGTAGACACAAACAATTCACTGGGAGTAATTAACTCAGTGCTTACCTCTATAACTCCTCTATCAACAAGTGACCGCTTCAGAGTAGTCACCATTGTTTCCTTCAGCCTCTTTTCCCGAGAAGTAAAATCGACACTGAAGCGTTCGGCGATTTGCACCAACTGCTCCTTTGTACAACTCTCAAGCAAAGCTTCTGATGGACACGCAAAGAAATCTTCTATCACCGAAGACATTTTGTTCGTATATGTATACGCACAATCACAAAACGAGACCACTAACTACCACACGTGAAATGCTGTTTACCCGAAATACAACTCCCATAAGCCACTACTTCAAAACACTACGTCACTGTATTACGCAACCTATGCTCATTAAAAAACTTCTAAAGACTTCCCACAAGTCAAAACACAGTGTACGCGCGAAAATAAACCGCACTATACACAAAAGCGACAATTTATCCTCATTTATTTTTGCAAAATGGATTTACCGTTTACAATGAGAAAACTCCAGCTCCTAACTCAGAAAACACTAACTAAATCCTACCTGGTCTTCAGAGATGTACCGGGCTCGAGGCGACATTAAACGCTGAACTCCGCGACAATCAGTCAAACTGAAAGTCCGGAAGCGTACCCCCTACAGAGAGTTAATCTCCACCCAGGATAACCTCCAAAAACAAGAAAGGCAAAATAACAAAACAAAACAACAAACAGTGATCCGTCGGAAGGATTGTATTCACAATCCAGCTGGAAACACTCTAACTCACCAGAGTTCTCATTTATAAAGGAATCCATTCACAAAAACATACACACATACAACCCATACTTACCAACGTTTCCTACCCCCATAGGATCCCGGACGAGCCCCCACTTATGTTACGGCCAGCTCGTTTCAACCGTACATAAAGGGATACAAGTACAAGAAAATTACTTGCAAGAGGTTTTATTAGCTTACAACAAAAAGTGTAAACAACTTAGGATAACAAAGTCTAGGGTTCAAAATCATAAGGGGACAAAATCATAATCCAGATGGGGAATAAGAAAAAGGTTGGTATGGTCTGTAAACAAATATAAATGTCGCAAGAACAAGTGACTCCTCCAGAGGCTGCCAATCCCCTGGACGAAGTGGCGTGGAGAGGGTGGAATCCAAGGTTTTATCCTCTCCACAATCAAATCGGAAGCAGGTAACAGGAGTGTGCGATCTCCCACGCCCTCCTGAAGAACACCGCCCCCAGCAGGCGAGCAAGGGAAACGCAGGGTCGTAACATCTGCCAAGTGTCTTCTTTAAAATTCAACCAAACTTAAGTCTGTGTTCCCAAGCTTCACATTTTTTGGACCAGTGTGTAACTTTTTTTAATTGATACACAAGGGTTAAAGCTCCCTAAGTGTGTTTTGGCGTCTCCTACAACAGGTTCACATGCATCCGAGATCAAAAAACTTAAATTTTCTAATAATATCTATTGCAGCATCATCTCTTTCCTCTCAGTGTCTGAAACGCTTCGTTCGGAGCTTCAGTCTCTCTAAGCTCCGCCCCTCTGAGAGCTGCTCTGCTGTGATTGGTCAGAAACGCTCATTATCATATCTGACTCTCAGCTCTTGATCACAGTGATACGAACAGTAACGATGGCGTGGGTTTCACCGTATCAATCTCAGAAAACAGCGTCTTCTCGACACGAACAACACGAGCCGAACTCTCCCAGTCTCAGATACACTACAGTGTTTGAGGGCGGAGCTAAGAGACGCTGCTCAGCCAATCAGGACCAGCGGCGGGGATTATGCTAATTAGTTACATGTGAGACTGGAATTACTGACTCGTTTCAGCAGATCAGAATCGATTCTTTTAGTTAGGAGACAATAAGGTTTTACATTCACAAACAGCTCTACTACACACTGCATGAAAGGTGACGCCCGACAAAGTGACTTTAATCATCTGAATAAACGCATACACACCTCTCTGAGAACGGCCTTGAACCGGCCTCTGCTGGTGTTTTTAGCGGCTGGTTTCGTGACGCTCTTGGCCTTCAGGCCGCCGAATCTCATCTCAGTGCGTTTGCTCATGGTTTCGGCTTTGATTCTGGGAGCTTCTCCTTCCATCACAAACACCAGCTTCACACCCATCAGAGTGAGCGAAGACACGCGGAAGAACAGATTCCTGTACGACACACACGTCATCATGTGAGCCACTCTGAAATCAAACCACTTAGATCGCAATTTCCATGTAATCGCTCTTTAAAGCTGCAGTGTGTGATGTGTAGCGGCATCTAGTGGTGAGGTTGTGAACTGCACCCAACAGAAGTTACGGTGGCCGACAGGAAGTGATGTCGTCGTCTGAGACAGCAGAGAGTAGCCAGTTAAACAATGAGGTTTCTTTACAAAGATACATTAAGAAATTAGGTTTACTTAATTATTAAATAAAACAATGTTACTGTGAATATTATTGTGACTTGTTCATCGTTGTGTCAGTGTTTTACTCGCTGACTTTAGCAGCTTCTGATCATGAAGAACAACACAGCGACGAAGCGCGTTTGTCCGCTCAGGGCCACCGTAGAAACGTGTGTGTAAGCGGACCTGCGGTGTGTGTAGAGAGAAACGCCTCATTATAAGCTAATAAACACATAACGCTTCATTATGTACGCTTCATACGCCACTGAACACATAGTTATGTTTATGATATTGCATTTGTCAACAGATCCTCTGAAATATTACACACTGCACCTTTAAACCGATGCGTGCGGTTTCAGTGCGATTAATTGTGCAGCGCTAATAGATGCCACTCTAGACTCACCTGAGATGCGGCTTTGTGACTTTACCCATCATGCCCTGCACATGCTGGGCCTCACAGACCCACAGGCTGAGATCCACGGCGAGGGTTTTCCCGGACAGACTGTAGAGCGGGACACACTGCCGGACCGGCTCCAGAATCGACCAGAGCTCAGAAACACCCATGACCTTCAGAGGACACAAACACACTCATAACACACGAGGAATATTTCTTTGAATTTTCTATGAATACAAGCTTTCCTGAAGCCCGAACAGGAGAGCGCTGGCGCTTGCAACGCCAAGGTCATGGGTTCGATTCCCAGGGAAAGCAAGAACTGATAACAATGTAAATGTGTAACCTTGGAATGCAATACAAGTCACTTTGGATAAAAGCGTCTGCCAAACGCATAAACGTAAATGTAAATATACATATATATATATATGTTGTTTAATATCTATGTTAGTGTATGTGTGTATAAAGAACACCACAGACACAGTGTAATCATCATGGGAAAATCTCAAGAGTAAAACTGGGAGTTGTGAAAAATATGATACACCGATGTTTGATACGCCAGATGAGAAGTTTATCTATGTATCATCTTTAAATCACTTTTATAACTGTTTTAATTTTCCTTGCTTTAATTTTTTTATTATTTGAATTCGTTTCTGAGTAAAGTACTTTGAATTACCAGTGTATGAAATGTGCTATATAAATAAAATTGCATTGTATTGCCTATTCACACACACATATATATATATAACGTTAACCTTTATGTATTTTTGTATATGCACATACAATATGTCTGTAAGTATATATATATATATATATATATATATATATATATATATATATATATATATATATATATCCTATCCAATCCAACATAGGCTATTAAAGTACGTTACAAGTATCCACTATTCAGATGACCAAGACACAAAATGAAAATAATGTCAACTCTGACATCCCAGCGCTACAATTTATAAGGAGCAATTGTTACTTACATATGTTATATGTATCTTGATGTGTGAAGAAGTGATGTTTATAAGTTTAATCTGTTGTTTTGAAGATATTTTTGTTGTGTAAAGCCTCCAGTTTGAATATTTGAACTCGCGCCGAATCGAGAGTCAGGATTCACATCAGCGCCTCTAACGGTCAGGAGGAGAACACTCGCTGAACACTCGCTTAATGTCGTTTCAAAATGTACAATTATTTTACTTTTTATTTATTTATTATAAAAAACACAAACATTAATTTCTTAATTAGATTGATAACTGTTAAAAAATATAGATAAAAAAGAAAGAATTGAATTATCAGTGATTTATAAAGGATGTGACGTCTTCAGAGACCCGTATGTAGTACGTGACGTGTCTCAATCCCGGAATTCAGCAGCGCAGGAACTCTCGAGCTGCGGGCAGATTGATTCATCATAAACATCACACAGACAGCACAATAATTGTGAGTAATACAGTAGATTGAACTATAAATTGTTGAAGCATCAATTACACCAGCAGCAGTTTTGATCTTTGATGATTCTCGTGTCGTTTGATCATCATATGACGTCATGTTGTGTGTTGCACTTCAGAACAATAATCATGCGATGTCTTTTAAATACCATGTAATTGTCATGATAAATCAGTGTGTAATCTTTCATCACCGTGGTATCTGAATTGCACTATAACGTACATGCGGTTGCAATTTTCTATTTTATTTCTTACATGGTTTTTCCTTCATAGTTATACTAGTGTTTAGCAGCCAAGTTCAAGTAGTTAAAAACTCCATTCATTTTGTTAATCGATGGTATTTGCTTCTGCTAAAGACGTCAGCCCGCATTATTTCAGCTTTTTTTTTTTAATAATCGTATTTAACAACAGAATTCCCTGTGGAAAAACTACATTACCCATGATGCTCGTACCGAAAATCACACCAATCAGAGAGTCGAAAAATGCAACATGCTCCAAAATAGCCCCGCCCACTCCCATAATGCATTTGAATCTCCCTACGCGCTCAAAATTCCTAAATATTTGTATGTATATTTTGCGATACATGTAA
>CM060594.1:42828681-42861181 GCA_030578255.1 Tiaroga cobitis
GTCGCTCAGCTTGGCCTGTAGGGGGCGTGTGGAGAGGCTGGAGGGCTGGAGCGAGTACAGACCTGCCGTGCTGATGGAGCTGATGGAGCAGGGGCCCGGGGCCCCGACGACACCCCCAGGGGACGAAGAGGCGGAGGAAGAGGAGGAGGAGGAGGAGGAGGGAGAGAGAGCGGGGCGAGCGAGGCTGGAGCGGAGAGAGAGCCGCGGGTGCTGATGATGCGGACGCCTCTTCTCCTGCGCTTTACAGTCTAAAGCGGGACACAAAACAACATCTCTATAGACCAATCAGGAGGAGACATCACAGTTACATCACAAAGTTACGCGCAGAGTGGTGGCAGAACAGAAATATAGCGGTAGCAAGCGGAGGAAAATGGCCGAAAATCCACAGAATAAAAGGATTTTTTTTTTTGTGCTTTTGTATGTCAGAATAAAAAAAAATACGGTCTCCATTATTATAGTTCCATCATTGAAGACACACTTTTTTTAAGCTAAACACAGACGTTTACGTTGCAAATCACAGACTGGACTGATGAAACCTGCAATTAGTCTACTATTAAAGCATTAATGTAAACAGTAAGTCTACGTAATATTCACATATGCAGTTCATAGGCGACATCCATACATGGCAGATACAGCATGAAATAATATTTAAACCTATAACTTGATTTAAAACTAAATTCTTGACTCTTTTTCTTGCATTTACGCGTTTATGTCTCCCAGTTCAGACTTTATAACTCGCAATTTTGAGTTTATATCACAATTCTGAGGGAAAAAGACAGAATAACGAGTATATCTCACAATTCTGTTTTTCCTTCTAAGAATTGTGTGATATAAACTCAGATTTGCGAGAATTAGAGTTTATATTTTACAATTCTGACATTTTAATTAACTTTTTTATTCTTTTATTCCGTGGCTTCCACAGATTATATACACTCCGCCCACAAAAACGGTCTATTATTACAACAGGTGATATTTGTGATTAATCATTATTATTGTGTTGGCTTGACAAAGATAACAATGTTCAAGCTACAACCACCAGACTTGGGTCAGACATTCAGACTGTTCTGACTCGGGTTGCTGCATGTTTCCTTCCTGATCGGACGTACGATTCTCGTTAAAAAAGTCCCATAGACTTACTTACTTAAACATACTATCCACATGCTAATTCATGTTAGCAATGTTCTTAAACATGCAACCAATGTGTTAAATAATGCTAGCAACATGCTAATTAATGTGAAAACAAGCTAAACATGCTAAAGCAATGTGTTAAATAATGCAAGCAACATGTTAAATCATGCTAACAATATGTTAGCAACATGCTTAAACATGTTAACAATGCATTAGAACATGTTTTCAGCACTTTAATGACTTCTTTGATTAAATCTTCAAACTTTTAGACAAGGCTTTGTGTCAAGCCAAGAGATGAGGCCTGAGAGACTGTGATCTGACCTCTGACGGGCCCCAGGCTCCTGTGCGGGGGCCGGTGAGCGCCGGGGCCGTGAGCGCAGGCCGAGCTGCCGAAGGTGAAGCTGGGAGAACTCTTGATCTGAGACGGAGTCTGCCGGGATCCCTGGACATCTGCGATACTGCGCGTCCGAGCGAGCGAGTTCTCCGAGGCAGAGATGCTCAGGCTTCTGGGAAAACACACAACGAGACTGAAACACATCCGTCAGGAGGACGGTCTAAAGGGATAAAATGATGGACTACAGGGGGACTTTGGAATTTTTTTATGGTTTCAGCTTTAGTGAACTATAGTGACCCTTACGCAGGTTTAGGTGGGCTGTTGTTTTTCGTGTTCCTGCGGTTGTCGGACGCGAAGCCCTTGCTGTTCCTCACGTGTTTGAGGATGGAGGCCCGCAGGTTTATTAGGCTGCTGTGTTCAGACAGAACTAGCCGTGGCCACGGGTTACACTCCGCCATGTCCAGCGCTGCGATGGCGACCGCTCGCCCCACCTGTTCGTACACCTCAGGTGTGTATTTGGGTGGGAAGGCAGGCGGCGGAGGGGGCGTGGCTCTTCCGTTATCGTGACAGGCGGGTGGGATGGTGTTCACCGAACGCCCCGTGTTGTAGTTGCACTCCAGTGTGTAGCTAAAGACAGGAAACACATGCATTCATTCAAACTCACGTCACAGCGGTTTAAAGGGATAGTTCACCCAAAAATTAAAATTAGCCCATGATTTACTCACTCTGAAGCCATCCTAGGTGTATATGACTTTCTTCTTTCAGACGAATACAAACGGAGTTACATTAAGAAATGTCCTGGCTCTTCCAAGCTTTATAATGGCAGTGAATGGCTGTATATTTTTTGAAGTCCATAAAAGTGCATCTATCCATGATATAATGGAAAGATGCACTTTTATGATGAACAGATGCACTTTTATCATGGATAGATGCACTTTTATCATGGATAGATGCACTTTTATGATGGAAAGATGCACTTTTATGATGAACAGATGCACTTTTATCATGGATAGATGCACTTTTATCATGGATAGATGCACTTTTATGATGGACAGATGCACTTTTATCATGGATAGATGCACTTTTATCATGGATAGATGCACTTTTATGATGGACAGATGCACTTTTATCATGGATAGATGCACTTTTATGATGGACAGATGCACTTTTATGATGGACAGATGCACTTTTATCATGGATAGATGCACTTTTATCATGGATAGATGCACTTTTATGATGGAAAGATGCACTTTTATGATGAACAGATGCACTTTTATCATGGATAGATGCACTTTTATCATGGATAGATGCACTTTTATGATGGACAGATTCACTTTTATCATGGATAGATGCACTTTTATGATGGACAGATGCACTTTTATCATGGATAGATGCACTTTTATCATGGATAGATGCACTTTTATGATGGACAGATGCACTTTTATCATGGATAGATGCACTTTTATCATGGATAGATGCACTTTTATGATGGACAGATGCACTTTTATCATGGATAGATGCACTTTTATCATGGATAGATGCACTTTTATGATGAACAGATGCACTTTTATGATGGACAGATGCACTTTTATGATGGACAGATGCACTTTTATCATGGATAGATGCACTTTTATCATGGATAGATGCACTTTTATGATGGACAGATGCACTTTTATCATGGATAGATGCACTTTTATCATGGATAGATGCACTTTTATGATGAACAGATGCACTTTTATGATGGACAGATGCACTTTTATGATGGACAGATGCACTTTTATCATGGATAGATGCACTTTTATCATGGATAGATGCACTTTTATGATGAACAGATGCACTTTTATGATGGACAGATGCACTTTTATCATGGATAGATGCACTTTTATCATGGATAGATGCACTTTTATGATGGACAGATGCACTTTTATCATGGATAGATGCACTTTTATCATGGATAGATGCACTTTTATCATGGATAGATGCACTTTTATCATGGATAGATGCACTTTTATGATGGACAGATGCACTTTTATGATGGACAGATGCACTTTTATCATGGATAGATGCACTTTTATCATGGATAGATGCACTTTTATCATGGATAGATGCACTTTTATGATGGACAGATGCACTTTTATCATGGATAGATGCACTTTTATGGACTTCAAAACAGAAACGGCCATTCACTGCCATTATAAAGCTTGGAAGAGCCAGGACATTTTTTAATATAACTCCGATTGTATTGGTCTGAAAGAAGAAAGTCATATACACCTAGGATGGCTTCAGGGCGAGTAAATCATGGGCTAATTTAGATTTTTGGGTGAACTATCCCTTTAATATTTGACTGAGTTTGATCCTGGGTCTGTACCTGTGGATCAGGCCGATGGTTTTGTGAATGGCCACACGTCCACTGCCCTCTTTCGACTGGCCGTCACGTTTGTCGCGGGCGTACATGTTCTTTTCGGAGAAATTACAGCCCAGGAAATCAAAATGGGCGCAGTTTAGTGAGATCAGCTTCGGATACAACATGTTCTCCACCTGGAAAGCAGAAAAATTAAAATTGAAACTAACTAAATTTAAAACACTTAAAATAACTGAAGAGTTCAGATGCAAAAGCCTTTAAGTGCCATCTGAAATTTTCTTCTATAATGATCATTTTTATCAAGCTCGTATATTTAAGTTCAGTAATTTCACTTAGATGACAATGAAAATCGCCTATTAATTGTCATTTAAGTGAAATTACTGAACTTAAATATACGAGCTTGATAAAAATGATCATTATAGAAGAAAATTTCAGATGGCACTTAAAGGCTTTTGCATCTGAACTCTTCAACTGGTTAAATGTGAATGTTTAACAATGAATAAATATATTTTTATGGCTAGAAATTTTAGGCAAAAAAATACATGAAAGTGAGATCACACAGCTACCATGTGTCGTTTCCATGTCACACACACACACACACCTGCTGACTCTCGTCCGTCAGGTTGTTGCCGTACATGAAGCATCCTCTCTTGGAGGCGTGGCCATGCAGGTCTATATAATACGCCACTCCGCTTTCCTGGGGCGGGATCTGCTCAGAGGGGGCGGGGCTCGTCACTAAGGGGGCGTCGCCTCTGCTCTGCGTCGATTGGTTCTCATCGCAAGGCCCCGCCTCCTTCTCGACTCCGCCCTTCTCCCAGCTCTCCTCCAACTGCATCGGGATTGGCACGTCTCCTCGCTCCGCCTCGTTGCGCTGGTTGAGACAGCGCTCTAGCTCAGTGGGCGTGGTCACAGGAAAGCTGGTGTTTGATTGGTTGGAGGTTTTGAGGGCGGAGGGAGTGTTGTTGCCGAGGCGATTGTACATGTGGTGGTAAAGCAGGAGAGATTTGGCGCCGTAGATGGAGGGGTGCAGATCTGGACTGGGGTTCACATACTGTCTGTTCAGATTCACACCGCGGGAGTCCGTCCTGCAAACACATACAAACACTTACATTTAAATTCACTTAAAGGCGCAGTGTGTGATGTGTAGCGGCATCTAGTGGTGAGTTTGTGAACTGCACCCAACAGAAGTTACGGTGGCCGACAGGAAGTGATGTCGTCGTCTGAGACAGCAGAGAGTAGCCAGTTAAACAATGAGGTTTCTTTACAAAGATTAATGACAAAATTAGGTTTACTTAATTATTAAATAAAACAATGTTATTGTGAATATTATTGTGACTTGTTCATCGTTGTGTCAGTGTTTTGCTCGCTGACTTTAGCAGCTTCTGATCATGAAGAACAACACAGTGACGAAACGCGTTTGTCCGCTCAGGGCCACCGTAGAAACGTGTGTGTAAGCGGACCTGCGGTGTGTGTAGAGAGAAACACCTCATTATAAGCTAATAAACACATAACGCTTCATTATGTAAGATCTTTATACGCCACTGAACACATAGTTATGTTTATGATATTGCATTTCTGTCAACAGATCCTCTAAATATTACACACTGCACCTTTAAAACACTGATTCAATTAAAAACATAATTGATTAATTGTAGCATAAACTCGTCATTAATGTTGAATAACCACAAGTGCTCACAGATGACCTCTGACCTGTAATGACCCCTGACGACCCCGTCGGGGTTCAGCATGGGAATGAGCTTGAAGACAAACATCCTGCGGAGCGTCTGAGCGCGCGGATCATCCCGACTCAAGATGAAGTTCAGGAAACCATTGAAGACAAAGCTAGACGGCGTCTCTCCGGGATGAACTCGGCTGCTCAGGAAAAACACCTGCACACACACACACACACACAGGAGGAGAGAATGAGGAGGTGTGCGGTTCTGAAGTGTTCCGAAGATGAAGGAAAGTCTTACGGGGTTGAACAACATGAGGGCGAGTAATTACTGACAGAGTTTACATTTTTGGGTGAACTAACCCTTTAAAAAAAAAAAAGCCCTGCTATGGATGTTTGCTCATACCGCCCAGCCCTAGTCTGTAGAAGTGTAAGCGTGTCTGATACCCGTTTGCCAGTGAAGCAGTGCGGCCTCGGCGTGCTGAGGTCCGGGAAGAGTCTGTCCAGTCGAGGCTCTCGCTCCTCCAGCAAACCGTGACAGGACGAGACCGTGATCAGGTCCACCCGGTGGCCGTCCAGAGAGTGGCACAGCAGCTCGCGGTGGAAGTACACGCTCTCCACGGGACTAGAGAGAGACAGAGGACTGGCACTTCAGAAGGTACAGGGAGAATGTGTGGGTTGAGGAAATAAGAGCACTTAAAAAGAAAAGCATTTAAATGTGTTTCAAATATATCAATGTATAAATAATGTATAAAAGGGAAACACATGCAAAATGTGCAATAAAATATATACAGTAGTGTATTATTTAACATTAAAAAGGGAAAATAATGCAAAATATGCAATAAAATATATAATGTTTGCTATTTAAAAAATGGAAATAATACAAAATGTGCAATAAAATATATAGTGTTAAATATTTAAAAAGGAAAACAATGCAAAATCTGCATTAAACATATAGTGTTTAATATTTAAAAAGGAAAATAATCCAAAATGTGCAATAAAATATATAGTTTAATATTTAAAAAATGAAAATAATGCAAATGTGCAATAAAATATATAGTGTTTAACATTTAAAAAATATAAATCATGCAAAATGTGCAATAAACAGTGTTTCATATTTTTAAAAAAATTAATAATGCAAATGTGCAATAAAATATATAGTGTTTAATATTTGAAAAGGAAAAGAATGCAAAATTTGCATTAAAATATATAGTGTTTAATATTTAAAAATTAAAAAAATGCAAATGTGCAATAAAGCACACAGTGTTTGCTGAAGAAGTAAAGCATGCGGTGATGATGCGTGAGGTACAGTACCTGCAGGGCCCCAGTGTGTGTGTGTGTGTGTGTGTGGCGCTCAGGAACTTCTGCTCGAGCTGCAGCATCATGTCCTGACACTCCGTGTACGAGAACGGGTAACAGAAGGAGAAGTACGTGGTGACGCCTCGCACGTCCAGCAGACGGTGGACAAACGACAGGATGAACTGACTGTCTGACATCTACATATTTAAAAACGAAAACAATGCAAAATCTGCAATCAAATATAGTGTATATTTAATATTTAAAAAATGAAAATGTGCAAAAAAATGCAGTGTTTATTTACACTTTAAAAATGAAAAGAATCCAAAATGTGCAATAAAATATATAGTGTATACACACTATATAGTATAAATATATAGTCATATATACACTACTACTGTATTACTATATACACACTATATAGTACACACACACTGAGCTAACTGTATTCAGGAGTTATTTATGACTTGATAAAAATAACTGATTATTTTTAGACAGGAACCTGAAATGACACAATGTGTTGAGCGATATTTCTGAAGAAGAGCGAGGAAGTGTGTAGTGTGTGTTTGTGTGTGTGTGTGTGTGAAACCTCAAACGTGGGCCTGTCCCGGACCCTCTCCCAGCGCGTTCTCACGGGCAGCGCGCGCACGAGCGGAGCCATGCCCTGCGAGTACAGCTTGCTCTGCTTGTTCATGTTCATCATGTTGATCTTCAGGAGTTTGCCCGGTAACATCCCTCGCACGCTGAAGTAGAACCACGACCTGCGGAAACACACAGCGTTCACGAGCCACGGGCGACGAGAGCATGACGTCACTCGCTGTTATTACTGATGCAATCTTTTAGCAAAACACTCACAGAAAAATGCAAGGTTTCATTTAGCGGAAGACAGAAACCAAAACCCAAAATGTATTTAATAATCAATGATGTTTTGATGATAAAGACAAACTTAAACATAACTGCGGGTAAGTTTGTATAACTGTGTGTGACACTCGTTTGCCAGTGAAAATATAAAATACAGTGTTTATTTAACATTTAAAACATTTAAAAAAAATTATGCAAAACGTGCAATAAATTATATAGTGTTTATTTAACATTTAAAACAATTTAATTATGCAAAACATGCAATAAAAATATAGTTTATTTAATTTTTTTTAATTATGCAAAACATGCAATAAAATATATAGTGTTTATTTAACATTAAAAAAACTGAAAATTATGCAGAACGTGCAATAAAATATATAGTTTATTTAACATTTTAAAAATGAAAATTATGCAAAACGAGCAATAAAAATATAGTGTATTTAGATTTCAGAAATAAAAATTATGCAAAACGTGCAATAAAATATATAGTGTTTATTTAACATTTAAAAAACTGAAAATTATGCAGAACGTGCAATAAAATATATAGTTTATTTAACATTTAAAAAATGAAAATTACGGAAAACGTGCAATAAAAATATGTAGTGTATTTTGAACATATATGAGTGTAGAATATGTCATTGAGCTTCGTACCGGTTGCCGTTCTCGAACTCAGTGGTTGCGCAGTCGGGTTTGGTCCAGACGTTGAACTCGTAGTCGTGCTGCGGCTGCACTGAAGCGTTGGCCGGCCGGACACTCTCAGCGCCGGGGTCGACCCGCTCCACTCGCTCGACCCGCTCGACCCGCGCCAGGTTCCCGGAGTCGAAGTGCGAGCTGAACACCACATTCCCAAAGCGGCACTCCATGACCAGACGGAGGTTTAAGCAGCGCCGAGCAGCTTCATCTCCACACCTGCAGAAAGACCAACACACACACCTGAACAACTGTGTACAAGAAAAACCTGACACACAGGACATCAAATACCATCATTGACCTCTGACCCTTCAGCCCTGCCTGAGTCTGGACATCAGCACTGACACAGCAGCAACATTTAGAATAAAGCCGTAAAGACCAAGGTCCTCACACACACACACACACACACACACCTTCAAACGAGACGCATCAAATCCTGTATTTCCTCTGCCGTGCCGTTCTGCAGGAGAGAAGCTGTATCGTGCTGGAAAGACAAGCGCTGTTTCAGGACTAATAAAATACCCACACACACACATATACACTCTCACACACTCTCTCACACACACACACACTGACATGATGACACTCAACGTACTTTGTGAGTTTCTAACATTTCACACACAAAAAAACTGTTGTAAAATTTCTGCAACATTACAGAACAACCAGCAACATTTTCACAGACTATTAAATAAACACTAGCCTATATAATTGATTACACGTTGCATTTTTGTCATTTTTTAAATGTTAAATAACACTATATGTTTTATTGCACATTTTGCATTATTTTCATTTTTAAATGTTACATATACACTATATGTTTTATTGCACATTTTGCTTTCTTCCCTTTTTATTCATGAATATATTTTAAAAACATTTTCTAAAACCTGCCTTTCTCCTTGTCACTTCTGGGCTAAATCTTGCTATTTCATTTTGCAATTTCTAGTTTCATTTTCTTTAGAGGTTGCAGAAATAACATACTTCTCCAAAACCATAGCAATACCATGGTACTGGAAATTAATATTTATTTAATGTATTTAATATATTTACTATAACTGTCGTTGTCGTTGTTTTATGAGAATGCATAATACCATTATCTTGCTCACAGTGCCCGTGATATAATCAAACAATAGCACGGGATTTGCATCTGGATCCATCACTGTACCGTTTAGGTGACATTATGTGATTCAAATATATCATAGAAACCTGTATCATTCTTTCTCACTTTCTACATCATAAACATATGTTAATGTCTGCATTTCGCTGAAACGTTGATGCACATCAGCAGAGGCTAGTGTTGATTAACGTTAGCATTCGCTAGCTTTATTGCAGCTATATAATAACAAAATCAGCACTGGTTTCTAACAAAACACATCTGTTGCTTGCAGAATAGAAAAGTAAACACAAAACAAAGCAAGAATGCATTTGTCATCGCTGTGTTTAGAAAAAATACCTGTTTATTCCTTCCTCGTCAGCGATCACTAGGCGACTCTTTAACCCAAACAAACCCCTTGTCATCAGCAGTCTGACTCACAGGAGCAGCGCACTGTCTTCTGATTGGCTCGCGAATAGAGCGCAACCCAGCTGATTGGCTCACGCGATAGCTTCGAGGGGAGCGATTGGTTGGTTTGACGCCAAGGACATAGTAAACAGGAAATAGGCGTGTAAATACTAAATTAGGTCTTTTTTTATAGATCAATGGGTGCAAACCATAATAAAATGATGCTAGGAGATCGTAACTTATTTTTTTGATGCTCGTCGAGGTTGAAAATGGAAGCCTATTTCCGCTACATAAGGGAAAAAGTGTGGAGGATGCGGGCATCGATCCCGCTACCTCTCGCATGCTAAGCGAGCGCTCTACCATCTGAGCTAATCCCCCGCGTACTTCAGTTGGTGCTCACTACACTAAATAAACACTACTATAGTTACATTTCAAGTAAATGTAAAAAAAAAACACACCCCATAGTATGATTTCCTTCTGTTTCAGAGCTCAGACCAGTTTTGGACCAGTATAAATGTTCTTAATTGGTTTCAATAGGCATCGAAAACTGTTGTAGCAGAATAGTTATTGTTGGTTGTGTATTATAGAATATGTTCATACTATGAATTACCGTTATCAGTATTGTGCTAAACTGAATCGAACTCCGCACATTAAATATGTAATGTAAGCAATAAGGTTAAGCTACGAGAGGCTGTGCTGTATTTTGAATAAAGGCCCGTTCACACCAGGGACGATATCAAGATAACGATGAAGATATAGTTTTAAAACCGTTCTCAATATTAAAGAATAGCAGAGTTCTAAACACAGCTATAACAATAACGATATAGAGAAACGATTTCGTTGGGATCGCAATTTTTTCCCTCATGTTAAACAAGTGTTTTATCGTTCAACACCAGGAAGCCAATCAGAATCAATTCTAATTTAAAGGCTCGCGCATTTAAAATGGCAGCCGATTGTGGCGAAGTTAATCTTCGAGGTCCAGCACTGTTTGACAAGTCAAAACCCCTTTTCAGAAAGAAAATGTATTTGGAAAACAATCATTAATACCTTCTGAATAAATGGTGAGAAGTATTACCTCAGGTATCCAGCGCTTGTTTCGACAACATTGTCTTACATCCTTTGAAGTTGCGGTGAAAGACTAACTAGTGTTGTCTTTATTTCACTATATTGTCTACGGCTAAATTCACTGTTAGATTATTAGATCATTACACTAACTTCACTCGAAACATGGTATGCTGAGGACATCTGCTGGCTAAAGCCGTGTAAATGCAACAAGAACAGCAAAAACATGTTCAATGACGTTGTACAAACTTTTAACCCGCAGCGCGCGAGCTTACAATAAACAGACTGTTATCGTTCGTTAGTTCGGACGCAAATATAGTTATCTTCATAGTTATATTCTTGGTGTCAACGCCCTTCAGCCGTGACTTATTTGCGATACAGCATTAGCCTCGAGTACCTTATTGCTTTTATAAAACGGTAACCACGCAATACAAATATTAAAGCCAAAAAAATATGTGTCAATGCAACTTTCATTAAGTAAAATCACTAAAAGCCTTCCTTCCGCTGGAAAAAATAGTCCCACCCTGACCGTAAACAGCAACAGAAGATACGTTATTTCGCAATTAGATGGCGGCAAATACTGTCTTTATGAATGAGACAGTCAGTAGAAAAGACTTTTATATTGAAAAGATTTAAAATTATTTTCAATCAAGTAAAATCACTAAAAGCCTTCCTTCCGCCGGAAAAAATAGTCCCACCCTGACCGTAAACCGCAACAGAAGTTACGTTATTTCGCCATTAGATGGCGGCAAAGACTGTCTTTATGAGTGAGTCAGTCAGTAGAAAAGACTGAAACGTGTGAACACGGAGAAGCAAGACGGAACTGACAAATGACTAGCGTGTCAGAGGGAACGGGAAAACCCGTTAAACTGTTAAAAAGACAAGATATATCTGCGGACATTCAAACGGATATTGTATTACGAATATAGGACTGACCTGAAGGAAAATGCTACATCTACTGTAAATGCAGGTGCACTCGCTTACTCGATCTACTCAAGCTTTTCAATGAGAACTATTATGTTTAAGTTTCTGAGAGTGGTTGCTATGGGCGTGCGTAGTGATACATAGTTGGGTGAAGCGGTCATACACGTGTTTCATCGTGAATAAAACACAGCTCATGATCTAGGACTGGAACTAACAGTTTTATAAATAAAAAAATAAAAATTTCTCCTTCGAGCCGGATTCGAACCAGCGACCTAAGGATTTCAGTGAAACACCTCTACAGTCCTCCGCTCTACCAACTGAGCTATCGAAGGGATTGAAAGCTGATTGAAAAGTCTCCGTTATGAATATACACAATACCCACGGCGGGTGACCTACTCGAGGTTTTTATGTTTATATAAATCAACAAATAAATGATATATGTTCATTTTAAGCTTCCAAACGTTCTTCAATAAATTATTGTATTTATACATTAAAACAGAAGCATTTGGGCTCCAACACAATGAAAATCAAAACAAAACATGGAATAAGCAGACCTGAACAGCATTGGTTGATTTATTTATAAATCATTTACAAAGTAACAAATCAGCTCATCTTACAGGACACACACCAGATTCAAACTTTCAATAATGTGTTAATCTACAACAGAACTGAACCTCTGGCAAATCCCAAACAGGGCAAAACCAGAGGGTTTAGGTTTGATTTGCAATCTACCACACGAGGTTCAGTCGTGGACGCTTTTGTTGCTTCATATGGGGCAGAAACAGTAAATCGTCCAATCACACAGGGGCATCACATTAATATTCAGTGTTCAAGTAAAGAGCTCAGCCAGCAGCAGTAGTCATTAGTGATCCGTCTCTGTCCTTCACCACAGACATGTTTCATTCGGAACAAGAGGCCCATCACTGGTTTACTACACAAACACACACACACAGAGAGCTATTGATGAGGGCTGTGTGTGTGTGTGTGTGTGTGTGTAAAAATAGCCTCTTTCAACTCCGTCTGGATTGGCAACTTTGTGTAAAATAAACACCAAGAAAACATCTGCATAAAAGACAGAACTGTCAGCACAACAGATATAAAATCTCATGCAAATTGACAAAATAAAGCAAAAAAGGGAGGTGAAGAAACGTCCGTTTAAAAGTGTGTGCATCACGCTCGTGACAGGAGCTCCTGCGCTCGGCTCTTGATGGCGGTCGTGGCGTCCTGCAGGTACACCCAGGTGCTGTTCGTGAAGGATCTCACGTGATTCTGCAAGCAGTGCAGAGAAACCTCGCCGCTACAGACACAAAACACAGCGCATGCATTACATCAATACATGTTTAGCTAACTGTGACTATGTATGTAGATACATTTCTGAAATGTGACCCCTGGACCACAAAACCAGTCACATGGGTCAATTTTTTTTAAATTGTGATTTATACATCATATGAAAGCTGAATAAATAAACTTTCCATTGATGTATGGTTTGTTAGAATATGATAATATTTGAAAATATGGAATTTGAGGGTGCAAAAAATCTAAATATTAAGAAAATCGCCTTTTAAGTTGTGCATTTATGTTCCCGGTTGTGCTGCTAAATGTTTTATGTATTATTTATGGTAGGAAATGTACAAAATATCTTCATGAAACATAATCTTTACTTAATATCTTAATGATTTTTGGCATAAAATTGATCCAGGGGTCACAAATGCATAACTTAGACAGTTTCTTCTGATAACTGTAAATTGTAATATGGACTCATGTATTTTCTGTAAAGCTGTTTTGAAACCGTGTGTATTGTGAAAAGCGCTAAACAAATACACGTGAATTGAATTGCAAAACTCATTAACATAAGACCGCCCACATTCACACATCAACACCTGTTCAGCAACTCAGAGCCACTGTTACTCAATCCACATTCGAGGACGTTAGCCAATCATAACAGGTTATTTGCATATGTAAATTCAAAAGGGGTCATTAAATATATATATATATATATATATATATATATATATATATATATATATATATATTAGGGCTGTCAATCGATTGAAATATTTTAATATAATTATGTAAAAAGCAGATAATGTGGCAAAAATAACACAATATTAACTTCTTATTTATTGTAAATGTTGTATAAAATCACGATCACATTTGAACTCGTGATATTCGGGACAAAAACGTTTTCTTCCGGGAACGAACACGTCTCAATATTCCTCATTTAAATAATTCATACAGAATAAAGGGGCGGGGCCTGGTTGAGTTAGTTAGTAGTGTGTTAAACTGGCGGTTATGGAAAGGGGCGGGACATTTCCCAAACACACTCGAAGCGCTCGACCAATCACAACACACTGCTCCAGCCGACCAATCAGAGCACAGTGTGCTTTCAGAAGGAGGGGCTTCATAGAGACAGGAAGTAAACAGAGCGTTACTGACAGACTGGGAAGAGAGGAGCCGCAACAATGGAGAATATGAGGAGAATAATCAAAATTCAAGCAGGAAAACCTGTTCTAGTAGAGAAACAACAACAATGTGTGTGTGTGGTGTGTGTGTGTTCAGTGTTGATGACTGACTTGCAGGACTCCTGTAGGCTCTTCCAGGTGTGTTGCAGAGCTGTGGACAGATACTGCAGAGACGGGATGATGAAGCGCTCATGGATGAACAGCAGAAGCTCCTTCACGTACTCGATGAACTGAAACACACTCTCCGGGGTGTTTGCATGGATCTGAGTGAGGAACGAACACACACAGATACGGTTAAATTAAATTCCAGGACTTAAGGCTTTCAAAAGGCTAACACATTTTTTGGTTTTCTCAAGTACTTCAATCAGAGATCTCACTTATCAAACAATATCTTTATTTTCATTCAAATTCTAAAAAAGATAAATAGATAACAGCGAGTGTGTAATTCTCACCCATTCGATGAGCCGTGGCACGTTCTCCTGCATCCACAGGAATATCTGTGAGCTCTTCTGTGCGATGAAAGCGAACGCCACCTTCACCCGGTCCTTCCCGTCCTCCAGCATCGGCCCGACGGCCTCCACGCCACGCGAGTAATAATGTGGCGTGTTCTCGGCCAACCAGCTGCAAGCACACGAACACTCGTGAGTCATGTGACCTGACACCCAGGCGCACTCGTGAGTCATGTGACCTGACACCCAGGCGCACTCGTGAGTCATGTGACCCGACATCCGGGCGCACTCGTGAGTCATGTGACCCGACACCCAGCACTGGTAACTATCCAAGTTATGCATTTCAGAAATGTACATATGCAAATCACAGTTAGTTAAAAATGTATTCATTTAATTCAATGTAGTAATTTAATGCAGAAATAATGAGGTCATTGAAGTCATGCATAGGTGTAATTCTATGGGGGGACAGGGGGACACGTCCCCCCCAATATTCAAAGAAGGCCATTTTGTTCCCCCCAATATTTGATCATACTGTATGATTATGCGTGCAATATCGATGTGATTGCAAATACGTCTTTCTTTCCAGCTCTGAAAATATAAAATCCCGGCCGGTCCATTTCCCAAATCCATTCGACTTGCCTTGCACTGTCATTAACAAAACCCATTTCTCCTGAAATCCATGTCATGTTTTCCCTATACCTTTAGTAGCTCGTGCACCGTCAGTGAGTTAGGAACAACCAACAGAAGAAGAGTTAGGAGAGCGAAATCTGGGCACATATCTATGAATGCTAAATATCCTGTATTTGGCTGATATAATCCCTTAGATAACGTCCAGGTGAATTTCACTAGAATTTCGAATTGTAGAATTTGTGAATTTCGACTGTAATAATATACAGCTTGTATGAATGGGAGGGACAAGCTAGAATTGAGAAGCTAGCTATGTTACTGTATACACGCTACTGCATTCAAAACAAAGATATAGCTCTACATAAAATATGCGCCCCCATTGGACCGTCATCAAAGGGCCTCTCTCGATAGGCTGCTGCAGTTTCCGCAGGACAGCCAATAGGCACGCAAGCCGCCTTTGCCTATGTCTGTATGCTGCCGCAACGCGTTTTACATTAATTCAAAATTAAGGATAATTTTTTGGCTTCAATATCTCGTGACAATTTCGCCCTTGAAGTCATGAATACTTGTTTGTTAACATTTAATATAATACCATCTCTGGCTCATTCTGACCTGACGCCCTGTTGGCCGTAATGCGCCGCTTTGCTCCAGGCCTGCTGGGATACGGCGGTGACCCCTGACCTCTCCAGGTACAGCGCTGTGGTGGAGTCTGTGAACGAGCCATGTGACCTGACGTCATGCGCGATGAAGCCCGCCACGAACACCAGCGTCATCATCAGCACGCGCCACCACGGGAAGCCCCGACCGCTCATCTTCTGCTGCAGGGACTGATGGGTAAAAGGGCGACAGTATATCAACATACAACAGCACAGTGTGTGTCGCGCAGGAGAAAGAGCGTTCCAGGGCGCAGCGAAAAATAAAGGGGTTCATTTTTGCACACCATATAATTATGCAGATTTGCCAGTGTATGTTTGTGTGTGTATGGATGTGTTTGAGTATGTGTGTGTGTGTGAGTATGTACGTGTGTGTGTGTGTGTGTGTGTGTGTATGTATATGTATCTGTGTGTATGTATGTGTGTGTGTTTGTGCGTGTATGTATGTGAGAGAGTGTGTATGCAAGTATGCGAGTGTGTGTGTGTGGGAGTTTGTGTGTGCGTGAGTGAGTGTGTATGTGTGTGCGCGTGCGTGAGTATGTGTGTGTGCGCGTACGTATGTGTGTGTGCGTGAGTAAGTGTGAGTGTGTATGTATGTGTGTGCGAGCATGCGTGTGAGTGTGACTGTGTGCGTGCGTGTATATATGTGTGTGTGTGTGTGTGTCTTACATCGCAGAGCGAGTTGCAGTCATGAACGTCGGGTGTGCTGGTGCTGGTCTGCAGCTCGTCATTGGTCACCCTGAAGGACTGGATGGTGTCCTGGAGGTTTTTCTGCAACTAAAGGACGACACATGACGTGAGGAGTAGCGATGCATCGAAATGAAAAATCTTGGCTGAAACCGAAAACCGAAAAAGAGGAAACCAAGGCCGAAAACCGAAAGAAATTATGCCAATTATTAGTACCATTGCATTTATGGCTATGACTGTGTACAAACTTTACTAAAATCAAGGCAATGTAATTGCATAAATTAATATAAAATTTTCAAAGAATAAATCAATTACAAATTATGCAAATATTTATTTATTTAGCACAATGCACAGTATAAAATAAAATTCAAACTTAAATGTTTAACTTGACCCCACTCATGTGTACATTAAATAATAATCTACTGGCCTGCAGAAAGGTTTTCAAATTAAATGTTCTCTAAAACAAAGCCGAGCCGAACTTCTCATCACAGCAGCACCCAGTATGCACGTCTAAATTAGTTGCTTACATTTTAAAAAATGAGCAAACAATAGCATAAAAAGCATTTTTAATGAACAAAGGTCCATGTTTAATACAAATGTACACGAAACTTAATGAAATATGTTTAGTGAAATTAGAAAATAATTAAGAGAGCGTTCATTTAGTTGTATACATACATGTTCCCGTGTACATATTTTTTTTGTAATGTCACAAATAATAACCCCAGGGTTTACAAGATTATTTTTGTATTGGTGGTGGTATACTACAAAATAAACATTGTCACGTGTTTATGATATCTTTCTTGTTCTCACCTATTCCTGATGGTTAGAGGACAGTTACTTGAGCCGTCCCCTGTCGTTTCAAAGAATAGTACAACGGCGAGCGCGTCAAGTATAAACGCCTCGAGCGTTTGGAGCGGTGCGCGCGCTGTCTGTGGCGAAAGTATAAACAAGGCTTCCTCACGGGTTCATATATATATATATATATATATATATATATATATATATAATACTGAAATACGTCCACACCGCAGACACGTTGCTTCAGACAAGCACGTGCAGGTCGCGGTTTCTGTTTGCGTCATCATTTCGGCCGTATTGTTTCGGTGGCCGAATATTCGGTGCATCCCTAGTGAGGAGCACGAGACGACGGCTGTGTGTGTGTGTGTGTGTGGTGCGCTCTTACCTTCGGAGGAAGTGTTTTCCAGGACTTCAGCAGGTGATTTAACAGCAGACTGAACACAGAAAGAAAGCATTGAAGAAGAGGTTCAATTCAAACCTCCTGATGTGTGTTAATAGTTGAGCAGAGCCGTGATGCGGGTCACCTGGACTGAGGCAGGTGTTTGGTGTATAACTGCCTCCAGACGCTCAAACTCTGGCCGTCCACGGTCAAACACTCGGTCAGGCTTCTGAGGAGCTGCAGACACACACACACACACACACACACACACGCACACATGAATAACAGCACATTAATCAGAGGAAACACAGATGGAATTACAGAATCCAGTCATAAAAATAGAATTGACTGAAGAAAACTATCATCGGACACTCACACACATCACTACAACCTGACAAAAAGGTAAAGAAATTATGAGAAGAATATATTACTATTGTACAGTCGAATATACTTCTCAAACAATACTATAGTTAAAACATCCTTTTTTTTTTTTTTAAGAATATCTCAATTTTTGCAGGTTACTAATTTAAACCGTAAACCTCAGTTGTGCAGCACTTTGTATGCCTAAGAAAAAAAAATGTAAAAGAAATTGTTCAAAATTAATTTTTAAAAGATTAATTAAATTGTTTAAGTTTTATCCATTCATTTGATTGCCTCCAAGTTAATTAAAACAGTAAACCTCTGTCATGTTGCACTTTGTTAGCCAAAAAAATAAAGGAAATCTCCAAATTTCATTTTAAAAGATTGAAGTTGAAGTTTCAGGCATTTATTTGATTTAATATGTATTTATTATCAAAAATAGTTATCATAAAAAACACAGAATGCTGAAAAAATTAAGAGACAACACAGCATTTCATTTCCACACCATCCAGAAAATTAAAATTGACAAAACAGAATTTCAGAAAAAAATACATATATGTACTTTTTTTTTTTTTTTAATGAATGTGGGAACATAATAAAATTGAGTTTGGGGGAAAAAATAAAACAGATTGTGGAAAAATAAAAAAACGAAATGTGGAAAAATAAAAATAAAACCGAACATGGAATAAAAAAAATTTGAATGTGGAAAAAACTAAAAGTGAATTTAATACGACTGTAGTTGATGTGTGGCACCTCTTTCTTCATGGCATCAGGGCAGTTCGGCGTTGCTCGTGACAGGAATGATGGGAAGTACGTGTGCAGTGTCGATTCGGGTTTCGCTCCGAACGCCAGAACCTTCAGCCGCGGATAAAGCCGACACAACTGCTCCTGCAGACTGAGACACATGATCAGCACACACACCTCAGCGGCCGCCTCAGAGACTCGCTCGTGAAGTCTGCACTTGTTTCATTACTGGACGAGTCAGTGTTTTTGAATGATTCCAGTGTTTCCTCTAGGATTTTTTCCAGCCGTGGTGGCAGGCCCATTTCGCCAGGGGGAGGGGGCGTGGCCATGAGTGATATTCCCATTGACCACGCCCCCTTACCCCAGGTGTTTAAACCTCCCCTAAGCATTATAACATGAAAGGCTCCAACAAGAGCGGCAAAGCGATTATGCGCATCCCGTGCACAGAATGATGCACTTGAAGCAACGTGAAGTCACAGCGCGCAGCGCTTCGCATTGAAAAGTTCAAAGCACAAAGCGAAGAGATTATATCCATCTATGCTTAATGTATTATATGAGCCTTTTCTTTTAACAGTTTTAAATTTCAGTTTCAGTGCGCATGAAGAACAATAGCGCTCTCTACTCCAGTGCTGTAACGTTCATCTAACAGACACCCGGGAGAAAGGAATATGATTTAGAAAGCGCTATAAACTCCAGTAAGATAAAGTCATCTTATGCAAACTATAGACCTTTATCTACAAATAAAGTATAATAATGGGAATATTGATCTTGACGAGAGTGTCATCGTGTTACTGTCGTAACCGGACGCGACGTGCTGTTTGAATGCTGAATGGAGAATGACTGAGAAGAGATGAGTTTCCATTATCTTTAACTTAACGACTTAAAAATTCATTTTTACCTCACATAATGCTATTGAATGACTTTAGAAGTCTTGGAATATAGTGCGAAAACTTTATGGTGCTTTACAATGTTTTTTATGCCTTTAGCTTAACAATAACACAATAGTATGCACAATATTGGACCTCACTGAGAAGCTGCAGCCGTGGCGGGATGAGTTTAGGTGTGGCGGCCCGCCACGGCAGAATGAATGTAGCGGAAACACTGGATTCAATGACTCACTCGTAACATTAATGGAAGAATCAGCATGATTTAACAAATCTCCTGAATGATTCAATGACTCACGTTAAGTCTTCACTTGTTTTCAATACTGGATGAATAAGCGTTTTAAAAAAAATCTTTCGAATAATTGATAAAATGACTCACTCGTAAAGACTTTACGTGTTTCATTACTGGATGAGTCAATGTTTTTGAACAAAACTCCTGAACGAATGATTCAATGACACACGTGCTCGGAAGAATCAGCATGATTGAACAAATCTCTTGAATGATTCAATGACTCACGTAAAGTCCCTTACCTTTGTGACAGGGCGTTTTTGGGCATGTAAGCAAAGTCCAGCAGCGGGAAGAACTCTTTTGGCCCCATTATCCCGAATCCTTTGGTCAGGTTGGCATGAAGCCTGAAACACGGATACAACAAATAAAACCCTGAGCTTCACCTCAGAGTGTCCAGGACTTCCACATTGAAAGTAAAGATCTTGTAAAGGCTTACGTGAGGAGTCGCTCCAGATAAGCGACGGCGTACGCAGACAGCGCTTTCATCCCGAGAACGGGAAGCATAATTCCCAACCAAACTGCAGGACAACAACAACAAACAGGTCATGAAATTATCTGGACGTTAGAGCTGCACTTTTCTGGGTAAACTCAGAATCATGACTTTTTTTAATCGGTTCGAACAAATTCTGTAAAGACTTCAATTGTTTCATTACTGGATGAATCAGTGTTTTTGAACGAATCTCTTGAATGATTCAATGGCTCACTCATAGTCTTCACTTGTTTTAATGGATGAATCAGTGTTTTTGAACAAATCTCTTGAACGACTCACTCGAAAAATCTTCACTTGTTTCATTAATGGATGAATCAGCATTATTGAACAAATCTCTTGAATGACTCAATGCCTCACTCGTAGGCTTCACTTGTTTTAATGGATGAATCAGCATTATTGAACAAATCTCTTGAATGACTCAATGCCTCACTCGTAGGCTTCACTTATTTTAATGGATGAATCAGCATTATTGAACAAATCTCTTGAATGATTCAATGCCTCACTCGTAGGCTTCACTTGTTTCATTAATGGATGAATCAGCATTATTGAACAAATCTCTTGAATGATTCAATGCCTCACTCGTAGGCTTCACTTGTTTCATTAATGGATGAATCAGCATTATTGAACAAATCTCTTGAATGATTCAATGCCTCACTCGTAGGCTTCACTTGTTTCATTAATGGATGAATCAGCATTATTGAACAAATCTCTTGATTGTTACATTTTTTTTTGTCATTGAATCATTCAGTCACTTGTCGACCCCTACTGGTGTAACGATGTAATGAAAACTAATTTTATTTGAAGCGTCAAGTTACTTTCAAAAAGTGATTTCCTCTATTTTAATCACTACCGATAGACAGAGCCGAATCAGTCATTTATGTGTGTTTGAATTGAGATTTTGTGATTTACACACAGAATACTTGAAGGTACAGTCAGTTTAATACTAGATGAAAACAGTTTTGAAAAATATACATGCAAAAGTTATGAGTGTATTTGGTGCAAGAAACAAATAAAACCGTGTTAAATATGAGGCCTTTCAGCGGGCAATGAGGAAAACCAGCATAAAGTTCACAAGTTTCAGTCTCGCTGGCCGTGTCCAGTCCCAGGAGAAGCGCAGTTACACACATCACATCAGCAGAGATTTCTCAATGATTTCTCAACACCGCTCACCTCTGATGCCCTGGCCGAGGTCGTAGAAGCCCGCCTGTCCCAGCGCCCACATGATGGTCAAGCACGTGACGGGCCGGTTCTGGTGCGAGCGCAGCAGCTCCAGGTGCTGTGGAGAGGACACACACACACCGCTCGTTCAACTATAAACACACTTTCAGTGCATGAAACAGTGTCATAAGAGCGTCTATTGGTTGCTAGGCCTGGGCAAAAAAATAGATTTTCCGATTAATCTTTTTTTTTTTCTCAAATGTGGTCGATTCAAAAAGGCCACAAATCGATATTTTTCCATTTGTATTTATCCATCACCCAGAAGCCAGTATTAGTTCCACTGTTCATAGGCTTGCATGTTACAGCTAATGCTGTGAGATTTCATGTTTGTTTAATCTTAAACACAAGATAACCTGATCCGGTTTGATCTTTTGTTCAATTTTCAGCATCAATTTTTCATCTCGCATAAAAATCCTGTCTATTCATTGCAAGCATTTGAAATATAGAGTTGGGTTCTGTTTTAATGTACACAAGTGAACCTAAAATATAAAGTTTAATATACATTTTTGTGGCTCTTAATTTCTTTTTATTAATTAACCACTTGTAAACTTATGTTCACTGTTCTTTTATATAAATATAGGATTTGTATTAAATCTACAGGTGAAACTCGAAAAACTAGAATATGGTGCAAAAGTTCATTTATTTCAGTAATTCAATTTAAAAGGTGAAACTAATATATTATATAGACTCATTACATGCAAAGTGAGATATTTCAAGCCTTTGTTATAATTGTGATGATTATGGCTTACAGCTGTGAAAACCTTTTCACAATATTCTAATTTTGAATTTGAGGTTTTCATAAGCTGTACGCCATAATCATCACAATTATAACAAAGGCTTGAAATATCTCACTTTGCATGTAATGAGTCTATATAATATATTAGTTGCACCTTTTAAATTGAATTACTGAAATAAATGAACTTTTGCACCATATTCTAATTTTTCGAGTTTCACCTGTATATGCATAGAGTCAAATCACGAATCGAAATCAAAAATCGAATCGGAACATCTGATTGGATCCCCAGCCCTGTCAGTCGCCCAGTAGAGTTTAATGACGGCGTATGAGGAGTGTGACTCACGTCGGCGAGGTTCAGCGTGGCGATTTTGGGTTTGTCCTGCATGACAGCCTGAATGCACATCCTGTAGCCGTGCAGAGACTCGCCTGCCAAAGCAGAAACACACACTCATTAGAGATAACCGCTATAAATGGATCACATTTTGTCAGTCAAATAAGAGAAATGTAAATGTTTAAAGGGGTTGCATGTAAGAATTTAATGATTTAATTGCTTTTTGTATTGACAATGTGTGAACAACTTGTAACGAAACTTAAAAAGAGACCTTCCTAGACTGTCTATGAAAGACTAATTTTTTAGTTTTAAGTATAATAGGGATGATGCACCGATGTGAAAATTGTCCGATACCGATAATTCTTTATATTTGAAAGCCAAAAACCAATATATTTGGCAGATCAATTTAAATAAATATTTATATAATTTTTGAGAGCCTGATTACAAAACAAGAGCCATGTCCCACACACACAATTATATTAATGTTCACATTATAATGTTATGTAGCCGATATGACAGACTTGTGTTGCACGTTACTGTATTTTCCTTTTTGAAGTGATTCCAGTCATATTTCGAGCAATTTAAACCTATCTGAAGTGTCTCAGCTGAAGGAAATAATACATTATTAATCGGCTTTAATATATCAGCAACATTTTCTTAACGATAACATCAAATGAACATATTTCAGCTGATACCGATATGGTGGACGATATATTGTGCATCCCTAATATATATATATATATCGTTAAACACAATTATTTGTATGACAGTTAATCAGCACAAAATTCATGATTGATGAGGTCTAGCAAGAACATCACTGAAGGAACTGGTCGAGAGGGAGCGTGACAGAGGAGTCATTGTTCCTGTAACTGAGACACACTGACTCACACATCTAATACACAACACAGCAACTGTGGGAGACAAACACACACATGCAAACTCTGGAGCAAATGGCCAAAACCACATGACCACGAAACACAACACACACCGAACAACCAGTCCGAGAGTGCTGTGTGAATGAACGCGACTCACTCGGCTGTCGGTCCTGCTCTCGGATCATGGTGAACACGCAGTGGTCGAAGAACTCGGGCAGCGTGTCTGAGCATTTGCCCACCAGGTTCTTAATAATACCCTTCAGCTCCTTCCCAGCAAGGCAGTATGGGTAATCTAGACACACAGACACAGCATTAGATCAGATCTGCACACACAGTTTTCCTGCAGGACAGATTAACCACTCGAGTCTTGTGACATTCAGAGGGTGACGCTCGATTTGGTCCAAAAAGTCATATTGCTTTTTTTTTTTGTATATGTAAGAATTTTTTGCATTACTCGCTTTTTTTATTGCCAATGCGTGAACAGCTTGTAGTGAAATTTAAAGGATTAGTCCACTTCAGAATTAAAATTTCCTGATAATTTACTCACACACACGTCATCCGAAATGTTCAGGTCTTTCTTTCTTCAGTGGGAAAGAAATGAAGGTTTTTGAGGAACACACTCCAGGGTTTCTCCATATAGTGACACATGAACATCTCGGATGACGTGTTTGTGAGTAAATTATCAGGACATTTTTATTCTGAGGTGAGCTACTTCATGTATTCATATGAACATGCCGATCTGCTACTCATGAAACATTTCTGATTGTCATCAATGTTATTTTTTCTGCGTCATATTTGAATGGTAATTTTTTCAGGTCGTCCTGTGACTATAACACACACACACCGTGGCCGTAGCTGCTGAGCGTGGGGTCCGACTCCGGAGCCGGGAGCTTGTAGTTCAGGTATCCAGCGAGATCCTTCACCCAGACCGAAGGATTCTCGGGAAACAGGCTTTGACTTTTCTCCAGCTGTTGCTTCAACTCCACCACGTCCAGCTGAGACACACACACACACACACAACGGTGAGATTTCATAAGCCCCTGACATTAAACACGTGTGTGTACTGTGTACATGTTTTTCTATCCCGGTGGGGACTTAAACCTGAATGCACACACACTCATGGGGACTCGTGTCACTGTGGGTCTAAAGTGAAGAAACAAGCTTATGAATCATTCAGAATGAGTTTATTAGTAAATGTAAAAATGCAGAAAGTTGTGTGTGATGGGTAGGTTTAGGGGTTGGGTTAGTGTGTGTGTGTGTGTGTGTGTGTGTGATGGGTAGGTTTATTGTAAGGAGACGGAATATACAGTATAAAAAGCATATATTATAATACATAATATATTTGTACAGTATAAAAACCATTGTGTCTATGGAGAGTCCCCACAAGGATAGTAAACCAGACGTGTGTGTGTGTGTGTGTGTGTGTACTCACGGCTTTGACGGCCTCCTCCAGTGTCTTGTATTGAGTGGGTTTGGAGCTGCCGTTGGTGGGCAGTTTCTTGGTCTGCTTCCCAGCGTTGGGCTTCTTCTGAGTGTCGGCGGCCGGAGGAGGAACCTGCTCCTTGTTCTGCTTCTTCATCTTCTCAAAGCCGTCGAAGATGGTCTCGGACATCACGTCTGAAAGCACACGCACAGAGAGAGAGAGACACACACGCTGAGACGAGAGAGAGAGAGGAGCCTTATAGCCTCAGAGCTGATGCCCCGTTACACACATTGTGCAACTCTGACTCCACACACATGCGCACACACACACTCTCTCTCTCTGTCTCCCTCCCTCACACACACACACACTCAATTTAATTCAGAAAGCTTTATTGGCATGACAAAAAAATTACATTTTGTATTGCCAAAGCATCAAAACAACATAGAAAATGATTTAGAACATATCACACAAAATAATAATAATACTCTCTCTCTCTCTCTCTCACACACACACACACTCTCTCTCTCTCTCGCTCACACACACACACACACACTCTCTCTCTCACACACACACACACACACACACACACAATGACATCCTGATCGCGCTGTCATTTTACTATCAATTAAAAAAATTTCAATTTCAAAATCGAGCTTTATTAGCATGACTGTGTATCACAATGTTGCCAAAGCATATATATATATATATATATATATCCAATAGTATAGTAAGAAATATATATATATATATATACACACACACACACACACATCCACACTTTTTCTGTTTGTTATTTTTATGTTGTACAAATAAAATAAAAATATTTTAAAATAATTAAATAATAATTGAATAAGATCATTTTATCTAAGAAGCAACCTAAATATTGAATTTAAGTGCATTTCGTTCTGACGCATTAGCCAATGTATTTCTGTCAATAATAAATGAATGATGAGTGTTGTGGGCCGCTGTCAGTCTCTGCTCAGACGAGCTTGTTTGGTTTTGAATCTCAGAGTTTAACGTGTTTATCTGACAGTTACTGACCAAACTAAACCAGTATCAGAAACATTCAGAAATACTCTGATAAAGAAGTGAGTGACTAACGTTAGCTTATAGCGTTTCCTCCAAGATACTGCAAAGAAAATCACGATCGCTGTCAAGTGATTTTTAAAGTAAATTGCGATGTCATTTATTTGCTTATGTGTAGAAGTATTGATAATAAACAGATCTGACAGCCGTGTGTCCCGTGAGGAACCATCCGAGCGTGTTACTCGTGTGTTTCTGCAGCATTTATGTGTTTTTCTTACGGTTTTGGCTCACGTTGGCCTCTCTCAGCGCTTTCCTGCCTGGTTTCTTGTCCTGAGTTTTTCCTCCGGAGCCGCTGCTGACATTCTGTTTCTTTCCTTTCTTCACCACTTCCCATTTCCCCACACCAGAGGCCATAATATCGATCTGAACGAATTAAATGATAATTTATAATCAAGTGTTTATCGGATCAAACCAACGGTTCTTATGCCACGTCTGATTGCTGTGAGAGGAACTACTTCCTGTTTCAGCGCGTCCACTCTGGGTACTTCCGGCCCAGCGAGGGTAACGTTAACTATTCTCTGCTAATAGTAAGTTTTATTTTAGACCATTCCTATAGGGCTCGCGGCTAAATTTGCAAGTAGTGCCGTCTGTTTAGTATATTACTCCATGAAAACATACTAAACATAACTGACATGTAGTACGTATTACAAATCCTTATCCACCAGTCTGGAAATATTAATGTAATAATCTTGATATCCCAATAAACCTGCTAGCATAACAAAGCTAGTTGACCAATGGGAAGCGCCGCTGAGCAGCACGTGACTCCTTAGGCTGTTAATGACGTTGCTCCTGCTCATGTTGTACTTTTGAATAATTATACATTTGCGGTTTGTTATCGATGTGTTATGAAAAAAAAACCGGTTCTTTTCGGTTTCACAAGATTATTTTAAAGACGTTACAAAATCATCCTTTTTTTAATTAATCTTAACTGAATTTCATTTGAAATATATTCAATATATAACCGAATTTTATTTTCAAACATGTTTTTTCACACATTTTTTTATACACCGAATAATATTTCCAGGTCACTGCATCTTATCAAAAACCGTTATTAAGCTCAATTGTTACGTTTTATTTTCCCTCAACAAAGTAAAACTACACAGCAAAACTCAAGTTCATCGCTTTGACCTTTTGATACATGTATTCTATTATAGCGGATGCCATAGATATATAAACATAGATGTGTATATATATATACACACACATATTCGTATACATATCTATAGCGTATGCTCTTTATTATTATTTGTCCATTTATCAATGTCTATACATTGGAAAAACAGCAGTATAGTGTAAATAAAGCAGTGAACACGCGTGTCTTACATTCCCCGCACACATTTTTATTTTACATAGTAAAACTCCAAATGGATGCTTGTTTGCATTCGACAGCAGGGGTGAAAGGGTTAATGACAGGTCCTGTCAATCAAAATCAACCTGTGATATCTGTGCAACAAAACAAAGACAGAGAATGAAATGTTAAATTAAAATATAGCAGCTAAAAAACTCTGTTCCATGTTGTCAGTCAGTTAAACATTAGTAATGCTTTTCTTTGCCATTTTCATTTAGTGTTATTTGTTCGTATTGATGCCGTTTCACGGTTTCCTTCATAAATAAATAAAACTCTCACACCTGCACTAATAATAATGATTTATCAGCAAGTACTGAGAAAACACACACACACAAACACTTTTTTACAGTCACTAGGACACATTTCTCGGTCACTTGTATAAGGAAAACTCTATGTTTATGAGGATAAACTGAGGATTATTAATCGCTTTGGCACGAAATGCATTCAATGACGACATCTGTCAAATTACATGAATACATTTCAAACACCAGCAAAACTCAGGCCAGTTTACATGTTTACATACGGTGAGATTTAAAGCAAACATAAGGAAAAACTGAATTATTTGCAACATTCACACAGTATTCCGAATCTAAAATGAAATGGTATTACAACATTATGTGTCTCTGAACACCAACACAGGTTCAGTTATTACTATCTATACAAAAGGGGAGATTTATCAATATTTTATTGTAATGTAAACATGCGCTATGTAACAAACAGCAGTGAGTTGTAAACAGCAAAGTGTTATTCTGGTTAAGAGCATTTACACAAGCACTCAGTGTGTAATGCTGCGGTTGTTAGTGTTTAATGAGTGGGAAAGTGAGCTAACCCTCTGCTAGTGTTCTGGAAGAATGACTTTTGAAGTGTTTTGAATGTGAAATTAATGTGCCAAAGCTGAAAGCTGGGAAGAGTTTTGAGAAAGTGACCTGCGTTTTAGAGAAAATGTGTCGTAGCGATTGTAAAAAAAAAACTAGCACATAAGACTCAGTGTAGTTGTCAACACATCGTGATCCTGGTCTGATTGTGAATCTGTTCTCGGATCAGGAGC
Source organism: Tiaroga cobitis (assembly GCA_030578255.1). Lineage (NCBI taxonomy): Eukaryota > Metazoa > Chordata > Actinopteri > Cypriniformes > Leuciscidae > Tiaroga > Tiaroga cobitis. Next base: position 42,857,396 of record CM060594.1, read on the forward strand.
ACGTGTGGATTCAGCCCGTCTGCGGTTTATCAGAGGAGCTTTACAGGGAAACTGCTTTCTGTCACGGGATTAAAAATAAAAAAAAAGTAATTGTCTTTTTGTATCTCAAAATTCAGACTTTATTTTTCACAATTCTGATTTTTTTCATGCAATTTTTCCCGCAATAGCGAGTTTATATTTTGCAATTTGACTTTTTCACTGCAGTGATTTCACATTTTGCAATTCTGACTTTTTTTGCAATAGTGAGTTTATATTAATTTATATATTTATGTCTCACAATTGCAAGTTAATAGCTCACAATTCTGATTTTTTTAATGCAATTTTTCCCGCAATAGCAAGTTTAGATTTTTTCAATTTGACTTTTTCACAATAGTGATTTCACATTTTGCAATTCTGACTTTTGCAATAGTGATTATGTATTTTGCAATTCTGACTTTTTTTTTGTTTTTTCGCAATAGCAAGTTTGTGTTTTGTAATTCTACCTTTTTTCCACGCAATAGCGATATTATATTTCGCAATTCTGACTTTATTTCACAATAGTGATTATATATTTTGCAATTCTGACTTTTTTCTTGCAATTATGAGACAAAAGAAATCGTATAATTGCAGGTTATGAATAGAACTGCGAAATATAAACTCGCTATTGCAAGAAAAAAAATGTGTGATGTGGAAAAAAAATTTTTTTTTCCAATGACTTTATCAAAACTTTAAGAAAAAATAAAGTCTGAATTATGCGATAAAAAGTCTGGCGGAAACAAATTTCCATCGGTTTCCGTACACTGTCCACTTAATTCATTGCAACTAAAAACCCTTCTAAAGTTAAGGAAAAAAATTATATATATATATATATATATATATATATATATATATATATATAATAAAAAAAACATCAGCATTAAACTCTCTAATAAATGAGCTGATTGGAGCCCAAATAAAAAACTGTTATTCAATAACCTTGGCTGTGTGTGTCAGCTACATCAGCACCGCAAAAGATCAGTGTGTGTGTGTGTGAGAAAGTGTGTGTCACTGCATGTCACTGCATCATTATTCAGTTTCAGGTTCAGTGCTCGAGTCATCTGGACTCTCAATTAAAACCCACAGCCAATAAAACATCAGCGTCACTGCACCTCATTAGCATAGACACGCCCCTACTCAGTCTATTAGCCTATCACACCACGCCCCGGTGTCTGCTGGAGTGTAAAAGAGGGAGAGAAAAAAGAGACGGCAGAGAGAGAGAATGATGGGATTGCAGTGAGGAAGAGGAGGATTGATCAGTATTCATCCTGATCTCGTGGCTGATCGTCGATGTCTTCGTCTTCCGGAGGCGCAAAACCATCCTGAAGAACAAAACAAATATGAATAAACATTACGTTTCTGTCAGGCTTCGTACAGATGCTGCAAAATCAAATCCCAGGACTTTTCAAGCACCACTTTTTAGTTTTGTTTTCCAAGGACTACAATCAGAGATCTCACTTATCAAACAACATCTTTCCTTATTATCTTTTAAATTCTAACAAAATAAACCAATAAAACGAAACGGTACAGATAAAGTGCAGCACAAGCAATGACTGTGGAAACCAGTGGAAGGATGCGACGATAAAGATATCGCTTTCCTTATTCAAACTGATTTTTTCTCCCATGAATATATGATTGACTTGAAGAATTAAAGATGAATCATAAACTTGGATATTAATGAGCAATATCACACTCACAGCCGTGCGAAATGCCTCTATATCTGTATCAGACGGGTTGCAGTGTTGATTTTATGTGAAAAGATTGTTTTATCAATCAAATTTTAAATAAATTTCCCATTTATTGTCTTTCAATCATTTTAAAATTTTAACATTTTCCAGGACTTAAATTTCCAAAAGTAAAATTCAAGTACTTTGTACGAGCCCGGGTCACTGTTTATGACGTCATGTGTAAAAAACAATCTGATGTCATGCCATGGTTAAGTGAATGTCATTATTAGCATGTTTAGTTGCACTAACTGACCACGATGCATTGCATTAACAGCGCCTGTGTTTCAATGCACGTCACCTCTGTGGCGTAGAGGACCTCCAGGACTTTGCCGAGGACGGGGTTCGTGTCGCTCTCGTGCTCTTGACACACCAGCTCAATGTCTCTGAGTTTGCTGAAGTAAAAATCTCTTTCTTTCTCCAAACCGTTGACCGTCAATTTCAGATCCATCAGCTGCAGGCAAACACACAACACACCGTTTAGTGAACGATTCAACGACTCGATTCTCATTTTCGTAGTCGCTTAATCTTATTTATGTTTTGTCTGTAGTTGAAACTTTAGTACTTCATCATTTCTGGTTGGTTAATAATCAATTGAATGCTAATCGAATGGATCGTGATGTGTTAAAGTAGCACACAATATCTGAAACTACATATTTAAATTAGGCTGCATTCTGCACTTCTCATTGGCTCATGCTTGTGTTCAGAGTTAAACATATATATATTAGTGTTAATCGCATCCAAAATAAAAGTTTGTGTTTACATAATATATGTGTGTGTACTGTGTATGATTATTTGATATATATAAATATAAACATGTGCATGTATACATTTAAGAAAAATGTGTTATTAATTGTCATATTTAAATTACGCTGCATTCTGCACTTCTCATTGGCTCACGTGTTATTATGTGTCATATTTAAGGCACTTCTCATTGGCTCATGCTTGTGTTTAGAGTTAAACATATATATATTTGTGTTAATCACATCCAAAATAAAAGTTTGTGTTTACATAATATATGTGTGTGAGCTGTGTATGATTATTTGAGATATATATATATATATATATATATATATATATATATATATATATATATATAAATACAAACATGTGCAAGTATATATTTAATGTATATATGTATATACATGCAAATATTTCTTAAATATATACATGCATATGTGTGTATTTATATATACACAGCACACACACATATATTATGTAAACACAAACTATTATTTTGTTACTAAACTATTATTTATTTTGGATGCGATTAATGGTTGCCCAGCACTAATAATTATATATTATAAATATTGATCTCCTTCTAACCTCCTTCTGCATTTGTAAAAACGTTATAAAACCATCAACTGAAGTCAAGGTTAAGTTGTGTCACAGCTGTCGCAGTAAACTGGTGTTCACCTGCTGGTTGAGCTCCATGATCTCGGCGTCGCCGCCTCCGTTTCGTGTCATCGGGATGTTCCGCCGGATGCCGGTCGAGGGGACGGCGCTGATGACGCGCGGGGGGGCGGGCATCGTCTTCGGGGCCGTCGGTGATGTCCGCTGGGGTCCTATATGTGAAAGCTAAGTCATTAGCCAATCACAGCACACCACTTCACACAGCAGCCAATCACAGAGCAGAGGCTCATTCGTCAGCCAATGGAAACTCAAGATCCATTCCAAGAGTCTCGGAGCACGATGATGAACACACACTTAAAATCCAAAGCCCAGAAACAGAGCGCAAGAAAGACTCTATTTTCATTTCCTTACAGTTAGTAGTTATTGTGTCCGAAGGTGCAAAGTTTCTTTTATCCCTTTCTTTCGTTCTTTCTTTCTTTTTACTCTTCCTTATTATTGTTTCTGTATTTTATACATTAACACTTATTTATTATCATTATTGTTATTATTTATATAAACATACATACTTTTTCTTCTTTCTTATAATTTTTGTTTATATTTTTGTTTACTGTATATAAAAAATAATAAATAGAAAAGCTTAATAAAGAATATATATAAAAATAAAACTGAATTAAAACGGAATATATATATTAAA
>CM060594.1:42871181-42878681 GCA_030578255.1 Tiaroga cobitis
GTAAGTGTGTGAATGAGTGTGTGTGAATGAGTAAGTGTGTAAATGAGTGAGTGAGTGTGTGTGTGAATGAGTAAGTGTGTGAATGACTGTGTGTGTGTGTGAATGAGTGTGTGTGTATTTGTATGTGAGTGAGTGTCTGTGTGTTGTTTATAAATGGATACAACATAAATAAATAAATAAATGAAGCAACAGTTTCATAGGGATTTTTGTGTTTATTTTTGCACTTCTCCGTGTGAAAGAAGAAAACAAGCCTCCAGGTTCAGGACTCACTGTCAAACACACAATTACAAACCGACTCACAAACGGCTTTTCCTAAAAAGTAAAAAACACATAAATCATATAAACTGAGAATCACCATAAAGATTCTGCATTAAAAAAACAGCACCAGTTGAAATCAGCCCTGGGTCAACTTTCACACACACACACACACACACACACACACGAATCTGTGCAGCTCAATAAACTCAATCCAGTTTCTGTTTGATCAGAATCAACATCTTAATCTGATCGTGACACATATCCGTGTTCACTGTGAGAGGAGTGTGTGAGCAGGGATTCACCAGGATCACTGAAGTGTCATCAATTACTCGTGTCGTTGCAAACCTTTCAAAAAAATCTGAAAAAAAGCCTAAATGGAGGAACAGAAATCTGAATTTGTGTTTCAAAGATGAACGAACGTCATGATGGTGTGTGTGTGTGTGTGTGTGAGAGAGAGAGAGAGTGTGTGCGTGCGCGTGTGTGTGTGTGTGTGAGAGAGAGAGAGAGAGAGAGAGAGAGAGAGTGTGTGTGTGCGCGCGCGCGTGTGTGTGTGTGAGAGAGAGAGAGAGTGTGTGTGCGCGTGTGTGTGTGTGAACAGTTCCAGGTGAGTTGTGAATCTTATATAATAAAATAAAATAAAAAAAAATATATATATATATATATTATATTAATTTTTGCGGGAAGTTTTCTTACAACTGGAGTAAAATCAGTCACTGACGCTTTAGATATTTCATTTTTACACAATTTAAGACCATCGTAACTAACAATAAACAATTTTTTTATAAATATATACGTAAAATATAGATATTTCACGGACACTGTATTCATATAATGTGGGCATCATCATCATCATCACTATAAACACAGACGGTGAGATCAGTGTGTGAGCTTTAAATGTGGAGGGATTCACAGTGCATGTGTGTGTACAACTATAAACAACAATTATACATATAATTTTTTAATACGGAATAATAATAGTTTTCCCTCATCATCTCATTTGGCGATGTCATGTGATCCGGAGAAGAGAGAACGATACAATACCAGCTCAAAGTTTAGACACATCTGATTATTTTTATATGATTATTTTTCACTCTTAATTATTTTCCAGAACTAAAGGCTTCTGGAAAATCATCATATAAAAATAATCAGGAAGTGTGTAACGCAGGTTTCAGTCACATGATCAGAACATGTTGGTTCTGGGAGTCACCAGATCCCGCTGGAGCGTCCGCCGGGCGGAGCCAGGATCCGGGCCGAGGATCTCTTGGGAACGTGATCGTCCACTTGAGAACCTGTGGAGGACAATCCCACAATCCTCAGCGGTTATTACATCATTATATTACATTACACATCTGAGAGGGAATATGCGATGCAAATGCAGACATGCTGTGTGTGTGTGTGTGTGTGTGTGTGTGTGTGTAATGCCAAAGCTTTGTGTTATGGAGATCTTGGCTAATCTGCAACTGTTGCTTTTTTTACTAAATGTCTACAGCTTTTTGAAACTGACCCGAGATCAGGTAAAAACCATATAGACACTGGCTCACAGAGATTTCAGACACACACACACACACACACACACACGCACGCACGAACGCGCACGCACGCACACACACACACGCACACACCTGACAGGCTGAAGCTGGACTCGTGCAGGTCTCGTACACACACACACACACACACACACACACACATACACCTGACAGGCTGAAGCTGGACTCGTGCAGGTCTCATACACACACACACACACACACACACACACCTGACAGGCTGAAGCTGGACTCGTGCAGGTCTCATACACACACACACACACACACACACACACCTGACAGGCTGAAGCTGGACTCGTGCAGGTCTCATACACACACACACACACACACACACACACACACCTGACAGGCTGAAGCTGGACTCGTGCAGGTCTCATACACACACACACACACACACACACACACCTGACAGGCTGAAGCTGGACTCGTGCAGGTCTCATACACACACACACACACCTGACAGGCTGAAGCTGGACTCGTGCAGGTCTCATACACACACACACACACCTGACAGGCTGAAGCTGGACTCGTGCAGGTCTCATACACACACACACACACACCTGACAGGCTGAAGCTGGACTCGTGCAGGTCTCGTACTCCTGTGTGTCTGACGGTCGCTCGCGTGGGAACGTCGCTCTCCGGAGTGACCGGTTCCTTCCGGCTTGAGTTGGTTACCATGGCAACATCGCCCGAATACGGAGCTCGATCCACCCCGCGCAAACTCTGAGTCTGAGGAGTTTAATAGCGGTAAAGTCAACATGAAATCAAAGCTGACCATTTTTGTTTTTCTATGGAATATTGTACTATGGAATTCCGTGCACATCATTGTGTTAATAATCTTGAATCAGAATAACTTCCTCTTCTCTGATGATGTGGGCGGGGCTATAACCTGTCACTCACATGAGTTCAGCCAATAGCAAACCACAACCATCCAATCAATTCCCCACAGACACAATCAAGCCCCGCCCACATGTCAAGTCAAGTCATCTTCATTTATATAGCGCTTTTAACAATGGATTGTTTCAAAGCAGCTTTACAGAGATAAACATATAATTTAAGGTAACAGATTGTTTTGGCATTATAGCGGTTCTTGAATAATGTTATTTCCAGCTAAAGTTAACTTTGATTGATTCACCTCCGTCGAAATGATCAGAGTTTAAACGCGAACCTGTGATTAACGCTGACGGCGTTCACATGCTCATTCAGAATGGATTCTATAGTTATGTGCTTAATGTGTTCTTGTTCCTGAAGCGTTTCACTCGATATACGACACAATAGAGGAGAAGAGACCAGCTCAACTTCCCTTTCATGCCGATGAACATCTTTCAGGTTATGATAGTGAACGGACTGTTCTGTCAAGGTTCTCTCAACGTTATGAACAAACTTTCTTCCAGTAACATTAATAGAACGTTTGTTCAAAGTTATCTGGTCTTTAATAATGTTCTTAATAATGGAGAGTCCGAAATTTTCGTATGCGGGAAACGCAGAAAATCGAACCCAAACGGAATTTTTTTATGTCAGTGTGATTGATTTTTCATGAGGTCGTATTTATTTTTTAACGTGTGATAATTTCGGACTCGGTGTGCGAGCAACTTTACAGTTTGTCGTTCTTCTACGTTTTTTAAATGTAACAACTTGTTTCAAAACATTCTGAAAACACTCAAAAGTAACGTTCTCGTGATGTTTGAAAAATGGAATGTTCGTTAATAACCAAGAATTTTTTTTTTAAAACATCTAAAAAACTGGACTTTTTGTACATTCAGAAATAACGATTTCATGACTTATTTTTAGTACTGGGCAACGATTAATCGCATCCAAAATAAAAGTTTGTGTTTACATAATATATGTGTGTGTGCTGTGTATAATTATTTTGGATGTAAATACACACACATGCATGTATATATTTAAGAAATCTGTGTTATTTATATATAAAACATTAATATAAAGTATATAAATATATATACAGTATATACATGCAAATATTTCTTATTATATTCAAATATTTACATGCATGTGATGTGTGTGTATTTATATATACAAAATAATTATACACAGCACACACACATATATTATGTAAACACAAACTTTTATTTTGGATGCGATTAATATACAACATATTTTTCTTAGCTGGAAAAATGGTTGATAAATGAGTCCGCATCACCTTTTCTCTCTGGATCATCTTCTTGTAGAGTATATCGGGGAAGGCTGGCATCGGGCAGAAGCGTCCCGATCCCTGCGCGCAGGAAAACACACCGTTCACACACACCACTCGCCCGCGGCTGATGGTCACCAGTGGCACGCCGTGACAGCGCTGGTTCTCGAACAGGTTAAAGTCTCCACCCTGAGCCTGAGAGCTCGCAGAGATCGTCCTGAAGTGTGTGTGTGTGTGTGTGTGTGTGTCAAACACAAGAAGAAGCAGCACTGGGAATTAGTGGGGGGAAAAAGGTTCTAAAATGTTAATAATAAATGGATGTACACTAAGTTTAGGGTCAGTAAGAATTTATATATATATATATATATGTGAAGGCTTTTATTCAGTAAGGACTTAAAAATGGATCACAGTTTCTACACTGATAATAATCATAACTGTGTCTTGAGCATCAGATCCTCATATTAGAGTGATTTCTGAAGGATCATGTGACACTGAAGACTGGAGTAATGATGCTGAACATTCAGCTTTGATCACAGGAATAAATTACACTTTACTGTATATTCACATAGAGAACAGATGATCTACACTGGAATAATATTTCACTGTTTTGATCAAATAAAGGCAGTCTGTGTGTGTGTGTGTGTGTGTGTGTGAGATCCAGTACCGGCAGGCGTCCGGGTCCCACACCACCACATCAGCGTCGGCTCCGGGTGTGATGCGTCCCTTCCGCGGGTACAGGTTGTAGATCTTAGCAGCGTTAGAGCTCGTCACAGCAACAAACCGGTTCTCATCCATCTTACCAGAGACCTGAGGAGAGGACAGAGTGTGTGTGAGTGTGTGTGTGTGTGTGTATGGGTGAGTGAGTGAGTGTGTGTGTGTGTGTGTGTGTGTGTGTTTGTGTGCTGTCTGTCTGAGAGGTGTGTGTGTGTGTGTGTGTGTCTGAGAGGTGTGTGTGTGTGTGTGTGTGTGTGTGTGTGTGTGTGTGTGTGTGTGTGTGTGTGTGTTCGTACCACTCCTCTCTCCCAGATAACACTCATGCGATCCTCGACTCCTGACGCCCCGTGAGGGATCTTGGTGAAATCCTCTTTTCCCAAGGCTTTCTGCTTCCGGTTAAACGCTCGATGATCCGACGCCACCACGTTTATGATGTCACTGAGCACACAGGAAACACATCATCGTACGTTTATGTAACATATACTGCATATTTGCAAAGATTCTTTATCAAAATTTTTGGACATTGATGGAAGAAGCTCAAAACGATTCATCGCATCTGACATATAGTTTGTTTTTATATCATATGTGTCTATGTATATATATATATACACACACACACAAATATTATATAAACAAACTATATGTCAGATGCGATTAATCGTTTTGAGCTTCTTCCATCAATGTCCAAAAATTTTGATAAAGAATTTTACACAGTATATATATATATATATTTAAAAACATTATTTGCTAAAGAGTTGAAATAGAGGTTTTTATATTTTAGTTTAGTTTTGTACAATCTTTGTTTGTAAACCACTTGCATAAGTATGTTTATGTCTTGTTATTTCTGATAGGAATGAATGAACTGTAGAGATGGTGAGAAATGATTGGCCGATGACTCCTGAGCGCTCGACAGTGATTGGTTCGTACTTGCCCAGCAGGCCAATGAGGTAGTCGGGGGTGTTGGGGTCGAGCCGGAGGGGCGGAGCTATGACGTGAGCGGCGGCGTGAGTCCAGTCCTGATGATAATAATGACTCCCACTGAGAGCAGAGTGAGCCACGGTCGTCTCCGCGACAACCACCTTACCTGAAACACACACACACACACACATCTAACTGAGAGCAGAGTGAGCCACGGTCGTCTCCGCGACAACCACCTTACCTGAAACACACACACACACACACATATCCAACTGAGAACTTGATATAAAATGGCCTCTTTAAATATCTTTAGAGACTCACCTTGCATTCGGGCGGCAGCAATGACGTCGGCCGCTGAAATACTGGACACATTCACCAAGCACACTGGACAGTGAGCCTGTGATGAATAGCACATGGGTCACACACACACACACACACACACACACTCGATCTCTCTGTGTCCGTATGGTTCTCACCCTGTTACCGATGGTTATGGCTCGGTGTGTGGCCTCGGCCTCCAGCTACAGACACACGCACACACACACAGACGTCAGTCATGATGAAAGCAAAGACTCAAACAATGAGACACACACGTGTGCGTGTGTGTGTGTGTGTGTGTGTGTGTGTGAGTCTCTCACCTCCTCCGGTCGACTGACCTCCATCCCCTCAGGACCACTGATGCCCAGATCCAGAGCCTCTTTAGCCCCCTAAACATGTGCACAAGAAACACACACATGTGAGTGAGTGAGTGAGTGAGTGAGTGAGTCTGTATGTGTGTGTGTGCGAGAGTGAGTGTGTGAGTGAGTGAGTGAGTGAGTGTGTGTGAGTGAGTGTGAGTGTGTGTGAGAGTGAGTGTGTGAGTGAGTGAGTGAGTGAGTGTGTGTGAGTGTGTGAGTGTGTGTGTGAGTGAGTGAGTGAGTGAGTGAGTGAGTGAGTGAGTGAGTGAGTGAGCGAGAGTGTGAGCGAGTGTGTGTGTGTGCGCGTGTGTGCTCCTCTGACCTGCAGCACTAGTTCTCCGTTCTCCGCATGCACGCGTGCGACGGCTCCGGTGTGTTTGCAGGTCTGCAGCGTCTGGTAGATCTCAGAGTCTCTCAGCATCAGGTCTTTATACGCCATGAACATCTGGAAGGAGTTTACGCCTCTCTCGGACACCAGCTGCTCCATCTCCCGCCGCACCTCACACACACACACACACACAATATTCAAGTCATCCTCATTTATATAGCGCTTTTAACAATGGATTGTTCCAAAGCAGCTTTACAGAGATTGGTTTGGTTTAATAGCGGTTCTTGGATAATGTTATTTTCCAGCTAAAGTTAGTTTTGATTGATTCACTTCCGTCGAAATGATCATTTGTTATTAAATTATGGGCCGCTAAGACGACACACAGACTTTAGACTGAACGTGTGATTAACGCTGATGGCGTTCACATGCGCATTAAGAACTAAGTCTATAGTTATGTGGGTTTGAGTATGTGCGCAGGTTTGTAATGCCTAAACAAACTACTTGTCTTGCCTATAAATTTTGATGCAAAATTTTATTTTATAATAAAATAAATAAAATAAAGAAATAAAAATTTTAACTATGTAATTAAATGAGTGGTATATATAGACAGCTTTAAACACTACACATTGAACATTAAACACTACCGTTCAAAAGCTCGGGGGCAGTAAGAATTTTTCTTTTCTTTTTTGGGGGAAAGAAATAAAAGGATGAATTAAATTGATCAAAAGTGACAGTAAAGACATTTATAATGTTACAAACGATTCTAGTTCAGATAGATGCTGTTCTTTTCAACTTTCTATTCATCAAATAATCCTGGAAAAAAAACAGTTTTCATCAATGATAATAATCATAACTGTGTCTTGAGGATCAGATCCTCATATTAGAGTGATTTCTGAAGGATCATGTGAC
>CM060594.1:42886181-42891123 GCA_030578255.1 Tiaroga cobitis
TTCTCATATTCTGCTTTCTCTCCATGTTCATCTGTGTTTAGTGTGTGTAATGTTTCTGTTTGAGAATGAAAAATAGATTATTCTCTATATCAGCGTCAGTGTTTCTGAACTCCTGAAACGCCTCCACTGTAGTCTTGAGTTTCTTCTGGGAACGAACACGTTACAATATTCCTCATTATAATAATTAATGCGCAGAATAAAGGGGCGGGGCCTGGTTGAGTTAGTTAGTAGTGTGTTAAACTGGCGGTTATGGAAAGGGGCGGGACATTTCCCAAACACACTCGAAGCGCTCGACCAATCACAACACACTGCTCCAGCCGACCAATCAGAGCACAGTGTGCTTTCAGAAGGCGGGGCTTCATAGAGACAGGAAGTAAACAGAGCGTTACTGACAGACTGGGAAGAGAGGAGCCGCAACAATGGAGAATATGAGGAGAATAATCAACATTCAAGCAAGAAAACCTGTTCTAGTAGAGAAACAACAACATCAAGACCCAAAATAGGCCCTCTTTAAGTTGTTAAGATCATGAAGAACATTGTGAAACCTTCTGCTTCTTCACTGTGAATCAGTGTCTGTTGGCAACGGCATCAAACATCATTCATCACTTTGGCCAAAAATTCTCATAACAGGCACTCAATAATCCATCAAGGGTTAATAAGCAAGAATTTGTCTGATATTCCTGCATATTTAATTATCGCAAACACGTTTTACCAAACGTCTAGGAGCTGAATATACCGGTGTGTGTGTGTGTGCGCAGTTGGCACTCTTTAGGCGAAGTCTAAAAATGCCCTGTAGCCAAAAGCGCCAGTGTGTCAAGTAATCCTAAACCACAGCTGAATACACACACACACACACACACACACACACACTCTCTCTCTCTCTCTCTCTCTCTCTCTCACACACACACATACACATATGGGTTGGCAGTACAGAACAATGCCTGGCTTTATATGAGCTCAGCAGGAAAACACACAGAGACCTTCACACACACACACACACACACACACACACACACACACACACACGGTTGATCTGTGACATCCATGATCCTCTGCGCCGGGCGTCTGGTTCGGGCTTTACTGGGACTGCGGTGTCGTTCAGAGAGTAAATGTGAGTTCACACACACCACTCGTCTCCGTCATTTCACCACGGCACACACACTCCTGAAACAGCCGAGAGCAGAACAAATGTGTGAAATGCTATCATATCATATCTAATATGACATATTAAAAGAAAACGCACGTTAAATTGCTCTGTGTGTCCCGTAAACAGACGTGAGCAGATATGGACTGTGTGTTTCAATATTCAGCTGAATTAACTGTGTAATATCTGTGAAATAGTTTGTTTAATCAAAATGATGTTGTCAGGAAAATCTCACGTCTTGTGAACTGGAACAATGTCGTAGAAAACATTTAAAGTAATACGAGTAAACGAGTGCACATGGATTCTACCGCTTGTTTGGGGTCAGTAAGATTTACCTTGAAAGAAATGATTATTTTATTCAACAATGATGCATTAAATCGATCAAAGGTGACAGTAAGGATTTTTACATTGTTAATAAAAAAAATGAATTCTGTTCTTAAATCAATTTTCTATTAATCAAAAAATCGAGAAAATGAATTCTAGGCTATTAGTAAAAACCACTTCTAGCGCCACCTAGTGTAGAAATGATGCACACGCTGTACGGCGTCTGTGTTTGAGCACAAAAAAATAATGAAGAACAATAAAAAGAGAAGAAACACAATAGCTTTGCTAATAAACCCTTGAGAAAGCAGAAGAGAGAGAGAGAGAGAGAGAGAGAGACAGGATGAGAGTCCCGGTCGTGACTCCGGTGAATCCCTGAGCGAACGGATCGACTTACAGCAATAAAACCAGAATCAACACACACAGACACACACTTCAAACAAGATCATCATACGATTGATTGGCTTTATCTGAATGAAATCTGATCCCACATCAGCCATCATCTTTAAATCAAGCTTCAGGATCCACATGAAGGCCTGCCATTGTTTCTGTCAGCTTTGGGAAAGTGCCGCAAAAAACAGAGAAACGTTCCATCGGTAAACACAGCGGGAAACACTCCTGAGGACACTAATCTGTTCTGAGTTTTATAAATGTTTCAAACGCGTTTCTTCTTGGTTCTGTGAGCGTTACGGGAACAGTGACACTGTATCATTCTTCACACATTATGGAACGTTACTTTTGAATCTGAACGTTCTGAAACAAGAAACATTTAAAAACCGTTACATTTAAAAACAAACATCAACTGAAACATTCCAGAAGAAACATTCCATGATCGATGTTTTTGTATTAACGTTATAAAAGACCAGATAACTTTGAAGGAATGTTCTATTAATGTTACTGGAGGACGAACGTTTGATCTCAGATGTTTCTCCAAAACTTCTTTCTTTTTTAACACACACACACACACACTCACACACACACACACACACACAGATCCTCACTCTGGCTCGGGTCTATAAAACCTGCTCATTTCTACTGAAACATGAGATGCAGAAGAACCTCCAGAAACAACATCTGGAGCACCACACACACACACGCGCGCGAGCACGCACTCTGGCTGGGGTCTATAAAACCTGCTCATTCCACACACACACACACACACACACTCACAAACACACACTCACACACACACGCGCGCGAGCACGCACTCTGGCTGGGGTCTATAAAACCTGCTCATTCCACACACACACACACACACACACTCACAAACACACACTCACACACACACTCACTCACAAACACACACTCACACACACACTCACACACACACTCACTCACAAACACACACTCACACACACACGCACGCATACACTCTGGCTCGGGTCTATAAAACCTCCTCATTCCACACACACACACACACACACTCACACTCACACTCACACTCACACACTCACACTCACACACTCACGCACTCTGGCTCGGGTCTATAAAACCTGCTCATTCCACACACTCACTCACACTCACACACACTCACACTCACACTCACTCACTCACACACTCACTCACTCACTCACTCACACACTCACTCACTCACTCACACACTCACTCACTCACTCACTCACACACTCACTCACTCACACACACACACACGCACTCTGGCTCGGGTCTATAAAACCTGCTCATTCCACACACACACTCACACACACACACACTCACACACACACACACACACACACACACACACACACACACACACACGCACTCACACACACACACTCACTCTCACTCACTAACTCACACACGCACGCACGCACTCTGGCTCGGGTCTATAAAACCTGCTCATTCCACACACTCACACACACACACACACACTCGCACTCACACTCTCTCACACACACTCACTCACACACACACACATACACACACACTCACACACACGTTCCTCTAACAGGCAGGATTGTGTGTGTTTCTCGTGAGCGTCTCTGGTTTCTCCTGCTCTTTTCACTGCTAATGCAACTTTAGAGGCACGACACGGATTGAGTTTCCATCCGGCGCCATTCTGAGGGAAAACCCACAAACACACACTCACACACACACACACACTCAGCATGGACAATTTAATGCATGTACTGTTCTGTGTTGAGTTAGCTAGTTTGCTGTTAACAGTACTATGGTATAGTGATGATAAATACCATGGTACTGAATGATTACCTTATATATATTATATACTCTATGATATTCTGTCAAAACAGAGTATTTGTACATGAGGGATGTTGATGAGCATGTGTGTGTTCACACACTCACCCTCACTTGTTCTGCACTCTGATTCTCAAGCATCGTCTCTTGACGGGCGGCTCTGGATCGTTCTCCTCAGATCCCGGTGCATCTGTGTGTGTGTTCTTCTCCCAGGTGTGTGTGTGAGTGTGTAAATGTGTTTGTGCATCTACGTGTGTGTTCCTCTCACACGTGTGTGTTTGAGTGTGTAAATGTGTTTGTGCATCTGTGTGTGTGTTCCTCTCACACGTGTGTGTTTGAGTGTGTAAATGTGTTTGTGCATCTGTGTGTGTGTTCTTCTCGCAGGTGTGTGTTTGAGTGTGTAAATGTGTTTGTGCATCTGTGTGTGTGTTCTTCTCGCAGGTGTGTGTTTGAGTGTGTAAATTTGTTTGTGTGTTTTTCTCACACACGGCCCGCGCGTACGTGTGCTCTACACACTGATTCGCTTCCTCGTGCCCAACGCTCTCTTTCGATTGGTCGCTCTGGCAGTCTGCTTGCTGCTGATTGGCCAAGCCGTTGCCCCCGCCCACCCAGACAGCTGTTCTCCTTCACATCTTCACAATAAGAGAGAGGAGAGGGAATCTGGGCGGAGCTACTGCCGTCCAATGAGAGCGAGGCGGCCTGTATGGCGGTCGAACGAGCCAATGAGTACAAAGAGGCGGGAGTAGCGACTCTGCCGTCCAATGACGCGGAAGCAGTCGATGTCACCACGGGCGTGTAAAGTGCTTTAATTTGAATGTGAGTGTCGTGATCTTCCTCTTTCACCGGGATTCTCCGGAGACACCGAATCACTTGCCGCTCCGATGTTGAGGGAAAAGGGGAAGCACATTGTTCAATCTTCACTCTATCTTCACTAATCTCCTCTGAGTGACACGGATCAGGTGTGCGCTTACTAAACTCCGTGTCCTGAAGGCTTCGAATCACTCCTATGTGGGGCGATTGATGGGGAATCGGGATGGGAATGGGAATGGGAATCGGGATTGGCACAAAAATGGGATATGGCATCAACATCATGGGCTGTGGCCACGGCGGAGGCATTTGAGGAGGGAATGGCGGGTGGAAAGGTGTGTATGGGTGCAGGAAAGGAGGCGGAGCAAATGACGCCCTGTGGGAGGGGCTATCAGGATGAGGGGCGGGGTTTCGCAAGGCCTGTGCGTGAAGGGGAGGGCGCACAAAGGGGAGGGGCATGTGAGGTGGGCGTGG
>CM060594.1:42891223-42962072 GCA_030578255.1 Tiaroga cobitis
TATCATAAACAACGCTGCACAGATCCATCCAACATGCTGTCAATGTGGAGACCCACCTTGATAAAAGGTTATTAGCATGTAAGAAGCCTAGCTAATAAGGAGAGCTATGTTAACCTTATAAAACCCCGCCGCCGCGCTCGCCAGTTTATTAACACTGCGGTAAATCACACACGTTTGGGCCAGAGTAATGCACATGCGCAGAACCGTTTGTTTATGTTGTTACTGTTGAAAGCGTCTATATATAGTGCTTTTTACAATACAGATTGTATCAAAGCAGCTTCACAGTGATAACATGAAAGTAATACAAGAAGTTTGTTAGAAGAAAATCGTCCACCTGAAGTACGGCAGATCAAAAATATTGTTGAATAATTAAATGTCCCCAACTAAGCAAGCCGAAAGCCAAGGCGACAGTGGAGGAACCGAATCTCCATCAGGGACAGAATGGAGAAACCCTCGGGAGAACACAGACTCAGTCTCAGTCCTCCTCTGGCCCAACGAGCAACAGTGTGTGATCATGATCAGGAGCATTACAGGTCAGAGGTCAGACTGGATCCAGTTCCTCGGGTTGGAGGTCGGTCACGCCGGGATGGAGACGAGTGTGTGTGTAGAGGATCAGCTGGTTTGACAGCAGAAGCTCGAGCTGAAGGACGTTTGTACTATTAAACTTAACTTGATAAAAGCGTCTAAACTCACAGAAGGACTAATGGTCATCAGATATGAATATGATACAGGAGATTTATGGGTTAATAACTCGTGTTAGTGATTCTTGGCTGAACAAACAGCAGTAAGTGCAGTTCCAAAATACCCAGAATGCCCTGCTCCTCCACAGACCGCAGATATACCTGCAGGAATGAGTGTGTGTGTGTGTGTCTCCGCACAGAATCGGCCCTTCTTCCACTCGTAAACACCGTCAGCTGTCAAACACACGGCCATGTTTGTGCTGGCGGACACGAGCCAACGGAGCAGTGCATGCTGGGAAGACGGGGTTTCTGCTATTCTGAGTATAAAGACTGGCATCTGTCCACGACCCGAGACTCAGGACTCGTTTAAGAGACACTAAAGATATTACATTCATATTTTACGTCAGCAAATGTATGCCGTCTATAAACACTCGTGTTGAGCGTAACCCTTAACACGAGTTACCCAATCAGATTTAATGCATTTTACATTCACAGAAAAATATTATAAGAGATACTTTTTCTTAATAAGTTGTTATTGTTATTAAAACAAACAAGCAAATCCAGCCCAGATGCGAGAGAGTAACGTAACATTTTCATTTACATAAAAAAGTAACAGTTGCTTTCTTAGGGAGTAACGCAATATTGTAACGCATACTTTTAAAAGTACTTTCCCATCACTGAATAAAACACAGACATCATGATCTATGGCCTGATTTATAAAGTTACATGTTTATCAGTGAAGTCACAGGTTGTTATTATTAAGAATAAAAATGACAAATAAATATGTGTAACCCAAACGTTGGGTTAAAAATTTAATAAAAAAAAGTAATTTGGCCATATTTGACCCAAAGTTGGTTTGAAACAACCTAGCATTTTTTTAGAGTATATAAAAGGACATTCGCATATTTCAAATAAATAAATAACAACAACACAACCATTATAAATAATTTATTTAATATAATAAATATAAATAATATATTTATTTAATACGTTTTTAAGTATGAACTGCTTGCAAGCAACATAAAATACGCCTTTACATTTCTTTTTTAAATCAATGCTTAATAAGTTGTTGTGTTTAATAATAGATGATTAGATTCGAGCCGAACCGGACGATCATTAGCTTGAGGCCATAATCATGATTAGAAAAGAAAGCAAATGCCGTTTGCTTAATAAGAATTGATTTCTGTCTGTTTGTCCTTCTGATTATGTAGGACAATCAAATATTCAATCCAACCACTAACCTACTTATAATTCATAATGATCGTGGAAACGTGTCATGATTCCTGGATAATGAACTGAGGATCACGAACAAAGATCGTTCCTGCAGGGTTTAGTGGAAACCTTAATATACAGGAACATGTTTTACTCATGTTTTAAAAAATGCCAAAATCATCTCCTTTTCTTTCTCATTAAATAAATTAAACGTTTTATATGTTCAAGTGATTTCATGCAAGGTGCTGAAATCATAAATGATGACATAATGCGTCAAAATTGACATACTGAGTCAAATTATGATGTAAAAAGTCAAAATTGTGAGTCAAATTTAACAAAAATTTATTTGAAATGATGACATCCTAAATCCTAATTATGAGATAAAAAGGCGCATTTGACGCTAAGCACGAAAATTTAAAATTGTGACATAAAAGTTGAAATTCTGCCAGAAAAACTGATTATGAAATAAAAACGCTAAATGATACGGAGCCCCTAAAGAGACATGGTGAAAGAAAACAAATATTTGTCAATGCTTTTGCGTTCTCTCGCCAAATGTTTTGATAAGTGTCTCTGTCTGTCTGTACTACATTACCCAGAATCCCTCTCGCTGTTCGGGCCACGGGAGCGCGCGCCGCGGAATGCTGCTCTGATTCCAGCGCGCGGTGGAAAAAAGTTCCTCAGAGATGGAGCGGTTGGTGAGGCGCTGATTTATGCACTTTTATTCATGACATTAAACGCGAAAAGAGAGTTCAGTTGACGCGGATCTGCTAAGATCTTTGTTCTCTTTCATATTCGTGCGGAGTTTAAACTTTAAGGATCGATTTTGTGGTCTTTTTGTTAGTTTTGTTGTTGTGGGTGAAAATGCCGCAGCCCGCTCGCGCCGTGAGCTTCGCGCTGCTTGTGTTTCACCTCACGGGATTTAAAGCGCTCCACGGAGACTCGGAACCGGACCCGGTCCCGGACCCGCACCCCTGCCCATCCGTGTGCTCGTGTGTGGGACCCCTCGCCGACTGCAGTGCACTGAAACACGGCGTGATCTCGGAGCGGCTGCCCGCGCGGATCAGGCGCCTGTGAGTGTGTTTTACCTCAGATCCTTTGTGTCTCTCTCGATCAAACACGATAAAAACATCCACATTCGTTTAAATATGGGGAAAACACACAAGGTGGAGAATGATAACAGTGTGTGGACCGTTTATAGATCACTGAAGTGAAAAACAACTAAAACAAACAAGGCTGAAACTAGGATAAACAAACTTTTCTCCGTCTGAACAGTGACAGTGATAACTTAGTTGAGTTAGTTTGATCGATTTTCCTCGTGTGTGTGTGAGTGTGTGAGAGTGTCTGTGTGAGAAAGTGCCTGTGTGTCTGTATATCTTTGTGTCTCTCTTTGTGTGTGTGTGTTCAGTTTAAAGGCCCAAAGAATCTAATCAAAACCTCGACATTACCCAAACATTTTCTCTTGATCTATTTAGAAGATCAGACAGATTCTTAAAGAGAGAAATAAAGTCACATTTTCATCAACATAATAATAATACCATGATGATTTATTGTGAGAACTGAATCCTCCAGACCTCTGAAAGCTTTAGCTGGACTTCATTTGCTTGTGTTATTTTATTAAGAACAAACACATTGTAATTAAACAGGCTTTACTCATTTCTCCTCATGTAATTCAGGACTGTGTGATGCCATGGACCCTTAAATATAATGTTTTACTTTCCTATATATATTCATAAAGACTCATTTATACAGTTATAAATGTGTGCAATATTGCCTGGAAAATATTTACACGTCTATTATTCAGTTTCTACTCATCATTAGTTTACTGGTGTTTGAGGTTCAACTATCCTTACATTACAGACCAGAAAACAGTGATGTCAAATTATGTCAATGTAATTATAGCTGATATTTTTATTTTAGGGCTGTGAAGCGATTCATCTTGTTTACATAATATATGTGTGTATACCATGTGTAATTATATTGCATATATAAATACACACACATGCATGTAGCCTATATATTTAAGAAAAATCTGTTATTTATATATAATTTTATATATATATATATAAGTAAATATACAGTATGCAAATATTTTTAAATATATAGGCTACATGCATGTTATTTATATATACAAAATAATTATACACAGCACACACACATATATTATGTAAACACAAACTTTTTTTTGGTTGCGAATGCGATTAATCGTTTAACAGCCCTAATTTATTTATAAATATTGTGTGTTTATTACTGAACTTGCGTCCCAGTTTGAAACCGCTTGGTTCATAAAGCTGAGGGATGAAAGTGAGCGGTGTTGGTGTGTGAGAGTTATGATCGGTGTGTTCATAAAGTGAGCGGTGTTGGTGTGTTTCAGGCCCTCAGGAGCCGATGCTCACACACACACACACACACACACACACACACACACTCACTGCACATGTTCAGGCGTCACACTGCTGGAGCTTTTGTTTTCCCCAGGCCCATTATTTCTGCTGAATTAGCAGCTAAACCCAGCCAGAGATGGAAGTCATTAAGAGCCCGTGTGTGTGTGTGTGTGTGTGAGAGAGAGAGGCCTGGAGTCTTTGGCTGTGAATAACTCTCGCTGCCAGAATGGAAAAATAGAAGGAAAAAAAGCTTTTCATGATTTACATCTGGAAAGATCAGGGTGTTTTCATTGCCGGAGCGTTTGAGACGCCAGCAGTTTTACACGGTCAAATTCATACTGGAAAATTGACAAAATCGTTAAAAAATTTGAGTGAAGAACTAAACGTTAGCATTATCTGCAGTGCTGTGTGTTTGTTAGCTTTAACATGTGGTGTTTATCTGCCTGTTTTATGTTGGAAATTATTATTAATTCAGCTTGATAGCATATTGGTGAACACTACTATGTGGACATGAATATGATAATTGTATAATTATCATCACTATACCATAGTTTTGAAACCGTTATTGAACTGAATTGGTCTGAATAATGACACTATTGTCTTTTACAGCAGAATCAAAAAAAAAAAAAAAAGTTTGTGTTTACATAATTTATGTGTACTGTGTATAATTATTTTGTATATCAATAAATACACATGCATGTATATTTAAGAAATATTTGCATGTATATACTGGATATATAAATAACACATTTTTCTTAAATATATACATACATGTTTATTTATAAATAGAAATTAATTATACACAGTACACACAAACACAAACTTTTATTTTGCATACAATTAAGCGTTTGACAGCTCTAGTGTAAACGCTATAGAAATGAAGCTGATTTGATTTAAAGTAGGGATGTCAACGATTAATCGACGATCGATTAATTGTCGATAATACATTTAATCGATAAAACTTATCGATCATGGATTAAGCAGGATCATGCGCGTGCGTGCTGCTCAACCGCGAAACATGTAAGCGAGCGCGCCGGTGTGGTGAAGTGTTGAGTCCCACTGAATGACACACACACACCGGAGTTGTTTGGGACTATTTTACACCTTCATCATGACTATAAGTTTGCGTGTGCATTCGCAGCCTTTTGTTTTGTGCAAATGTAAGTTGTAATAGTTTATTTTGTGTACGCTTATCTATATCTGATTTATCTCATATTGGATGCATTTGGTTAAGAATTGACGTGATCTTTAGCGCGCTCAGCTCAAACGACAATGCACGACTAATAATGACTATTGGGACTGTCATATTACACAAGATTATAAAGAGAACACTATTGTAATAAAACATTGTGAATTATTTGGGTTTAGATGCCATGTCGCGTTGTTCCAGGAAGAGCTCGTCAGAGACTTTGAGCGCGTCCACCACAACATATGAGTCATTCTGAATGGCACGTAACTCAGTTTAAGTTCACTTGTGCATTCACGTCATTTTGTGCAGATATAATATAAATATTCTGCTTATTTTGTATATATCTGATTAATATCAAATAGGATGCTTTTTTTTTTTAGTTAAATAAACGCTAACAAAGTGCTCAACGGTTATTCATTCAGCGCGCGCCGCTCAAGCAGAATGCACAACTAATAATAACGATGGTTAATTTGGGACTTTCATATTACATAACATGAGAACACTATTTTATTAAATGGATGTGAATTCATTGGGTTTAGTTGCCGTTTTCAGTGCGTTGTTCCAGCACTTCCACAACAGTCACACATTCTGACAAGCACGCATATGAGGCGGCGTTGGTGACACATTGTATTTGTCGTTATATTTATATATTAAAGCTGCAGTAGGTGAGTTTTGAGAAAACGTTGACTTAGCCTGAAAATTTGAACAAGTACAACTTCCAGGTCCCACCCCCCCCCCCTTGCTCTCTGCTGCACTACAGCCCTCCACCACAGCTCGTCCTCCACAGCGGAGCCTGTCGTGAACGCGCAGGCTAGTAAACAGGGCCACCGATAACAGTGGATAAAAAGTTATATGGCACATTCACTAATAGGGACTAAACGTCAATAATATGCTTTACATTGACTATGGCCTGCCCATACTTTGACTACAAACTTGGTCCTCAAATCATTATGTATTTTCCAATAGCCTACATGTAACTTTATAACGTTGCACTCTTTCTATAAGTTATAAATAGCTAGTAAGATAACGTTAATATAACGGTAACTAACGTTACAGCATGTAAGTAATTATTCTAGCGATATATAATGCTAGATAAGGTGTGCTAGTACATTATTTCAGCAACATGACAAGCCAGTGAATTAGCAGGTTTCAATTGTTGCTTAGCAGAGTGCGTGACATTTTATCTACATTTTAGTTTTGACACCGAGTCAATGGGCTCTGTGTAATTCTTTCTTTTTCGCTTGTTTATCGTCATCAGTCTTTTTCCTTTTACCTCTTTGTTTTATGAGCAGGTGTCACTGGAGAATTGGCAGTTTAGGTTGTTTCTCCGTCATAAGCACAGCTGCAGCACGCCGGCAATCTTGAGTTTGAACGACGGCTCGCGCTCCGGCGCTCGCGCTGTGCAAGAGAGGGGTGTGATCAGCGCGTACACGAGCGTGATTGACACTGCTAAGACACTCCTCTCGGCTCTGATTGGTTGTTTCTGACCGGGAGCGTGTATTTCTTGCAAATGGCAATAGGACCACTGGGAGGAGCCAGAGGAGCTTGATTTTTACACAGATTATCTGTCTCATATTCTACTGTCAGGACATAATGACAGTTTTAACAAATACATGTTTTCAAAAGTTACCTACTGGAGCTTTAAATAGTTAATTTAATTTATCAATCACATCAAAACATTTTACAATCCTACTAAGCCTTTATTTAGATTAAAAAACATTCTTATTTATTTGGTGAGTAACATAGCTTTTTGAGCAGCATTTGCAGACCCTGTGCTGTTTGCCATTAATGCTAACGATTAATCGATTAATTGATCGTTAATTTAAACGACGATCGATCATGGGAATTTGTGAAAATTGACATCCCTAATTTAAAGCCCTGTGAACATTTAGAGGAAAGTCTGTGTAATGGAATCGAGCATTAGCAGTTTCCATCCACATTTAACTTGTGTGTGCAAAATTGGAATATGGCATAAAACATTTGCAGTGTTTCCATCTCATGTGTTCAACAAAATCATCACTTCCTGTGAAACTGTCGCAGAATATCAGTGATAAACTGAGTTTCTCTTTCTCCCTCCATCATAAACGAGTGTGTGTCGAGCGTCAGACGAAACTCAGTAAACGCTGTCGTGTTCTAGCGATCGGATGCTGGTGTTCGGGAACACACTCGCGTGTGTGAGACGCTTCTGGAGGGAACTGACCGTTCGTAAAGACCCGCCCCTTTGAGTTACTGTTGCTATGTCTGACAAGCCACTCCTCTTTCACGCCACATCATGTCCTCTCGCAGTGAAACTCACACCGCGGAGCAGAGACACACTGACACAGGACACACCAGCTTACCTTTGATATGAAACACAGTCTCAACTTTCAAATTTGGTCATTTTTTAAAGAAATTTAAACGATAAATAGCGTTTTGTGGCTGTTTAATGTGTCTGACAGATCACCTCAGTTAAAGCCGCTCGTGAACCGATCATCTCTTCTAGTTTAGCATCAAATAAACATGAATGAACATCAGAAGGTATGTTGTTATAACCACAGAAAGACGTCAGTACACTCCGTTTCTCAAGTTCAAATCCTCCAACGTTAATCTACTAACTCATCTGACAAAAAAGGCAGATACCGGATTATGATTGGTCAGATCGCATGTCAATCAAACTCCCTGCGACGGGTCAATTAAACCCAATCACTCTGATCACACACTTCGACTCCGGCGTTTCAGAAGCACCAAATCAACATTAGAGACGCTGCGACGCCATTGGTCCACTGGTTACTCCAGTTATCCAATCACAGCCTCCGCTGAGGGTTTCATTGCGCATCGAGTGATTTATGTTTCCATCGTAGTTTAGTCTTATGGAATAAAAAATGTATTCGCCTCAATTGAACACATATGTTTTTTTAATGCACATTATTACACATTTATGCACATCTTGGTGTTTCTATCCAGTCTTTTTAATGCTATATCCCAAAATGTGCATAAAAATAGGTGGATGGAAACACAGCCGTACTGAAACTGATCATCAAACTAGCACAAATATTAAATCAATTAATTTTACACTGAAATGTAAGCTTCATATGGACAGTCAAACCAAACATTATTCAGACACCAGAGATAATTCTTGATATTTTCCCTAGTGTGTGCAGGACACTATAGTTCATTATGTAAGTGAGGAGAGCAAAATAAAGTAAACTGACATATTACACACAAATATTCTTCACACAGCGACTACCAGTGACATGTGGGAGCAATAATGATTCCTCCACTTTGAGCTGATCATGTTTTCTTCAGTGTGTTTTCTGTAATTGCTAATGCTCTTTTTACACACACACTGAACAACATGAAGCATTGCTTGGTCACTGGTTGAGCTAAACTGGTATTATCTAATTGTGTAGTTAAATTTAACAGCTGACAGATATTCAACATAACTCATGTGTGAGAGTCTAACAGAAGGACGGACAAAACCAGTCAAATATCCACTGATCTGAGAACTCTGAGTTCTGCTCATGTTTATCACCACTTTCTAAACTATAGCGAAGAAACTGATAATGTTGAAGGAGTCTGAATAAGTTTAGTTTTGACTGTATATTGTAAATGGAGTAATTAATCTGTGTTTAGGTTTAAAGGAATAAATAAAGAGTTTTAGAGTTAAATCGATGATTAAAAGCACCAGAGTAAGAAAGAAAGGCTCATGAAGGTGTTGTGTTGAAGCTCTGAGAGATGCCAGGAAAACATCCGTCCGGATCCAGAAACTCCTGTTGGAGATCAACACTGGCGCTCACGTTCCCTGCGTTACGAACAGATTATCAGGCGTTACTGTCCTCGCTTGAGCTGATGGAGTCCAGATGGAGGAGCTCCAGCCGAGAGATTCACACTCGAGCAACACCGTCTTTAGCAGACCATTACCTCTGTCTGCAGGCAAACAAACGATTCTTATGAGTCGTCTCAGCTTTAACAGGAGCATTTGTGTACGATGTAGGTTTGAACGGTTGGATCATTAATGCTGTGCCGAGTTGACCAGGCGTGATGATGTCATGATCTACGAGTGTTTAGTTGGGTTTATTTTCGTTCTCTTCAGAAACTCTTTGACGGCTGTTTTCTTCTTTGCAGGGATCTGAGCCATAACAAGCTACGCATGTTTCCCGAAGCGCTGTTCTCCAGCCTGCCGCACCTCAGCGAAATGTGAGTGTGTGTGTGTGTTTGGGGTATTTTTTCTCCTTGAACGTAGGAATTCTACATTTGTAGCCGTTTGGTTTTATGTTCACAGAAAACTGAATAACAACGACTTCGAGTCGATCCCGGATCTGGGCCCAGATGCTGGAAACCTCAGCTGTCTGATTCTGTGAGTATGAGACGTTATCATGATTTACTCCTGTGTGTCTGAGCAACATGACAGCTCACACCTCGTCCAATGAGTGAGTTTGGGGGTGGGGCTATCTGTTTGACTGACCAATGAGTGAGTTTGGGGGCGGGGCTATCTGTTTGACTGACCAATGAGTGAGTTTGGGGGCATGTCTTAAAAGATGAACAGATTTGTAACATTTGGTCAAATCAAATTAAAACCTCTTCATATTTTACACTGACATCAACTGATATGTGTGTGTGTGTGTTCATACATACAGGTTGTCCTTTACGAACGTCACCTTTGAGTTCGGTTTGTTCTGCAGGTGCGAGTTCGGGTTTAAAAAACGTCGTTGGTCGGATTTGCATGAGGTGGTTTTGAGAGTGTTTTTAATGCGAGCCAAAACTGTTTGAATCTGGTTTTGTGAAATATTCCTCATTGTCATATTAGTTATTATTTATGGTTCTCCAGCACATTTCATCTACTTGAAAACGTGACACATAAAATGGCAACATAATGAAACATTAATTTCCCTGGTAAAGAGCGTCTGGAGTGAATTTGAGCGTGTGGGTGTGAGTGAGTGTGTGTGTGAGAGTGTGTGTGAGAGTGTGTGTGAGAGTGTGTGTGAGAGTGTGTGAGAGTGTGTGAGAGTGTGTGAGAGTGTGTGAGAGTGTGTGAGAGTGTGTGAGAGTGTGTGAGAGTGTGTGAGAGTGTGTGAGAGTGTGTGAGAGTGTGTGAGAGTGTGTGAGAGTGTGTGAGAGTGTGTGTGAGTGTGTGAGAGTGTGTGAGAGTGTGTGAGAGTGTGTGAGAGTGTGTGTGAGTGTGTGTGAGTGTGAGTGAGAGTGTGTGTGTGTGTGAGTGAGTGAGAGTGTGTGTGAGTGAGTGAGTGAGTGAGTGAGTGTGTGTGTGAGTGTGTGTGAGTGAGTGAGAGTGTGTGTGTGAGAGAGTGTGTGTGTGTGAGAGAGAGTGTGTGTGTGTGTGTGTGTGCGTGTGGTATTTCCTCTTGGACGCAGAACACAGTTTGGCAGGGTTTTGTCGGTCTCCTGTGTGTGACGGCGCCGCTGTGGAGCTTCATCTGAGTGTTAAATACAACACCGTCGTCCAGAAACATCCGACTCCATTAACCTCCTCAGCCGGTGTTTAGTCTAGCGGCGTTTACTGACGCTCACAGGTCTCGTGTTGGCTTGACACAGCTTTGTCTGAAGATCAAGACAGATGAGCGGTGTCTTGGGGGGCGAAACATGCATTTTGAATTGAATAAAAAATGTTCAGTCCTTCAGTCTGACGGTCGAATTTTCCAGCTAATTACTCACGAGCTTTGGCTTCGTACGGCTCTTAAATTGCTCACGGCCATATATTCCTGTGAATGGTTGGATTAATTGTGTTGGCGAGTGAATTGCTCCCAGCTGTGGAGCCGGGCCGTGTGCTCTCGCTGACGGGTCAGACACGAGAGACGCTCAGTCTGAGAGAGTGTTTGAATAAGAGCAGGAGCTATTCGATACCCAGACCTGTATATATATATATATATTACTCTGGCTTTATTTACACCCGAGAACACGTCACAAGCAAGTCAAGATGGTGTTTTTTAGTTTTAGATGCGATGCAAAGCGGCGTTCCGTCGAGGCATGTTGATCTTGTGTGTGTGTTTATTAGGGTTGTGCAACGATTAATCGTTTGTTTACACGTAATATATGTGTGTGTGTGTGTGCTGTGTATAATTATTTTGTATGTATAAATGCACACACATGCATGTATATTTTTATATATTTAAAAATGTGCATATTTATATATACAATATTTACATTTATATGTACTATAAATTATATATACAGTATGCAAATATTTCTCAAATATATACATGCATGTGTGTGTATTTATATATACAAAATAATTATACACAGCACACACACACACATTATGTAAACAAACTTTTATTTTGGATGCGATTAATCGCAATGTGTTTATCACAGTTTACAGTGTCACTGTCCAACCAAATTCGAGCCTATAGAACTGCACGATATATGGTAAACGATGCCGATCATGTGATCAACGATTCGCCTGTGTCTATTAAGCTTTTGACGAGTACGATGACAGCGGACATTCAGATCTGCGTTCATAGCTTCATAAACGGTCACACGTTATTGTAATTTCTGTTACAACTATTCAGATTATCATGAATGTGCTTTGATGAAAGTTTATAGTTCAAATATAAACCCTGATGACGGTGGCAAATCAAAATAAAGCAAAGTCTGAAAGAAACTTGATGCTTCAAATAAAGATTGTATCAATTACATCGTTACACCAGTAGGTGGCGACACGTGACTGTTAAAACATGAATCATTGAATCATTCGTTCATTCATTCAAGAGATTCGTTCAAAAACACTGATTCATCCGGTAATGAAGCATTTATGAGTGAGTCATTCAATCATTCACTTATTAATTAGTTCAGATTAATTAAAATAGCCTGCAGCGATTAACATTTTGTCAGAACTTCTAGTAAATTGCATGTTATTTTTTGTTTTTTGTTCAGAATCGTGATCTCAATTTAAAAAAACAAACAAATCGTGATTCTTAATTTTTCCAAAATCGTGCAGCTTTAATCACCTTGTAGTTTTGCTGGTTTCAGCTCAAGTGTGACGCAAGACTGATTCTTTTGCTGTGAATAATCAGATCTTTTGATTTATATTCATCAAGTTCCAGACAAAAAGTGACACTGAGACGCATCTTTCTGTTTGGATGAAAGCGTCTGCTAAATGCATGCATGTAAATATACATCTTATGTTTGTAAAGTATTTAATGGTCTGAATTATCTAATAACAGTCATGATCATATGGTTATTTAAAATACAAACTATATTCCACAGAATTTCTCAACTGAATATAGTTACTTTTAGACTAGATTGAGCTGGTTTAGTTTAGTGTAGTATTCAACTTTTTTAAGTTGAAGTTTAAGCTCTTTCAGTCTATTTTAAATTTTTTTTAGTCTAATTTAAGCTTTTCTAAGTATAGTTTCAGCGTTCTTAGACTAAGCTCTTTTAATGTACTTTAAGCTCTTTTAGACTAGATCAAGCTCTTTTAGTCTAGTTGAAGCTTTTTAGACTATTTTAAAGTCTAGTTTAAGGATTTTTTACACTAATTTTAAGCTCTTTTAGTCTCGCTTTAGCTCTTTTTGTTTTGGTTCGAGCTCTTGTAAAGCACCTTAAGGGTTTTTAGACTTTTTTTTTTTTTTTTAGATTATCTGACAAATATTCATCTGGACCACTTGGAAATCTCAAGTATTTTCCATTGAATTTCCAGCTGAAATAAGTGTATTAGTGGCAGAGATGATGTTAAAAGATTTCGCTCAGTTTGAGGACGGTTCGTTCGCTCATTAATGTAAAGCAGCAGGATCTTTACAACATGAGGAAAATATGTTGAAATTGAGTTGGTTAATGTGTTTCAGACCGTGAGTGTGTGTGTGTGTGTCTCAGCTCTTCTCTGATCATCTCGGAGCCAACTTGACTTTTTCCCTTCAGTCTCATCTGCCAGAAACACACACACACTGTGGAAAGTGTCTGTATTGTGAAATTCAGTGTGTCTAATAACTCTCATAATGTGCTGAAGTGCCAAACATTCGCAGCGCTGCTTTCTCAATCGACTTTATTTGGAAAAGATTTCCATATATGTCACAGATATGTTTGTCATCAGGATTTGGCTAAAAATATCCCGCTCAGACTCTGGCGCTGATTAAACTAACGGCGTGTAACAACCCTATTTGCTGAAAATTGGTTGAACAAATTTGAGTTGTGCGGCAGAGAGACACAATGAGCCGCTTGTTTGTGTGAACGCTGAGGAGGAGGGGGAGATGACACACACACACACACTCTCAGCAGATGTTGAACACACACAGAGATGTGTCTGGTTATTTTATGGCTATTCTGTCATGAGGAATTACAGCGAGGTAATAAACAGGAACTAGGATTGAGAGTCTTAATGCAAACAAGCTTATTTTTCCATCCATTAAAATGTATTTGTCAGATTCCCATGGGTGGCATTCCTTGTTTTCCGTGGGATGCTTCCTTCACACGTCCGTCTCTCGAGAGGGATCTGCTCCGGCACGTCCCGTGTCTTTATCTGTCTCGCTCGCTCAACACCTTCGCCTCTTCACAAAAGCACAGAGTTCCCAGCATGCCTCTGTGTGCCGTGGGCTTTTCATTGTGGGCTTTTCTTAAACAAGAACAAGGAATCGTAGAATTACTGGCTTGAGCTGAAGATGAGAAACTGAGGATATATATTAGAAAATTAATTGTAATTCAATGCATTTTAGGTTAAGTTACACTACCAGTCAAAAGTTCTGGATCAGTAAGATTTTTAATGTTTTTAAAAGAAGTCTCTTCTGCTCACCAATCCAGTCTTCAGTGTCACATGATCCTTCAGAAATCACTCTAATATGAGGATCTGATGATCAAGAAACACTTATGATTATTATCAGTGTTGAACACAGTTATTTACACTTTCATTTCAGGATTCGTTAATTAATATAAAGTTTAAAAGAACAGCATTTATCTGAAATAGAAGCTTTTGTAACATTAAACACTACTGTTCAACAGTTTGGGGTCAGTAAGAATTTTTATTTTATACTTTGAAAGAAATAAAAGAAATCACTGATCAAAAAGTGACAGTAAAGACATTTATAATGTTACAAAAGATAATATTTCAAATAAATATAATAAATACACAACTGTTTTCAACACTGATAATAATCATAAATGTTTCTTGAGCATCAGATCCTCATATTAGAGTGATTTCTGAAGGATCATGTGACACTGAAGACTGGAGTAATGATGCTGAACATTCAGCTTTGATCACAGGAATAAATTACACTTTACTGTATATTCACATAGAAAACAGTTATATTAAATTGTCATAATATTTCACAATATTATTGTTTTTTGGGGGGTTTTCAGAACAGCAAAGCATTAAAAATCTTACCGATCCAAAACGTTTGACTAGTAGTGTATTTGTGGTGATTTTTAGTGTGTTTATCACGTCATGTGTCCTCTCTCTGGTGATGACATGTGGCATCACGCTCAGCTTCACCTGCATAAACGCAGAGCCGATCTGGAGGATTAGACCTGCGAGTGCAGGGAATGTGTTCACACAAAGGCATCTCTGTGTCTCTAACACACACAGCTCCTGCACTGCAGTTGAGCAGGCGTTCGCTCGAGAGATTAGTGCTCGTTTTTTTTAGACTAGTTCATGCTCTTTTCTGACTAATTTAAGCTTTTTTTAGACTAGTTTAAGCTCTTTTAGGCTCATTTATGTTCTTATTGAATAGTTTAAGCACTTAAGACAAGTTAAAGCTTTTTTTTAGACTAGTTTAAGCTTTAAGTCTTGTTTAAGCTTTTTTAAGACTAGTTTAAGCTTTTTAAAACTAGTTCAAGCTCTTTTACACTAGTTTAAGTTCTTATATAGCTGTGTAACTGATGCCTTAACGTTTTTCCCTTTGTCAGGTTTTAAGAAGGCATTCTTCAGTGTCATGAGCGACCCAAACCATCATCAGATCACAATCTTTCACTGAGGGAATGGGCTTCATCATCCGTGTAATTGCCAGGGGTTTTTTGTGTTAAAATACCTTGTTAGTAATTACCTTATAAACCAAATAACTCTTCTAGACCCAAGGGCAGTTGTGAGGCGTTCTGACATCAGAGCCGGAGAAACACTGAAATCTGCTTTCTGAAATGCCTTTCTTTCTGTTTTCAGAGCAAACAACAAGATTTCGAGGATCTCGTCGGATCGGCTCGGTTCGCTGGTCGCGCTGGAGACACTGGACCTTAGCAACAACAATATTATGGAGGTTCGGGCCGGGGCTTTTCCTCCACTTCCCCTGAAAAACCTGTGAGTTCTTCTGCTCTGAGCTGACCCGTTTCCAGAAACCTGATGGAGTCTCACGCTCCAACACTGTCTGAATGCTAGATTAAGCTCTTTTAATACTAGTTTAAGCTTTTTTAATACTAGATTAAGCTCTTTTCAGACTAGTTTAAGCTCTTTTAGCTCATTTATGTTCTTTCAGACTAGTTTAAGCCTTTTTAAGTCTAGTTTGAGCTTTTTTAGAATAGTTAAGCTATTTTAGGCTTATTTATATTCTTTTCAGAATAACTGTAACATGCTGACTAGTTAAGCACTTTTAAAACAAGTCTAAGCTCTTTCAGACTAGTTTAAGTTCGTATATAGCTGATTCCAAAAAGACTGAGAACTGAAGTAGTTTATTATCTATAGCTAAAGCTATCATTAACTACGGCTTCGGTGAATTCGCCTTTGGCTAAGCCACACCCTAGAATGTAGATTGACCAATCACAGCACAGCCAAGAACGAGCCCCCACAGAGGTCCGACACTTTTTCACAGCGCTCCATTGACTTTAACACAGGCGTCTCATATTTTTGGTCTCGGCCGGCTATTACCGTCGTAGTTTTATCAAAAATATGGTTAAACGTTGTGCCTGGGGCATTTGTAACACAGATATGCGTTTCCCAGAGAGGTTGGAGGGGGGTGTGCGTTTTTTTCCCTTCCCAAAACCGAAGTCAAATCCTGACAAGTGTTGTCTAGCACACGCTGCTAATAAATACAATGGTATACTCGCGTAGTCCGTTTGCTTCGTAATAACGATTATAGAAGTGAATAGAGACTTACCCAGCTTTGCATGAACAGTGTTGCTCCTGGATATTGTCAGTCCCAGCCTCCGTCTCGATCAGTAGGATATGCGGTGGGTCATTTTTTGACTGTGACCGGTATGCTTTTGCCTCTATTTGGATGCCTTGTTGTTCTTTGCGTTTCACTTGTATGTCGTGAATATAGCCTTCGAACGTATATTGCAGCCCCCTTTGCCTACTTCTATCGGACACTTTATTTGCTGCTTTATAAAAGTTTGATAAAATTTCAGCAGGAAGAGCTGTCACAGCATAAGCCATGCTGATACCAGAGCCCAGATGACGTTTGTTTGTCGGACGTAGCAACAGTAACTAAGGGGGGCGGGGCTTAGCCAAAGGCGAATTGGCATCTCTGCATGTCATGAATCTGTGTTTGAATCGTGTATTTGCAGGTTGATGAATAACAACCGTATCTCCACGCTGGAGCACGGCTGCTTCAGTAATCTGTCCAACTCGCTGCTGGTGTTAAAACTCAACAAGAACCGGCTGAGCTCCGTCCCGCCCAAGATCTTCCCGCTCCCGCACCTGCAGACCCTGTAAGTGAACACACACACACACACACACACACACACACGCTCACGTCTCGTTCCATCAGTCCAGACTACAGCTGCACGATTAACCGCAATGAAACCACACGTGATTTGGCAAAGGCTGTGATTATTTTATGCGCAATTTGTCAGTGCAGCGGCTGATCAGTAGTAAATGCTCCATCTGAACACCAGAGGGCGTCTCACACACACACACACACACACACAGTTCTTGTCTCTTGACTCTTGTGTGTGTGATCGACAGAGAGCTGAGCAGGAACCGTGTTCGGCGTATCGAGGGTCTGGCGTTTCACGGACTCCACGGCCTTCGCTCGCTGAAGATCCAGAGGAACGGCATCACACGCCTCATGGATGGGGCTTTCTGGGGTCTCAACAACATGGAAGTGCTGTGAGTGAAGTCCTGCTCTCATGCTTTACTCCAGCGCTTAGGGGCTCGTGTGTGTGTGAGATGGGTAGGTTTAGGGGTCAGGTTAGTGTGTGTGTGTGTGTGTGTGAGACGGGGCTTTCTGGGGTTTCAACAACATGGAAGTGCTGTGAGTGAAGTCCTGCTCTCATGCTTTACTCCAGCGCTTGGGGGCTCGTGTGTGTGTGTGTGTGTGTGTGAGATGGGGCGGTTTAGGGGTCGGGTTAGTGTAGGGGGACAGAATATACAGTTTGTACAGTAAAAAAAAACCCATTATGCCTATGGAATGTCCTCACAAATATTGCACAACAAACCTGTGTGTGTGTGTGTGAGCAGACAGCTGGAGCACAATAACCTGACGGAGGTGAGTAAAGGCTGGCTCTACGGGCTCCTGACGCTGCAGAAACTTCATCTGTCGCACAACACCATCATCCGCATCAGAGCCGACGCGTGGGAGTTCTGCCAGAAACTCTCCGAGCTGTGAGTCACGTGTGTGTGTGTGTGTGTGTGTGTGTGTCTGCCCCATCATGCCTGCGCAGGAGTCATGTGTGTGTTTGTGTACGGCTGCGTTGTCTTCTTTCATCGTTCTGTTAGATAGATTAACCTCATGTCACGATACCGAACTCATGATACGATATTATTGCGATACTCCAAGAAACATGATAAAATTTTTGATTAAAATGCTAAATTTGCTATTACATTGTGGGTGTAACTTGGACTGGACTGGAAACCCAATGCACAGGACAATAGTGACACCAGAATAAAAATATTCATGATTCTGAAGC
The DNA here is from genome assembly GCA_030578255.1 of Tiaroga cobitis. NCBI lineage: Eukaryota > Metazoa > Chordata > Actinopteri > Cypriniformes > Leuciscidae > Tiaroga > Tiaroga cobitis. The sequence continues at coordinate 42,909,445 of CM060594.1, forward strand.
TGAAAATACAGAATTATTTTAGATGAATTCTACATCAGACTAGTTTAAGCTTTTTTTAAAGTCCAGTTTAAGCTCTTTTAGACTTTAGATGTAGAACGTCCGAATCTCATTCATACTACGCACATTAATATCATACAGAACATACTTTTTATTAAGTTTCAAACCCAGTGTTTCAGACAAAGCATGTGACTCTCATGTAAAGGCTACGTGGGATACCTCAGCTCCTTCTTTCATGACGATCAGAAACACGGTGGGATGCTTGACTGATATATCCGTTGTGTGTCTGCCAGGGATCTGAACTGGAACCAGCTGACCCGTTTGGAGGAAGGCAGTTTCGTCAGACTCAGTGTCCTCGAGCAGCTCCACGTCGGAAACAACCGCGTCAGTTTCATCGCCGACGGAGCGTTTCGAGGCCTCGCCAACTTGCAGACGCTGTGAGTCCGACTCCTGGAACACTTCAACACTTCTGCTTTCAGTGAATGAGCTCTCAGTGCAGTTTATTAAAGGGATAGTTCACCCAAAAATGAACATTAACCCATGATTCACTCTCCCTGAAGTCATCCTAGGTGTACATGACACTCTTCTTTCAGACGAACACAATCAGAGTTAAATTAAAAAATGTCCTGCCTCTTCCAAGCTTTATAATGGCAGTGAATGAGTGTTTATGGTTTGAAGTCCATAAAAGTGCATCTGTCCATCATAAATATAATATAATGGTGTCAATGCAGGCAGATCAATGATATTGTTGAATATTAAATATCCCCAAATAAGCAAGCTAAAGGCGACCAAAGCATGTTTGTAGCATGTTCTAGCACATTGCTAGCAGGAATTAGTATGCAGCCAGCCGGTTTCAGCAGGTTTCGAGTGTCTGGTTTGCAGCGAGCTCATTTTTAGCTCGAACACAAGGCCTGGGCTGCTCAGTGACTGGTGTTTTCTGGGTGTGGACTTTAACACTGTGGTTTGCTCTGGTTTCTCTTGCTTTAGAGATCTGAAGTGTAACGAGATCTCATGGACCATCGAGGACATGAACGGCCCTTTCTCTGCTCTGGACAATCTGAGGAAGCTGTGAGTGTTTACAGGATCATGTTATCTCAGTCTACAGTCAAACCAAACATTATTCAGACACTATTATATTTTGTTTTACTAGTGTGTGCAGGACACTATAGTTCATTATGTAAGTGAGGAGAGCAAAATAAAGTAAACTGACATATTACACACAAATATTCTTCACACAGCGACTACCAGTGACATGTGGGAGCAATAATGATTCCTCCACTTTGAGCTGATCACGTTTTCTTCAGTGTGTTTTTTGTAATTGCTAATGCTCTTTTTACACACACACTGAACAACATGAAGCATTGCTTGGTCACTGGTTGAGCTAAACTGGTATTATCTAATTGTGTAGTTAAATTTAACAGCTGACAGATATTCAACATAATTTATGTGTGAGAGTCTAACAGAAGGACGGACAAAACCAGTCAAATATCCACTGATCTGAGAACTCTGAGTTCTGCTCATGTTTATCACCACTTTCTAAACTATAGCGAAGAAACTGATAATGTTGAAGGAGTCTGAATAAGTTTAGGTTTGACTGTAATGATCGCTGCACATCAGTATCAGTGCCGAGGACACCGAACGAGTTGTTGTTCTGCTCCTCAGGTTCCTCCAAGGGAACCGCATCCGATCGGTCACCAGGAAGTCTTTCACAGGCCTGGACGAGCTGGAGCAACTGTGAGGCTCTTTCAGATCACTAATGTTTGATGAGGATGATGTGTGTTCGTTCCTAAACGTGTTCTCCGTCCTCCCTCGCAGGGATCTGAGCAACAACGCCATCATGTCGCTGCAGGCCAACGCCTTCTCTCAGATGAAGAAGCTGACGGAGCTGTACGTATGAATCACAGCGGCACGATTAAGTGCTGCGTCAATTGCGTTATTTTTTTTAGTGCGTTAAACATGTCAAATGAATCGCAAAGATTAACTCGTTTATTCCCACAGCCCTACACAATACACATCATTTAAAGACATCAACAGCTTTACAGAAAGTGCATGAGTCCACATTACAGTTTAGATAGATAAGTTATGCATTTCAGAAATGTACATATACAAAGTCACAGTTAGCTAAAAATGTATTAATTTAAACAATGTAATAATTTAATGCCGAAACAATGAGCTCATTGAAGTAATGAATACTTGTGTGTTAACAAATGATTGTGAAGTTTATTAAATACAGCATTTTCTAGTTCCTGCAGTGATTGTTCGTGTCGCCCGTCAGGCTCCTGAACACATCTAGTCTGCTGTGTGACTGCCAGCTCAAGTGGTTTTCTCCGTGGGTGGCAGAACATGCTTTTCCTCTGGTGAACGCCAGCTGTGCCCATCCCCATCTGCTGAAGGGCAGAAGCGTATTCGCCGTCGCCCAGGACGAGTTTGTGTGCGGTGAGTGGGCGAGCGTCACGTGAGCGACCCAGTTCAGTCAGGCTTTTTCTTAAAGGAGTAGTTCACTTTCAAATGAACATTAGCCCATGATTTACTCACCCCTCAAGCCATCCTAGGTGTATGACTTTCTTCTTTCAGACGAATACAATCAGAGTTATATTTAAAAAACATTCTGGCTCTTCCAAGCTTTATAGTGGCAGTGGATTGCAACCAACAGATTGAAGCTCATAAAAGTGCAAATCTATCCATCATAAAAGTGCATCTGTCCATCATAAAAGTGGATGGATCATGGATGGATGATGGATAAATGCACTTATGATGGACAGATGCACTTTTATCATGGATAGATGCACTTTTATGATGGATAGATGCACTTTTATGATGGATAGATGCACTTTTATGATGGATAGATGCACTTTTATGATGGATAGATGCACTTTTATGATGGATAGATGCACTTTTATGATGGATAAATGCACTTATGATGGACAGATGCACTTTTATCATGGATAGATGCACTTTTATGATGGATAGATGCACTTTTATGATGGATAGATGCACTTTTATGATGGATAGATGCACTTTTATGATGGATAGATGCACTTTTATGATGGATAGATGCACTTTTATGATGGACAGATGCACTTTTATGAGCTTCAATCTGTTGGTTGCAATCCACTGCCACTATAAAGCTTGGAAGAGCCAGAATGTTTTTTAAATATAACTCTGATTGTATTCGTCTGAAAGAAGAAAGTCATACACCTAGGATGGCTTGAGGGGTGAGTAAATTATAGGGTAATTTTCATTTGAAAGTGAACTACTCCTTTAAAGAGGATCTTTGTTTTCAGGCTGTTAAATCAAGTGTGTGTTGTTGTGCGCTGCAGATGATTTCCCCAAACCCCAGATCACGGTTCAGCCCGAGACACAATCCGCCATTAAAGGCACGAACGTGACCTTCGTGTGTTCGGCGGCCAGTTCCAGCGACTCCCCGATGACCTTCGCCTGGAAGAAAGACAACGAGGTCCTGAACGACGCAGAGATCCACAACCAGGCCCACCTGCGGTCTCAGGTCAGCGAGGTCACGGAGGTCACTGAGGTCACAGAGGTCACGGAGTACACCACCACACTACAGCTGAGAACCGTGGACTTCTCCAGCGAGGGCAAATACCAGTGCGTGATCTCCAACCACTTCGGCTCCTCGTACTCCAGCAAAGCCAAGCTGACCGTCAACAGTAAGTCTTCAAATCAAAAGGCACTCTTAAAAAGAGAAATCTTAAAGGAGTAGTTCACTTCAGACTTAAAATCTCCTGATAGTTTACTCACCTCCCCCACGTCATCCAGGATGTTCATGTCTTTCTTTCTTCAGTTGAAAAGAAATGAAGGTTTTTGAGGAACACACTCCAGGGTTTCTCCATATAGTGACTTCAATGGGGTCCAACGGGTCGAAGGTCCAGATGTGAGTTTCAGTGCAGCTTCAAAGTCTCGACACGATCCAGCCGAGGAATAAGAGTCTGATCTAGACAAACCAGCCGACATTTATAACACAATACACATTTATATACTTTTACCCACTAATGCTGGTCTTGCACAAGCATGCGACACACTTTACGTAATCAGGTTTAAGAAAGAAAGACATGAACATCTTGGATGACGTGGGGAGAGTAAACTATCAGGAGATTTTAATTCGGAAGTGAACTGATCCTTTAAATTGATAAAACTGGTTACACCCATAGCCTGTATATAATAATAATAATAATAATACATTAAATTTTTATAGCGCTTTTCTAGACACTCAAAGACGATTTACAGGTAATTCAAATATGGGCGTAGTGTGTGTGACGTCACCCGTAGTGTTTCTGACGAGCGTTTCTGAAGCCTAAAGTGGGCGGAGCCGGCCGTCGCCATCTTGGCAGCGTCACTCCCAGATAAACGAACATGTGCAGCGAGGCGGATTAGCTGAGGTGACGTCACGCTAACACACAGCAGACAAACGGCTAGCAGTGACATCAGCGGCAATCCACCTGTCACTCAAGTGGCCACGCCCTTAATTATGCACAACTTTAAGGCTTAATATAATTTAAACGAGTCGTCATGAAGAGCAAAACTAGCGATATAGACCAAATCCACTTTCTGCACCAGACTGTGAACATGTGTTTTCCTGCTGTAAAGTTGAGCGTTTTAACATGCGGGTCTATGGGAGTGAGTCTCTTCTGCAGCCGGCCTCTAGTGGCCAGTGGAGGAACTGCAGTTTAAGTTGCTTTCAAGTAGGGCTGGGCGATATGGCCAAAAAAATTACATAATTCAAATAAATCACGATAATTTTTTTATATCAGTCGATATCGATAATTATCACGATAAATGTCAAATCTTTATTTCTTTCAAGTTTAAAGGCAGATTTTTGCTCCTAAGTGAAAGTTGTAGAAACCAGAGCGTTAATTGTGGTTTTAAACTACTCTTTATTGTCAGAACATATCATGACAAACACTTGCCAAACAGGTGAACATTTCACAAATCTGAGGTAAAACATCATTTGTCATTTTTCCTTAACAAAATAAAAATCTGAATAGAAAAATATGTCTTAGTTTCTGCATGTGCTAATGGGAGATATTGTTAAGTCTTGAAACAGGTTTGTGTTGCCTGACTTTGGTGGCACGTATCTTCAGCAGTTTACAGTGCAGGCTGCAATATTAATATGACATGTTTTGTCTCGAAATGCATATTTGACAGTGAGTAGACAGTAAATCTGTTTCCTAACTCAAGCTAATTCTACTATGTTAAATTTATGTTCATTAACAAAAACAGTAACATCTGTTAAAAAAAAATGTAACTACCACCAATATTCTGAGTTTTATTCAAATTAACCTATGGTCATCCAGTATCATGCATTTAGATCATGATAACCACAGATAAAGCCAGGCATAGCCTACAGCACCTTTGCCTGACTACGTCAGACTTCCTACTTCTGCTAATTTCATTTCGCTCCTGTAGTCAGTCTGAGATAGCAGCCTATCTCTGTTTTCCTCCGGCCTGAAAACAGCCGGCCAATCAACGAACAGAAGACGGGCTGAGAGCCGCGACGTAGACGCTAAGCGCCGAGTTTTACATTGTAGGTTACATTGTAAACGAGACACGGGATGCAATTCGCTCTGTAATGGAGAACATTCCGGGGTTTTTCAAACATTCTCAAATGAAAAAAAGTGACGGAAACCAAATGCAAATTTTAAGTTTAGTAGATTTGTAAACAGGTAGTTGTAGTGTTCAACCCACCTCGGTGACACTGTTCCGTGATCGCAACTCCATGGACTTCCTCGGCTTTTTTATGGTCCTTGGAGTTTTAGATGGTGTATCTCGGTCTCTTTTATCGGTCGGCGTCTCCTTTCTTTTCCAGTCCTTAAATATTTCCATGTCATGCTGTAATCTTGAAACTAAGCATGGCCGTAGCCAGCTATGAGGTCACCGAGGTCCGGACCTCGGTCATTTTTTTACATTAAAAAATAAAATGTCAAGCTCTCTGAATGATTAATTATCCGTGTTTAAACCACCTCATATGAGTGTTTGCAATTCATGTTGCTGTGAGAAGCTAGCGCAGTGAACGGGGCGTTGTGAGTGAGGGCGCGGGTGCAGCCTCCGTGTTGCCAGATCCACTAATGGAAAGGTGGCAGGAGTCTTCTGGACCTGTTTTTCTGTTTTAATGTGACACTTTAGGAAGTTATTAAAGTGGAAAGTTGCATGTTAGGGTTAGTGATATATTAATCTTATTTCCAAAACACAAGCTTTGAACTTATTTCGGATTATTTTGTTTTGTTTTGCTTGTTTTTCATAGCAATATCTGGTAACATTTTACTGTCGGCATTAATAAAAAAATAAAAAAGATCTAATCCTAAATTTGAGAGTTGACTACAAATATTTTCTTGTTTCACTCTGGCAAAAATTAGTTTAGAGGCCGTGATTGTACCGTGGATGCGTAGGTTAGCTTCGCATAATCTGCAAAAGTCGTTTACAGCCATGTTCACTCCGGTATTTCGCTCGCATCATCAAGTGTTTACAGTGGAAGTTCGATCATAGATTTGAGTTCGATGCATGATGTCTGTGGTTCGATGCGGCTGTGTCGGCGCATAACATACGTCATAAATAAACTTATCTGATTGGCTTACGGGTAACCAATGATTTTAAACTTCAGACAAGCGCCCCCTAGCGAGAGAGAAAACACTTCTCTATTATGCCATTCCAGACTCTGTCTACGAAGCAAAGTGAAGTAGCAGAGTCTGGTATTACCAGGCTAATAGCATCTCACTATCATGGCAGAATGTAGCTTTATGGTTTTAATGGTATTTGTATGAAAAAAAAGTAGCCTAAATACATTATTAAATACTGTAATTTTATTCCATTAGTCATTTAAAACATTGTCTACATTATAATTACAATACAATAATATAATACAATTCAATATGTATATCCCACATTTCATGGTGCAGTTTATATTACTAGGCTAACGTTACAGTAAATCCATGGTAAATGGATTCAGTGTCAATTCAGATTCTGACTGTATTGCAGTGTTTGTCCTGTTCGTCAGCGCTGTTTCATCTGCCTTTAAACTGGTTTAGATCACCGAGTCATTAGTGTTCTTCGCTGAACTCAAGCGCTTCTCACTGGATGTCGTGAGCGAGGCCGATCAGAGTAAACGCGTCTGCTCTAGTGAGCTCGCGCTGCCGTTTGGACTTTGAGCCGAGCGGATAAACAGTCCGTGAGATGCGCGCGGTTCAAATGAGTTTCGTTCCGCTTTTGGCGCATAAACATTATCGAACATTTATCGACATCTTGATATTGTTTTATCGAGAAATTATATCGCGATAATTATCGTTATCGTTTTATCGCCCAGCCCTAGCTTCAAGCGAGACAGGAAAGTTCTCATTCTTCAGTTTGTCTTCCCTAACTGATTTTGTCCCCGCAGTGCTGCCGTACTTCACCAAGATGCCGATGGATCTGTCGATCCGCGCGGGAGCTACGGCTCGACTGGAGTGCGCGGCTAGCGGACACCCGTCTCCTCAGATCGCCTGGCAGAAAGATGGAGGCACGGACTTCCCAGCGGCCCGCGAGCGACGGATGCACGTCATGCCGAGAGACGACGTGTTCTTCATGGTGGACGTGAAGACGGAAGACATCGGCGTGTACAGCTGCACGGCCCAGAACACCGCAGGAGCCGTCTCAGCTAACGCTACGCTAACTGTGCTGGGTTAGTCTTTCTTTACAACTAATCTTTCTTCATTTTTTGAGATATTTAGACTCAGATCAATATTTTGCGTGGCAAGTAGCCGTGTAATAAGCGGGATAATGTACATCCAGCTGGTTGTTATCTCAGAATAAACCCCTTCAGGCCGATGAAGACCTGATTCTGATCACCCTGCCAAGTTTATTCTGAGATAACACACACACACACACCTGAAGGGGGTTTATTCTGAGATAACACACACACACCTGAAGGGGGTTTATTCTGAGATAACCGGCTGGATGTACATTATCCCTTACGTAACATCCCATTCCTCCAGAAACGCCGTCGTTCCTGCGCCCGCTGACGGACCGTTCGGTGGCGACGGGCGAGACCGCGGTTCTGCAGTGTATCGCGGGCGGGAGTCCGGCACCCCGACTCAACTGGACCAAAGACGACAGCCCGCTAGTCGTGACGGAGCGGCACTTCTTCGCCGCGGGGAACCAGCTGCTAATCATCGTGGACGCCGCCGAGGGAGACGCGGGAACATACACGTGCGAGATGTCCAATCCTCTGGGAACGGAGCGCGGGAACGTGCGTTTGGCCATCATTCCCAACCCCAACTGTGACCCGGGCGTGTCCATCGGGGCTCCGGCGGGACGAGGGTCTGAGGACGACGGCTGGACCACCGTGGGCATCGTGATCATCGCGGTGGTGTGTTGCGTGGTGGGGACGTCTCTCGTGTGGGTGGTGATCATTTACCACACGCGCCGACGCAACGAGGACTGCAGCGTCACCAACACAGGTCAGGCCTGAAGTCATAGACCGTATATAATATGGGCGTAGTGTGTGTGACGTCACCTGTAGTGTTTCTGAAGAGCGTTTTTGAAGCCCAAAGTGGGCACTTGCTCACACACACACACACACACACGTGAGTACGGCCAATAATCCTGTTTCTCTCACGTGTGTAGATGAGACGAATCTGCCGGCGGATATCCCGAGCTATCTGTCGTCTCAGGGAACGCTAGCGGAGCGCCAGGACGGGTTTATGGCGTCTGAGAGCGACAGCCATCAGTACATCAGCTCCTCCATCGGGGGCTTTTACATGCCGACCAAAGACATGAGCAGTGAGACCTGACCCTCCGCTCTCTTTATACACTGGAAAAACTAGCAGTGATATTTACGGTTAAAAAAAATGGCTGCAAATTTACAGATGGAACTGAAATATTGACTAAAAATGACTTGATGTTCCTCATCCCATAGGCCTCTGCCAGCTGGACACAGGAAGTGATGCGGACATGGAGGCGATCGACCCGATGTTTTGCCGTTATCAGGGGCCGGTCGGTTCAATGCTGAGACGCTACAGCCCCGATCCTCCCGAGTCCTACACAGGTGAGCGGGTCGGTCACATGAGCCCAGAGAGATGATGCGGTCACATGACCCCTGAGCTGATGAGTCGTGTGGTTCTCCTCCTCAGACCCGAGGCTCGTCTGCAGCGAATCCTTCAGCAGGAACAGGGAGTTCTACACCTGTAGCTCCGCCCTCGAACCCTTCGATCACATGATGACGATGCTGCCCGCCGACACGGAGTGTGTGGAGGAGTGTGTGCGAGGAGAGTGTGTTCTGGGCTCCGCAGCTTCATATATGGGTGAGAGAGCACTGCTTTTGCAAACTGTGATCACTCTCTCTCTCTCACACACACACACACACACACACACATACATACATACACTCACTCACACACACATAAACATTCACTCTCACACACTCACACGCACATACACATACATACTCTCACCCACTCTCTCTCACATACACACACACACACACACACACTGCAAACTGTAATGTAATACATTTCTGTATATTTGACTACAAGATATTCTTTCCAAGTCACTCGCTCAGTAAAGCATCATGGGATTGATTGCTAGGAAACGCATGAACGCAAGTCTCTTTAGATAAATGGGCGTGGCTTGGGTTCATCCCTCAGCTGTTGATTGGCTGATGAATGATGTGTGTGACTCGTGTGTTCTCAGGAACGTTCGGGAAAGCGTGGCGTCCTCATCCCGGAGTCGTGCTTCAGGAGAACCCATACGCCGGCACTCACCCGGACCTCGACGTGTACGAGACGCCCTTCGACAACAGGACGAACTTTCCCGCCTCGTAGCGGCACGTCATGTGACTTTAGTTCCTCCAACCAGGACGAGCGAAAACTAGACACGTTCTACCTCAGAAAGAGCTTCGGCTGAATGTAAATGATGACACGTTTGTACAGAAAGATGCATTTTATACAAAACTATATTTTGTAAATTAATTATTTTTCCTACTCTTTTTGTCTTCTGTAAACGTACGGAGCCTCTGAAGGGACGTGATGATGCAAACGTTGGTAACACTTTACAATAAGCTTCATTAGTTAATGCATTAACGAACATGATCTAACCATGAGCAACACATTTGTTACAGTATTTATTAATCTTTGTTAACAATAATCCAGCTGTTCATGTTAGTTCAGTGCATTAACTAATGCTAACAAATACAACCTTTGATTTTAATAATGTATTAGTAAATGTTGAATTTAATATTAACTAAGATGAATAAATGCTGAAGTATTGTTCGTTCTCAGTGCACGTGACCTAATGAACCGTTAGTGTAAAGTGTTATCATAACGTTTCTCAACACAGAGGCGTTGATATGTGTGTGTCCTCCCATCTCGTGTGTTTCCGTCAGCGTGTCCCTCCAGGGCCTCCGTAGGGATGTTGGATATATATGGAGAATCAGCAGGATGATGGGAGGAGTGTGTGTGAGGAGGGAGGAGTGTGTGTCCCGTGGGTTAATGTGTGTATCCAGGTCTGTTTATGATGGTTATTCAGCTTTGGTTAAAGCACATGTTTGCACACTCTAGTACACAATAAACACACTCCCATGAGCTGCTACACACGTGTGAACGCTTGCGTGATCTTTATCCTCTCTCTCTCTCACACACACACACACACACACACACACACACACACACTTTCTCTCTCACACACACACACACTTTCTCTCTCACACACACACACACTTTCTCTCACACACACACACACACACACACACACACACACTCTCTCTCACACATACACCACTCACACACACACTAACACACAAACACCCTTTCTCTCACACACACCACTAACACACACACACTCTCTCTCTCTCACACATTCACCACTCACACACACACACACACACACACACAGACACTTTCTCTCACACACACACACACACACTCTCACACATACACCACTCACACATACATACACACCACACTCACACACACACACACACACACACACACATACACACCACTCACACACACACACTAACTCGCACACACAGACACACACACTCTCTCACACATACACACTCTAACACACATACAAACTCACACTCATACACACACACACACAGTCTCACACATACACACTCTCTCTCACACACCACTCACTCACACACATATGCACTCTCTCACACACACACACGAATACACACACATACACACTCTCTCACATACACACAAATACACACACATACACACACACACACACGAATACACACACATACACACTCTCACATACACACACAAATACACACACATACACACACACATACACACTCACACACACATACACACTCTCACATACACACACCACTCACTCACACACACACCACTCACTCACACACACACACACATTGATGCTCTTGGGATTGAGAAGCTAGTTCATCATTGATGTGTTGATGCTTTTATTAACACAGAAAAGGTTTGTTGCAGCAAAACTGAGAACTAAAGAACTGTGAGTCTGTCAGTCTCTCCTCATCTGCTCTCCATCACACACTACACGTTGGAAGTGTGTTCAGATTCACACGCTCCGCATGATCTCGTGTCAGGACTCGGGCTCCAGCATCGAGAGTTGATCTGGTGTGTGTGTGTGATGTATTGATTGCTGCACATTCTCCTGTGTGTTTATGCAGTTTAAACCTGTGAAACTCAAGAGAGTTTCAGGAGACAGGAGAGCGCTTGCAACGCCACTGTCATGGGTTCCATTCCCAGGGAAAGCAAGAACTGATAACAATGTAAATGTGTAGCTTGAAATGCAGTGTAAGTCGCTGTGGATAAAAGCGTCTGATAAATGCATGAATGTAAAACGACTGGAATTCCAGTTATTCCCCACTTTGCTTTCGGCTCCAGTAAAACTAGACCGGAAATCACCTATTTCTCAGACCACCAGCGGATTTAGCCTGATCCCACATCAGCCGAGGAGCATCTGAACGTGAGTGTGTGTGTGTGTGTGTGTGTGTGTGAGAGTAAGTGGCCGACCATCGAATGTCCTCAACATCTGGCAGCAATGAGGAGAAATCGCAGTGTCTGGCAGCGAGATCACAGATCATGGGAAATCCATTTACTCTACTTAGTCACAGGATGGGGGGTGAACACGGGTCTGTGTGTGTGTGTGTGTGTGTGTGTGTGTGAAAGAGTGAGTGTGAGTGAGTGAGTGTGAGAGTGTGTGTGTGTGTGTGTGTGTGTGTTTGACTGTGTGAGTGGAGCAGATCTGAGGTCAGTGGCTCCGGATCACACACACACTCGCACACACACACTCAGATCTTGAGGATATTTGATGGCCAGCCACTCACACACACACATATGTTGAGGATATAGTCTGTCTGATGTTTGTTTGATATGTCTTTGATGTCTGTCTGATGTCTGCCGTTTGTCTGATGTCTGTCTGATGTCTGATGTTTGTCTGATGCCTGATGTTTGTCTGATGCCTGATGTCTGTGTGATGTTTGTCTGATGTCTGTCTGATGTGTTTGTGTGATGTTTGTCTGATGTCTGTCTGATGTGTTTGTGTGATGTTTGTCTGATGTCTGTCTGATGTGTTTGTGTGATGTTTGTCTGATGTCTGTCTGATGTGTTTGTGTGATGTTTGTCTGATGTCTGTCTGATGTGTTTGTGTGATGTTTGTCTGATGTCTGTCTGATGTGTTTGTGTGATGTTTGTCTGATGTCTGTCTGATGTGTTTGTGTGATGTTTGTCTGATGTCTGTCTGATGTGTTTGTGTGATGTTTGTCTGATGTCTGTCTGATGTGTTTGTGTGATGTTTGTCTGATGTCTGTCTGATGTGTTTGTGTGATGTTTGTCAGATGTTTGTCTGATGTCTGTGTGATGTTTGTGTGATGTCTGATGTCTGTGTGATGTTTGTGTGATGTCTGATGTCTGTGTGATGTTTGTGTGATGTCTGATGTTTGTCTGATGTCAGATGTTTGTCTGATGTCTGATGTCTGTCTGATGTCTGTGTGATGTTTGTGTGATGTCTGATGTTTGTCTGATGTCTGATGTCTGTGTGATGTTTGTGTGATGTCTGATGTCTGTGTGATGTCTGATGTTTGTCTGATGTTTGTCTGATGTCAGATGTTTGTCTGATGTCTGATGTCTGTCTGATGTCTGTGTGATGTTTGTGTGATGTCTGATGTTTGTCTGATGTCTGTCTGATGTCTGTGTGATGTTTGTGTGATGTCTGATGTTTGTCTGATGTCTGTGTGATGTTTGTGTGATGTCTGATGTTTGTCAGATGTTTGTCTGATGTCTGTGTGATGTTTGTGTGATGTCTGATGTCTGTCAGATGTTTGTCTGATGTCTGTGTGATGTTTGTGTGATGTCTGATGTTTGTCAGATGTTTGTCTGATGTCTGTGTGATGTTTGTGTGATGTCTGATGTCTGTCTGATGTTTGTCTGATGTCTGTGTGATGTTTGTGTGATGTCTGATGTTTGTCTGATGTTTGTCTGATGTCTGTGTGATGTTTGTGTGATGTCTGATGTTTGTCAGATGTTTGTCTGATGTCTGTGTGATGTTTGTGTGATGTCTGATGTTTGTCTGATGTTTGTCTGATGTCTGTGTGATGTTTGTGTGATGTCTGATGTTTGTCAGATGTTTGTCTGATGTCTGTGTGATGTTTGTGTGATGTCTGATGTCTGTCTGATGTTTGTCTGCACACGCTGGCCCACCCAGAAGAGACGCTCAGGCTCACAGACGCTCCTCTGTTGGTTTATCGGAGCTCGGCCAATTCACATAAACTGTCACTTCTCTCTCGTCCCGCTTCCAAGCCAAACGAGCAGCATCCAAGAAGAAATCAGACTCCAGAAATAAAGAGCTGCCATCTCTCTCTCTCTCTCTCACACACACACACACACACACACACACACACTCGCTCTCATAACAGACTCGCTGATGTTTTCCAGACGCTCTGGAACAACCTTCAGAAACACCAATACCACCAGCATTACAGTTCTGTCCAGACGGTGAGGGTTATGTCTGAATGATACTTCTGATATTTTTATATATTTTATGATTCTTTTTTGATATTTCTATTTCTGTTTATTTTATTATATTTTTGATGTTTACATATTACATATTTGAGTGTGTGTGTGTGTGTGTGTGTCCTGCAGAAACGACTGAAACACTGTTGTTACACTAATGGCTCCTCAGGGATGTTGTTTCCCGGACTCGTGTGATTGTTACTGAAGCTCCTGAACTCAGGAGGACACACACACACACACACACACACCTTCTCATACGCCGATCAACCATCGTGGACCAGGAGATGACGTGCCCTAGAAAACACAGTATAATATGGACTTGCTTTTTTTTTTTTATGTTTTACTCCATACTGGTCGTGTAATAACAGAAGACGTGATGCTCGTACACTGACCCTGTTAAACTCTCTCTCTCTCTCACACACACACAATGTTTGTGTGTGTAAGTCCCAGATGGTTCTTCAGTCTGTGATCTGCTGCACTTCAAACGCAGTAATGAACATGTGCGACACACACACACACACACACGTGTAACGACACAATCATCCACTGAGATCGGCTCGTGTCACATCTGTCCATCAGGAGAGGTTTTGAGGAACCGTAAAGCATTCGCTGCACAGACTCTTGCAGACCAACAGTCCAGAAGAGGATTATTACTGATAAACATCATCATCTTCATCTTCATCAGTCTAAAGTCTAAATGATGAATATTGTTGCTCTTTGAAAAACTGCTTTTGTTCCTCTTTTGTAAGTCTCTAAAAATAAATGTCACACAAGACTCATTTAAATAGGATCTTATTGTCTGTAATTGACATGCAAACACTCAGCTGATAAACTTATGTTTTATATTTGTATGATACTTTTATGATATTTTATATTATAAAAAAAACTAATCTAACTATTTCAGCTTAAAGCTTGAGTTCAGTTGCTGATCTTCATCTTGTCATTTAAATTATTTTAAATTTAAGACTTAAAATATGTAAGTGAATCTCGTATGAAAGGGTTGAAATTGCTTGAATTATTTTGCTTGAGTTGAAGTAAAAGCAATGACTTACTGATATAATGTTTTTATGATACTTATTTTATGATATATTTTTCATTTTAAGTTTTAGTTTATATAATGGCTTTATTATAACATTTAGATACTTTATTTGTTTTCTTTTTTATACTTTTATCCTGGGGGCTGGGGGGGTCGTGGCTGGTTTTGGTTCAAAATATGTTTTGGTTCAAACCTGAACCAAACATACATTTTTATTCAAAGATCAACAGTCTGTCATTAGTCTTTAGTCTGCCACAAAAAAAATAAAAAAAATAAAAAACATTAAAATCATGAACTCAAATGTCATTGTGAAAAAAAAAATGTGTTACTGTTGTAACAGTGCACAGGCTAAATCAGACCTTTCCGGCTATAGCCTAACGCTAATAAGCCTTATGCCAAAATTATTATTACAACTAAATTGTCGGTCATTAAATAGGAGAACTAAATAATCGTGTAGATGATTTGCTTCAAGTGTAACCCGACATCAGGCATTAAGGCCCGGCCGAAGTATTGTTTTGCACACAGTGACGCGACCAATCAATCACTCCTTTAACGCTGCGTTCACACCAGACGTGAATAGCGCGTCAAATTCGCGCCTACCGCGTCTAGTTATCCATTCGCGCGTCAAGAGCGAAATTGACGCGCGTAAAAAACAAAAGTTTAGACTGGCTGCCAGCACATTCACTGTCCTCGCGGCTGCTGCAACTCGAGGGAGCTGGCTGCAGGACGACTCAACTTTCAAGATCAACTTCAAGATTTTGCTTTAGTATAATTTTCGGGACAATTAAGGCCGGTTTCGGGATTCGGGATTCGGGATTCGGGACCACAGCTTAGATTTCGGGACTGTCACGAATTTTTCGGGACTTCTGGTCACCCTACGTGTGAGTGTGTCTTTGTGTGTGTGTGAGACTGCTCTGATCTAAATCTCTCCATCAGAAGGTTCTTCTTTCTTCCAGAATAACTCTGATTGTGATCAGAAACTGGAGCTAATGAGCTGTGATGACTCCGCCCCCATCAGGAGGACCAGCCAATCACAGCGCAGAAGAGGCTGAAGGGGAAACTGCTGGTGAGTGAGAATAAAGCCACAGATTTCTGAAATATGACAAGTTTACACACGTTACTACTGGAAAGTGTGTGTCTGAATGTGTGTGTGTGTGTGTGTGTGAGAGAGTATGTGAGCGTGTTGGAGTGTATGTGTGTGTGTTGGAATGTGTGTGTATGTATGTGAGCGTGTTGGAGTGTGTGAGAGAGAGAGAGAGTATGTGAGCGTGTTGGAGTGTGTGTGAGCGAGACAGTGTGTGTGTGAGAGAGAGAGACTGTGTGTGTGTGTGAGAGTGTGAGAAGAACAAAAAGGCCTGTAACTGGAGGATGAGAAGGTCCTCTAGCGCCACCTAGTGGAAAAGACTGTTCGTGCGACCAAACACAAACGCATCTGTCCACAATAATAGATTATTGTAAACTTTATGCTGTGAAACATTATTCAATGGTAGTTGGGAACATTAATAACCCTCCATAAACTATCAAACAGCAGTTTTCTACATGTCCAGTTATTATCTCTGAAATAAATTGAACTTATCTAGCGTATTTATTTAAAACAAAATATTTGTATCCATCAAAAAAATATAAATATATATCTCCATCCATTAAAGTTTTCAAAGAATTGTCTGTCAGTAAATGAGCGTGACTGTTGTTGTTTGTGTAGTGCCCTCATTAGTGTGTTTACTTCACTGAAGGCCTGATCAGGAGCCGTGACCTTTGACCTGCCGCCACATCTGTGCTGGTAATGAGCTGCTGATGCTGGAGGTCACACTCCCTGCTACTGAACCTCCCGCTGATCAGGGGTCAGAGGTCAGGGGTCAGGCAGACGCTCGCCGCTAACGAGTCTCTGTCTGATTACAGCTAACCCTCACGAGTCCGGTCCTCGTTTACAGTGTCAGGCCTTCATCACGTCTCATTCCTCTCGCAATTATCATTTAATTAATCATTTAATAATGTTAACAGTAGATAATCCCTCCAGTCTCGGTAGCTAATCAGAAAATCATTTTATCATCAACTATAATTCATCATGTTCATGTTTATTTTTGTGTTTTTAATTGTTTTACAAAGAACCTGCACAAAATTAGAAGTGCTTTATATGAGTTTTGAACGTAGGATTGTGGCTCTTCAAAATAAATTCATTTCCACAACATAAGAAAAAAAAAGGTTTTGTAAATCACAATTCGCCACGAGATGAAGAGTGGAAATTATGTGGCATGATTGACTTTTTTTATCTCAGTATGACCATGGTTATTTTAACATTTCAATATTTAGTTCTTGTTCTCCCGTAGATGTTAAATGTGTGAACAGGAGCCGGTTCTGTTGGTCTGGAGCAGCGCCACCGTGTGGATCCGAGACGCTCCTGCACTCCTGTCTCGCCGGGGGAATATGATCACGGTCAATCACCTGAAATCACTCTTAATGATTCGAATGGAAACTATCCTTTAATCGTGAGGTTTTCAGTCTCATATGTTCTCAGATTAGTGGAGAAAGCGGATACGCTTCAGTGACATCATGGACGCTCGGATACGCTTCAGTGACAGTGATGACAGAGGCCAGTGTGAGCCTGACGCGAGTGATACTCCTCCGCGTGTCAGTGAAGGGAACGCGTGTGATCAGAGGTTAGCATGGTAGCGGTCGCGGCTCTCGAAGTCCCTGAAGGAGAACCTGGCGTCCATCTTGGTGTGTGGGATCCGCCCGAAGGGGGCGTGGTCTCGGAAGCAGCTGTCAAACACCTCGTCAACCACTAGCTCCGCCTCCTCCCTGCTCACCTTACGCACCGCCAGGATGGAGCGCAGCGCTCGACTCCGCACACACTCCTGCACACACACACAGTCACATGACCCTTAGAGGCGGTCACATGACCCTTCCGGTCACATGACTGTTACTCTGAGATACCTGATGGTGTTCTCTGAGGCCGAAGTTGAATCTGGAGACCTCGTTGAGGAAGGAACAGTCTCCGCTCAGATTGGCGGCCCGGATCTGCAGGAGCGAGAGTGAACACACACACACACACATACACACACACGTTTTAACCCTCTGGTCCTCTTCGTGTTTTTTTTGTGTTTTATTTTCAATGAAATGAATGTTCTATATTTTAGTTTGATAATGTTTTTGATTTAATATTTAGTATTTTTAGGGGATTGTATGGTACTACATTATATGTACGCTGTGTTTATAATCCATTTATTCACGTTTTGAGCATAGACCTGAAACTGTGGAGAATCTCTAACGCTTTAGAGGACAGACTGAAGTTTGATCTCTTCTCAAACACGACACTTGCAGATTATTGCTGAAGTGAGAAACGTTTTAAAAAGTGAACTTAAAATGAACAGAATTTGACGTGTATTGTTATGAAAAATGCACAAAAATACTATTTTCAATATTCAAAAGCAGGTTTTCCTGTGTCAGTGAGTAAATGCGAGGCGTAAGTCTCCAGCGGTGGTGCTCCGCGTGTGAGGCTGATCTCTCAGTGAAGGATCTTCCAGTGAGATGTTGTTCGGCTGCAGTTCCAAACGCTTCCACTAGAGGAAACTCTCTCTTCATTTCCAGTGCGCCATTTCTGACCGCGAGGAGCACGAGTGTGAATATTGTTACAGGACCGTTTAACCTGTTCAGATCATGGCCATGATTTATGTGTGTGTTCACACAGCAAGTGACAAAACCTGTACCGAGTTTCGGACCATTCCGATGAAGTAGAAAAACAAAACAAAAAAACAAATTAAAAATGTTTCGCTCAAAAATGACCAAGAGTAACAGTGAACACACATACACACACACACACACACACACACACACACACCTCTGAGCAGGCCAGGTGTGCAGGAGAGGACAGTAACCACACACACACACACACACACCTCTGAGCAGGCCAGGTGTGCAGGAGAGGACAGTAACCACACACACACACACACACACACACCTCTGAGCAGGCCAGGTGTCTGGGGTTGCTGAACCAGTCGACTCGCGCGCGGCAGTGGTCGAAGGCGTGGATTAGCTCGTGCGTGACCACGCGGTTCATGTGAGCCTGCTGGTGGATGTTGTTCTGGCACAGGACGATCTGCACACACACACACGGTCAGATACACACCAGCACGTGTGTGTTCAGCTCACACAGCTTCCTCACACACACACACCTGAGAGGTGGCGGCGTCGAACCCGCCGCTAACCGTCCCGTCACAGTCCTCACACGAGAAGTGCCGGTCTTTATGAACCGCGCTGAGGAGAGACACACACATCAGTCATGTGATGATGAAGAGGATGATGATGAAGAGGATGATGATGCTCTTACCAGCCGGAGCTTCTCATCGCGGCCAGCAGGAGCTTAGCATACGGGCCTGAGAGAGATATAATGATATAATGAAATATAATTATGAGATAAAAAGTCAAACTCGTGATTAAAAAGTCAAAATTATAACATACCTAGTCATGAAATAAAAAAAGTCAAAATTATGACAATATTTATGATATAAAAGTTAAAATTATGACACTAATTAGATAGAATAGAAATGACATTAGTCATAATTTATGTGATAAAAAGTCAAACTCATTATTAAAAAGATAAATTTTTAAAATACCAAGTCATTATGAAATTAAAGTCAAAATGACAAAAAAAAAATTATGACTAATAATTATGAGATAAGTAAAAAATATTATGAGACAAAAAGTTGAAATTATGACTATGAGATTAAAACAGAAATTAGATAATTGTTCCAAATAACGAGATAAACAGACAAAATCAAGATCACGTGGAAATTAGGACTTTTTATCTCATACATTTTAGGCTTAATCTAAAAAGAAATGACTGTCATAATTTCTTCATGTCATAATTCTAATGTGATTCTCATGTGGCTTCCATACAGCATATAGTTGATCTTGAACATGACATGAATATTGTTGTTCGATCATAAACCCCAGAAACAACATTGAAGCAGGTGAGCGAGCGCCGCGTGCACGCGCACAGGCGCTGATGTGCCCTTACTAGTGTCCATGGCGAACTGCAGCATGATGTGACACTTGTGCTTTAAGGTGAAGAGGCTCTCCCTGATCGAGCCCTGCTTGGACTTGCCGCCGCTTCGCTCGGGATATAGACTATAGCCATAGTTCTCGTCCTTCGCGTCACTCTCGCGCTCTTTATCTTCTTTAGCGCCACTCTCAGCCATTGCTTGGCGCTGCGCGTGTACGCGAAGGTCACGCGGGCGTCTCTGAGTCACGTGATTGAAAGCGAGAATTAAAGTATTTTAGTTATTAACGCTGTTTGATTTCGCTTAATTTATTTAGTGTAGACTTTTTATTATATTTGTTTTCGTTTCGCAGTGAGATGTCCCGCGCATCACGCGTGCTCTCAAAATAAGATGCAGTCAAGTGTGTGTTTTTGTTTTTTCAAAATAAAAGCCCCCAAATCAAACGACAAACGCAATCATGATTATAATTCCATAAAAATATATGAATAAATATAGAATCAATGTCACTATATATTATATAATTATAGATGTCAGAAAATATATTAAATATATTTATTATAAACAACTTTTTTTTACTGTTTTATATATATATTAAAACATACAAGGTTGAAATAATGTTGGTTGACGGTTTCAACAGAAGCAAATACCATTGATTATCAACCTCGTAGCTCATCGTAAGGTTGTCTTTTTAAAGGTTTAAAAGGTATAGTTAACCTCAATTTTCTTATGGAGAATTTATTTATTTATTTTCCTTATGGAGAAAATGAATGGAGTTTTTACTTCCGGAACTTACCGTTGCTTTTTTGTCGGCGCCAGCCAACACGCGCAAGCAGCGCGAGCCCAGACGTTTGTTTGTTCGCGCATGCGCACAGAGGAGGAGTTTGCGATGTCATGGCGCTGAACACAAACTATTGATCAAAACTCTTCATTATCATCATCATCATCATCACAGGTATGACACGCACATCTGGCTCTGCTCTTTACTGCTGTTAAAGGGTTATTTTAAACCGATCTATTCCGGATGAGCTTCTCTACACAGGCGTTTATGAAACGTTTATAGTTAACTTGGCCAGTAAACATTTTACATGCGCGTTAACATGACATTAACCCATGTTTTACTAAAACATTATATCTCTGTTTATGTGTGTATATGTGTAGATGTACTTTACACACAGCGAATGTTCTGGAATGTCTGATTTATGGAGGTTATGATATAGTTTATTTGGATCCATAATTTCTCGACGAATCGCGTTTTAATCTGTGGTTAAAGGCTCTTTTTTAGGGCCACGTTGTTGTCAGTTTCCTTCTCAACAGTTACCATGGTAACCGTGGCTTCCGACAACATACCATAGTTACTACATTTGTTGTTTTCACTGTAAAGTCAGCGAATATTATCATGGAAATGCAATCATCACTATTGCTGTTGCTCACACATACTAAACATTGAGAAACATCCAGTTTTTATGTTAAATTCATAATATATATAATAGTCATTCCTTCAATGAGCTCATTGTGTCTACATTAAATTACTACGTTGTTTAAATTAATACATTTTTAGCTAACTGTGATGTACATTTCTGAAATACATAACTTAGACAGTCTCCTCTGATAACAGAACTGTAATATGGACTCGTGCACTTTCTGTAAAGCTGCTTTGAAATGATGTGTATTGTGAAAAGCGTCATACAAATAAACGTGAATTGAATTTAATAGTCAACATTTGAAGTGGATCAAAAAAGTTCATCAAAGTTGTCCTAAGACAAGAACGGGTATTGTTTAAAATTCATGTATAACTTTGATGAAAGGTTTTGATCCACTTCAAATGCTGCCGACTGTACATACACACATATATATATCACTAGTCTGACAGAAGACATGTGATGGGAGCCAGAGCGGAGGCGTGAGCTGTGCATGAGGAGGAGCGTGTGTAATCGTGTTGAACTGTTGCAGGGCGTCTCTGTTGGTCTGATGCGGTCGTGATGTCGGGGAATAAAGCCGTGGAGCTGCAGATTCAGATGCGGCAGAACGCAGAAGACCTGCAGAGCTTCATGAAGGATCTGGACTCCTGGGAGGAAGAGATGAAGGAGAAGGACCAGCAGCTCCGCACCGGAAACACCAGCCTCACACCAGTAAAGCTCTCTGACCCTGAGCTCACACCAGTGACGGTTACCGTCTTTGTTTCGCCACTTAAAAAGATTTTATTTATTTCAGAAAACACTCCCGCCGGTGAGGAACAAAGACTATAAAAAGACGAAGAAGAGGGTGAAACGCCAGGCTAACGGCGACGGCGCTCTGAAGGATCAGACGCAAACCCAGCGGATTAAATCCTACGATTATCAAGCCTGGGACAAGTTTGATGTGGTAATGCGATGTGGCGTTCTGATGAGTTCAACTACATTTTTGGGAAAAGTTACTTTTAAAACTGATGTGTTACTCCCTAAAAAAGGAACTAATTACTGTACTTACTTTTTATGGAAAGTAATGCGTCTTTTTTGCAAGTGTTTAACGTAGTAATTCATTAAACAACATAGCCTGTAACACACACCTTCACACTCTGTTAAAAACACATTTTATCGCACGTTACTCGTAATATGTTACTTTACTCGTTTCATCACAAAAATAATCTGATTACGTAACGCATGTCATGTCAAGTCAAGTCTGTAATGTGTTACCCTGTAATGTGTTACCCCATCACTGTTCAACAATGAGCATTGTTTGTTTGCAGGAGAAGACTCTGGAGTGCATGGACGCAGAGGAGAGCCCGGCGCAGTCCAACGAGTCTGACACTGAGGGGGTTCAGGTGGACCGAGATCTGGCGCTCACTGAGAAAGAGAAGGTATGACGCCGCCACTGAGGATTCATCATGAGTTCTGCTTTCATGCGGTCGTACACGAGTGTGTGTGATGTTCTGCTTTCATATGGTCGTACAGGAGTGTGTGTGATGTTCTGCTTTCATATGGTCGTACAGGAGTGTGTGTGATGTTCTGCTTTCATATGGTCGTACAGGAGTGTGTGTGATGTTCTGCTTTCATATGGTCTTACAGGAGTGTGTGTGATGTTCTGCTTTCATATGGTCGTACAGGAGTGTGTGTGATGTTTCAGGGGAACGAGTTCTTCAAGGAGGGCCGGTACGACAGCGCCATCGAGTGTTACACCCGAGCGATGGACGCCGACCCCTACAACCCGGTCCTGCCCACTAACAGAGCGGCCTGTTTCTTCAGACTGAGAAAGTATGAGTCCGTGTGTGTGTGTGTGTGTGTGTTTGTGTTTGTGTTTGTGTGTTTGCATGGACTACAGCTGCACGATTAACCGCAATGAAACCACACGTGATTTGGCAAAGGCTGTGATTATTTTATGCGCAATTTGTCAGTGCAGCGGCTGATCAGTAGTAAATGCTCCATCTGAACACCAGAGGGCGTCTCACACACACACACACACACACACACACACACACAGCACATCCCCCTCTGAACACCAGAGGGCGTCACACACACACACACACACACACACACACCACATATCCCTCTGAACACCAGAGGGCGTCTCACACACACACACACACACACACACACACACACACACACACAGCACATATAAGTATGATAACACACATCATTCCAGGAAACCCCTATTGCTGTATCTGCATAAACAGAAGACTGAAATGCTCTGATGAAACACGACTAATAAACACACGACTGCCGTATTCTGTGTGAGAAGCGCATCATCTCACAGGAGGACGAGCTCAGCTGTCCTGACGAAGTGAGTTTGGAGTAAAAGCGTGTTATTAAATGTTGTCTTTTGTTGGACGAGAGGTTCATAAATGCGTCTCATGTCTGGAAAGATGTTTGACTCGTGTTGCTTTTTCAAACGCACGTTATAAGCGACTGGAACTCGCAGTGCTTTCAGAGCGAGCCGCTTTACTGAGCCGTGCTTCACTGACACGCTGCACATTACTAACAATCACAGCATTCGCCATTTCATAATCGGTTTAAGTGCGATTTCATGTAAAGTGTGATTAGTCGTGCAGCGCTAGCATCGTTCCTGACGGCAGTGTGTGTGTGCAGGTTCTCCGTGGCGGAGTCAGACTGTCATTTGGCGATCGCTCTGGACAGTAAACACGTGAAGGCTTTCGTCAGGAGAGCGTCGACACGCGCGGCTCTGAAGAAACACCAGGAAGCTCTCGAAGGTCTGAGGATGAGTGCAGATCATCCGCATGGTTCGTGATGGAAGTGAAAGGATAAACACTGATCTAGTCTTTTGCTCATCCAGATTATGAAATGGTTCTCAAACTGGATCCTGAAAACTCAGAGGCGCGGAAGGAGATCCAGAAACTCCAGCAGGTGTGAGCACAGCTCAGGCGTACACAGTTTTGTGTGGAACTCATTACAAGTAACTTGAGTTATGTAATCAGATTACTTTTTCAAGTAATTAGTAAAGTAATGCATTACTTTTTCAATTTACAACAAAATATCTAAGTTACTTTTTCAAAGTATTGCTAGTTTCTTTTTCACATTCATTGACTGACAGCTCCCCATGTTGATAGAAATAAAGTGAGGTGTGTGTGTGTGTGTGTGTGTAAACATGATGGTTATTGTAGTTCTAGACTAAATGTGATCATGCATTTACTCGTCTCACACGAAAACATTCAGTATTCCTCAAAATGAATAAAAACAGTGAAATGCAATCTCAGAATTTTACACAAAACTTTTATAATTAATTATATTAATATACTCCAAATATGTATTTAATCTCACTTTATTAACCGATGTCTCTGTTGTTGACCTTCAATGATCTAATTTAGCCAGACTAATGACCAAAAATGACTTTAGATGATATCTAGAAATAAGAGTGTTGAACTTCTCCTCCGGTCTCCTGTTGCTCTGTAATCCAGAATTCAGACTCTGGGAGAGATTGGTCAGTGATGTTGCTTCTCTTCAGGTGTTGGGGTCGAGCGGAGAGACGGCGGAGGAGAGCGAGAGCGCTACGCTAGCGGAGGAGAAGAGCGAGAGCGCTACGCTAGCGGAGGAGAAGAGCGAGAGCGCTACGCTAGCGGAGGAGAAGAGCGAGAGCGTTACGCTAGCGGAGGAGAAGAGCGAGAGCGTTACGCTAGCGGAGGAGAAGAGCGAGAGCGTTACGCTAGCGGAGGAGAAGAGCGAGAGCGTTACGCTAGCGGAGGAGAAGAGCGAGAGCGTTACGCTAGCGGAGGAGAAGAGCGAGAGCGTTACGCTAGCGGAGGAGAAGAGCGAGAGCGCTACGCTAGCGGAGGAGAAGAGCGAGAGCGCTACGCTAGCGGAGGAGAAGAGCGAGAGCGTTACGCTGGCGGAGGAGAAGAGCGAGAGCGTTACGCTGGCGGCGGATCCGGCACTACAGTGTCTGCAGGAACAGCAGAGGAAACAAGAGGCCGTCGTGCAGAAAGACCGGGTGAGAGCGCCTCTAACTCCTCATGGGACTACCAGTGACATTTATACACATCTAGGAGCAATAATGAGTCCTGCACTTTGAGCTGATCATGTTTTGCTGAAGTGTGTTTTCTGTAATTGCTAATACTCTTTTTACACACACACTGAACAACATGAAGCATTGCTTGGTCACTGGTTGAGCTAAACTGGTATTATCTAATTGTGGAGTTAAATTTAACAGCTGACAGATATTCAACATAATTCATGTGTGAGAGTCTAACAGAAGGACGGACAAAACCAGTCAAATATCCACTGATCTGAGAACTCTGAGTTCTGCTCATGTTTATCACCACTTTCTAAACTATAGCGAAGAAACTGATAATGTTGAAGGAGTCTGAATAAGTTTAGGTTTGACTGTGTGGACGCTGACTGTGTTTCTCGATGTTCCAGGGAAACGCTTACTTTAAGGAAGGCGAGTACGAGTCGGCTGTGGAGTGCTACTCTAGAGGCATGGAGGCGGACGGCGCTAACGCCCTGCTACACGCTAACAGAGCCATGGCGTTCCTCAAGCTCCACAGGTGACGAGATGTTTGCTACCTAGTGCATACTTGTTTTGTAGGCAATCTGATTATGTAATGCACGTTACTTGTAATGTAACACGCTAAACGAGCCATGGCGTTCCTCAAACTGCACAGGTGTTTGTTTTGTAGTGTGCACTACTAGTCTGTACGAGTGTGTGTGTGTGTGTGTGTGTGTGTGCAGGTACAGCGAGGCGGAGCAGGACTGCAGTGTGGCCGTCAATCTGGACGCCTCGTACGCCAAAGCGTTCGCTAGACGAGCGACGGCTAGAGCCGCTTTAGGGAGGATCCGCGACGCCAGAGAAGGTCCGTGTGCAACTTTATTTGTACTAACCTTTTCACAATACACATCATTTAAAGACATCAACAGCTTTACAGAAAGTGCACGAGTCCACATTACAGTTTAGGTAGATAAGTTATGCATTTCAGAAATGTACATATACAAAGTCACAGTTAGCTAAAAATGTATTAATTTAAACAATGTAATAATTTAATGCCGAAACAATGAGCTCATTGAAGTAATGAACACTTGTGTGTTAACAAATGATTGTGACGTTTATTAAATACAGCATTGTGTTCCATCAGTTCAGTCGCTTTCACAGCCGAATCCTTGTTTCTGAGGGAAACACTTGTTTGTTTGTTTGTTTGTAGATTTTGAGCAGGTTCTGAAGCTCGAGCCGGGAAACAAGCAAGCCATGAGCGAGATTGAGAAACTCACAGCGGTGCGTTTACCAATTGTGTGTTTTTTTGGTTACAAGGGTTCGTACAAGGACTTTCGAAATGTAAGTCCTGGAAAACCCTTGAAAACAGCCATATTTATGAAGAGGGGCTTGACAAGTGCTTGAATTATTGAAATACAATATATATATATATGAAATTAGTGTTTAATTTTTTTGAGAGAAAAAACACCATATGCTATTTCGCATAATATTAAGTTTATGATATGTATATAATACAACTTTCATTCTTCAGGTCAATTATTTATTCATGGAAAAACAACAGTTTGAATCTTTGTTATAGTTTGAGTGTTATATTATAGTATCCTTTCGAGTGTTATGGTGATTTCTCACGTCTGACAGCGCAGGTCAAAAAACAACAAATAAAATAATAAAGATGTTAAGTGAGATCTCTGACTGAAGTCCTTGAAAATCAAAAAAGTAGTGCTTAAAAAATCCTCAAGTCCTGGAGTTTCATTTTACAGTCTCTGTACGAACCCTGCAATGATGATCTAGAATGCAGTTGTTAATGCTTGTGTAAATGAACACAGGGCCTCGCTTCACTGTGAAACACGCAGGACAGATATTTACTTACATCACAGACTTACACACACACACATACACACACATACTCACACACTCACACACTCACACTCACACACACACACACACACACACACACACACTCTCACTGTTTCTCTGTGTTGATCAGGAGATGAAGTCCAGCGTTCTTCTAGATCCTGTGGAGAACAAACCGAGAACCGTCCAACCAATCAACAAACCCGAACATCTCCGATCCACCGTGAGTCCAGAACCAGGAACTGATGTCGTGTTTTATTTGATTTATTCAAGTAAAAGTTCCTTGTGTCACGTGTGTGTGTGTGTGTGTGTGTGTCAGAAACCCCCGCGGAGGATGATCATACAGGAGATCTCAGGGTCCGTCGAGCCTCACGCTTCTTCTTCACCGCATCCAAAGATCCAGAAGATGGAGGAGATCTCAGACGCTCCGTCCAGGTCAGAACATGCCGAGATCTGATGAACAGAACCAAGCGTTAACCTTCCCGTCTCTCTCTCTCTCTCTCTCTCTCTCTCTCTCTCTCTCTCTCTCTCTCTCTCTCTCTCTCTCTCTCAACACTGAGTGCCTTAAACTGCAGTTCCTCCACTGGCCACTAGAGGCCGGCTGCAGAAGAGACTCACTCCCATAGACCCGCATGTTAAAACGCTCAACTTTACAGCAGGAAAACACATGTTCACAGTCTGGTGCAGAAAGTGGATTTGGTCTATATCGCTAGTTTTGCTCTTCATGACGACTCGTTTAAATTATATTAAGCCTTAAAGTTGTGCATAATTAAGGGTGTGGCCACTTGAGTGACAGGTGGATTGCCGCTGATGTCACTGCTAGCCGTTTGTCTGCTGTGTGTTAGCGTGACGTCACCTCAGCTAATCCGCCTCGCTGCACATTCTTGTTTATCTGGGAGTGACGCTGCCAAGATGGCGTCGGCCGGCTCCGCCCACTTTAGGCTTCAGAAACGCTCTTCAGAAACACTACGGGTGACGTCACACACACTACGCCCAGTGTTTTACACAGTCTATGGGACTCTTGTGTTTCAGGGCTTCATCTTCATCTCCTGAACCGATTCCTCCTCCACCCATCAGCAGTTTCCAGCTGGAGGCCGACCTCAGGAAGATCAGCCGTTACCCACAATGCACCTACAGATATCTGAAGGTACCGCCAGTGCCGCCCTCCGTCTCAAGTCAAGTCTCCTGTATGTATACAGCGCTGTTTACAACAGAGTGTTTCACAGCAGCTTTACAGAGATATCAGGAAAATAATGCAAGAGTGTGTTTCCAGAAGAGAATAACTTCTCAGTCCAGCTTAAGTCAGTTCAGTGATGCTTCATTTCTGTTGTAAAAAAGTTATTAATTTAGTTCATTTATATTTATATACAGCCGCTCTGGAGAAAGCAGTGATATCATCGTCCAGCTCAGCTCAGTTCTCATATAATGCTGTCAATGCAGGAGATCAATAATATTGTTGAATATTAAATTGTAAATGTCCCGAACTAAAAGCCAAAGCCGGAAGAGTCTCCAGCCGTCCTTAATCTGCTTCTCACTCCAGCATTCCCTGTTTCAGCAAATCAGCCCGGAGGCGTATCCGCAGATCTTCCAGAACTCCCTGGAGCCGGACGTCCTGAACCGCATGCTGGAGATCTTCCACAGCTTCTACATGCAGTGAGTCACACACACACACACACACACACACACACACACACACTCACACTCACTCACAAACACACACACACACACACACACACACACACACTCACACTCACTCATGCTGGAGATCCTCCACAGCTTCTACATGCAGTGAGTCACACACACACACACACACACACACACTCACACTCACTCACAAACACACACACACACACACACTCACACTCACACTCACTCACAAATACACACACACACACACACACTCACACTCACTCACAAACACACACACACACACACACACACTCACACTCACTCACAAATACACACACACACACACACACACACTCACACTCACTCACAAACACACACACACACTCACACTCACTCATGCTGGAGATCCTCCACAGCTTCTGCATGCAGTGAGTCACACACACAAACACACAAACTCTGGCGTTTAGAAGCTGGTAGAAAATCATTCTGAAAGTGATTTATGGTTATAGTGATCATCCTTGGTGTGAATGTGCGTTTACTGCACACATCATCATCACGACCCAAAACTCATTTCCTGTTTCCTGTTTCAGAAATGAAGAAGCGTCTCTTCTGCTGGATGTCCTGAAGAGCCTGACGAGAGTGAGGAGATTCAACATGGCCGTCATGTTCATGTCGTCCGCTGAGAAGAAAAGTACACAAACACACACACACACACACACACACACACACACACTCACTCACTCACTCACTCACACTCACACACTCACACACTCACTCACTCACACACACACACACACACACACACACACACACACACACACTCACTCACACACTCACTCACTCACTCACACTCACACACACTCACTCACTCACTCACTCACACACTCACTCACTCACTCTCACACTCACTCGCACACTCACTCACTCACACACTGTCACTCACTCACTCACTCACTCACTCACTCACTCACTCACTCACTCACTCACTCACTCACTCAGTCACACACTCACTCACACACTCACTCACTCACACACTCACTCACTCACTCACTCACTCACTCACTCACTCACACACTCACTCACTCACTCACACACTCACTCACTCACTCACTCAGTCACACACTCACTCACACACTCACTCACTCACACACTCACTCACTCACTCACTCACTCACTCACACACTCACTCACTCTCACACTCACTCACTCACACACTCACTCTCACACACTCACTCACACTCACTCACTCAAAAAATTCACAACTTGTTTGACACAAACAATGGCAACTTGACTGCTGTTAGAGAAACGTTTCCCAGATAATTAGCATCAGTTTTTTATGAGTGTCTGTAACTTAGCCAACAGTTTTACAGCCTGTTCACTGACAACACCTGCAGAACAGCAGTCTAGGCCTAGTCATATTTTCCTTATCACACGATGATTGACATATTGTCACATTATAAACATCTCTCTCTCCAAATAGCCTTAATAATTTTATAAGCACTAAATAAATTAAAGTGTATTGCATAGTCGATGTTATAGGTCACTTTTAAAATCATGTCATATTTTATAATTATATCCGGGCCATGGATGCATCTGTCTTTCAAAGATGTCAGGTAAAAAGCAATTAAGCCTCCTCTCGTCCGCCCTGAGAGGAAAGGCCCGGTTAGAGGATGCCGGCCCAGGGAAGGCGGCGAACAGGGCCCATTAGAGGAGGAGACGGTGCCGGTAGAAGAGGAAGAGAATAAATACTTTGTATTTGGTTGAATTGTCAGTGCCATGTCATGTGTCAAATCTTCTCTTTTGCGAGTGTGATTAATTATTAATAACAACAAAAACACTAATAATAATATTACTAATGAAACACCACCATTCCTGCAACCCGTCCTATACGCCGCGAGATGTTTAAAAAATGGTGGGGACAATCGACATGTCCCACCCGCAAATTACAGCTATATGTGTTCCAAAAAAAAATATTTTATATATATATATATATATATATATATATATATATATATATACATATATACATATATACATGGTTAGTCATGGGTCGTATATGGCATTAAAACATTTAAAATGGCATTAAAAAGGCATTACATTTAATTTGAAGATACCTGTAGAAACCCTGGATAATAACCTCTGTCCTCCTTCAGTTCTGCAGGATCTGTTTGACTGGATTCAGCGCGTCGGTCTGGGAGACCCTTCAGTTCCAGACTTACAGAAGAAGTACGGCCTCTGACCTCTGACCTCTGCCGGATCAGCTCCTGTTCATTTGAGCTGGACTGAGAACACCAGAAGCAACACATCTGTGACGTCTCAGTGTGAAAGAAGAAGATGCTCATTAAACATGTGTAATGCTTCAGAGTGAGTGAGTGAGTGAGTGTGAGTGTGTGTGTGTGTGTGTGTGTTCAGATGATGTTATGATGAACGCTGTGTTGCTTCAGGTCATGTGTCGGTCAGCTGATGTGTTTCTGATCGGATCCTCCAGAATCTGCTCCTGTTGTTCTGAACTATTAAAGTCTATGAAATCCTCTCCATCTCCTGACTAATACATCTTAATATCTTATCATAATAGGATCCACTGCAAACTCATGTTCAGATATGAAAATCACATCCCATCCTAGATTTATTTTCCTCATTAAAAGAATAGTTTCGCAGTGAAACGTCACGTCACACTCCTCTATTAACAAAACGACACAAATCTGATCAGTATTTCTGTATTGATCAATTTCACCTTGTTTAAAGAGAGTAACATGATCATAAATATTGTCTTCATGAAATCAGTGATTTTCATCTCCATAAACTCTCATGAGTGTCAGTCACATATACAGTATGTCGTGTGTGAATAAAGTGTGTGTGAGCACTGGGTGTTCTGGAGACTCGTGAATGAATCCATCATAAATAGACTCAGAGAAGTGAACAGGTTCATCTTTTTTAACTTAATTTTCCTTCCTTTAATTTTAATTCCTTTCTGTAAAGCACTTTGAAATTTCCATAGTGTATGAAATTTGCTTTATAAATAAATTCGCCTTGATGAGAAATGAGCTTGGAAATGACAAACCGACCATCAGAAAACAGATTCATCCTGCGAGAATCATGAGAATCACTAGACCAGATCACATGATGCTTGTGGGAAGATCAGTCTCAGTCACATGGTTTATTATAATGCCCTAAAGGCAGTATAATAAAAGGCAGTAACTACGCAGAGTGCAGAACTGAGAAAAATTACTTTAACTAGGGCTTTTTGCAGTTACTGTACAAACGACTACCATTTTTCTTCAAAACGACACACATTTGAGATAAGATGTTTTGTCACATAATAACAAAGGATACCTTGAATGTCATGAAAATGATAATAACTAATGTTTGACCAAAAATGCAGTTACTGCCTTTTTGCTTTGTAGGGCAGTATAATGTGTTGTTGGTTGAACATTGACTGAAACAGGTAAAAGATGATGATGTGTGTGTAGAGGTGTGAGTGTCGCCCTCATGTGGAGAATCCAGTTCAGTTCACTATTGAGAACAAGGACGATTTCCTCCAGGATTGTGGGATTCTCCATGTGAAGTAGTGGAGTTCTGTGTCATTAACAATCCTTGCATAGTCGACGATGATCAAAGATTGTAATGGGAACTGTTCCCCCAAAAAAGGTGACAACCAGAACCATATTATTACTTAACAGAAAGCACAAAGCCTTGAGGCCTAAAAGTCACATTTAAAAAAACTGATGATGTAAACTCGTGATTTCGCAGCCTCTCTGGCTCAGTGGATAATCGCTCACCTTTCGTGCAGGAAAGCCTTAGTTCAAACCCCACCTTTGCTTATGTTTCATAATTTACTCCAGCAAACAATAAAAGCTCAAACACTGATCAGTGAATCAGGAGATGAGGAGTTGTGTTTGAATCATGATGGCCTGTGTTCAGATCCCACCACTACTGGTTATATTCACCAGTGAGAGTCAGGTCATAATGGGTGAGTGGTTAAACACACGCTTACTGTGTGCGAGGCTGCGATAGAGACATGGGTTCGAGTCTCGCTTTACTTTAACTGGTTTATTGTAGAATCACAACAGTGAAATATGATTTGCTCAGTGGTTTGAGTGTTGCTCCATCATGTGGAGGAATTGGGTTCGAATCCCACTCTTTGTGTTAAAATGCTTTATTTTCACTGGTTTAGTGCAAATAAAAAAGACATGTTCCGAAAATAAAGAGGAGTAAGAGTGGAAGCTCCAGTGGGGCAGTGGTTTGAGCATATGTCCATCATGTGGAGAATTCGGGTTCGAATCCCACTCTTTGTGCTAAAATGCTTTATTTTCACTGGTTTAGTGCAAATAAAAAAGACATGTTCCGAAAATAAAGAGGAGTAAGAGTGGAAGCTCCAGTGGGGCAGTGGTTTGAGCATATGTCCATCATGTGGAGAATTCGGGTTCGAATCCCACTCTTTGTGCTAAAATGCTTTATTTTCACTGGTTTTGTCCAAGTAAAAAAGACATGTCCCGAAAATAAAGAGGAGTAAGAGTGGAAGCTCCAATGGCTCAGTGGTTTGAGCATTGCTCCATCATGTGGAAGATTTGGGTTTGAATCTCACTCTTTGTCCTAAAATGCTTTATTTTCACTGGTTTAGTCCAAATAAAAAAGACATGCCCCCCAAAAAAAGGAGAGTTCATGTGGAAGTGCCAGTGGCTCAGTGGGTTGAGCTTGTTCTCCCTGGTCGGGAGGATCCCGGTTCGAGACCGGCCTGGACACCGAAGCGTGGATGCGTGAAGGAACGGGATCATGATCCGAGACAGGTGTTGGGAGCGATCGGATCAGGCGAGAGAAGCTAGGAAACGAAGGGGGGAGGCAATATCCACACTCCTCCCCCTGGGGATTCCTGGGACCATAACCAGCAGCGATTATATTTTACCTCAAATGTTTACTTATTAAAAAATATCCAGCCTCAGGACTAAGTCAACAATTTTACAGCTGCTTCTTCCAGATAACCAGTGGCTCCTCCAGGATCCTGACTTGGGCTTCTCCTCATTGCTCCATCCTATCATCTTCTCCACCTGTTGATTTCTTGGAGATCTGACCAGGGTTTGAACCAGTAACCTCTGAACCATGAGGCAGCGCTCATACCAGTGAGCCACAGATCTCCTGGCTTTCTCTTGCTGGAACTCATATTTCACTGTTGTGATTCTACAATAAACCAGTTAAAGTAAAGTGAGACTCGAACCCGTGTCTCTATCGCAGCCTCGCACACAGAAAGCGTGTGTTTAACCACTCACCCATCATTACCTGACTCTCACTGGTGAATATAACCAGTAGTGGTGGGATCTGAACACAGGCCATCATGATTCAAACACAACTCCTCATCTCCTGATTCACTGATCAGTGTTTGAGCTTTTATTGTTTGCTGGAGTAAATTATGAAACATAAGCAAAGGTGGGGTTTGAACTAAGGCACGAAACAAACGATCAGCCACTGAGACTGATGATGTGCGGGTGTTGTGGTCTCAATCAGAGCTCTTTTATTCTCATTTATACTGAAGACTGACTAAAGGTTAAAGGTGAGATGTTTCCTCACACAGAGACCAACATCAGATCATGACTGATTCAATCACGACACACACAGGTCACATGATTCCATTTATTCTGCACACACACTTTATATTCACAGACTGAACGTGCGGCGTATAAATCATCATATTTCTGAAGGTTTGATGGCATCATCATCATCATCATCATCATCATCATCATCATCATCACTAGAACGAGACTGCAGGAGAGTTTTGGCCCGATGTCCTTGTGAAACTCAAATAATTAATCTGACATATCCATTACATTTATAAAGCTTCTCTTTTGGCAGTACGATTCAGTACAAAACAATATTATCTTGCTAGTTAATAATAATAATAAAAAAAAATCTACAAGCTTGACCCATATTTCTCCCCGTACATTCAAAAGCGGCGGATAAATAATCTGACGGAAGTTCAAGTAATAAATAATAGATCAAATCAATATTTGCTCCAAAATTCCAGCCGATCGTGGGAACATTGATGTCCTGATTCATGACGTCACAGTTTTCTCTCCAAGTATAAATATGATCATAAGTATATCTGAGTGTTTTCCGGGATGAAGGCAGAACCGGATGGCACTAAACTACACACTCCTGCGGTGTTCTGGCGGGAACTACGGAGTCAGCGCTCTCGTTTCTCACGCGTGTTCGTCCGCGTCCGAGCCGGCGCCGTTATCGGACGGGTCCAAGAGTTCTTGGCGGCGGCGCATTATGGCAGCGAACTGAGCGCGCTCCGCGGCGTCCTGTAAAAGGTCAGAGGTCAAAGGTCAGAGGTTGTTGCCCTCATCGAAGGACTCCACGCCAGAATCACTCGCTGCCAGTTTCTCCTGCCGCCTCCTCATGATCTCCTGCAACTCCGAGCCCGAGCTCCTCTACACACACACAGAGAGAGAGACAGCAGTGAGACACACACACGTCACAACACACACTAGTTAAACAAGATCATACCTCCAAACACCTGCAGCATGATGGAGAGAGAGAGAGAGAGAGGAAGGGCAGAAATGAGTGAGTGACGATGAAGGTTCAGCATTAAACTAAGGGATTCTGGGAAAAGCGCCTGATCCTGAAACTACGACAGAATCTATTTAAACCTCGGACACACTTTACAGTGAGGTTCACTAGTTAACTACAGTCTCCACACCTGAAGTGGACCCGAAGAGTTCATCAGAGTCTGTCCTGACACCAGAACGCCTATTGTTCAAAATTCATGTATAACTTTGATGAAAGGGTTTGATCCACTTCAGATGTGGACGACTGTACATTAGTTAGCATGAACTAATAACTGCACTGCATTTATTAATCTTTCTTTAAGTATTTGTTACTTTCAACATATACTAACACTTTATTCAAATCTTGTTAGCATTAGTTAATGCACTGTGAACTAACATGAACAAACAATGAAAAGCTGTGTTTTTATTAACTAACATTAACAAAGATTCATAAATACTGTAACAAATGTATCGCTCATGGTTAGTCCATGTTAGTTAACACATTAATTAATGAACCTTATTGTAAAGTGTAACCTAAATCTCATTTACAAGAAAACAAAACAAAAAGTGCTGTTGAAGGGAAACACACACAGTATAACGGCTGAAAGTTAAACTAGTCGAGGTGTAAAAGTTACTGAGTATTTTTTGCACTGCACCGTTAAACTCTAACTCTATGTATAAACTAATTATTCATGGAGAAATGAATAACACAGCAGACTGACTGGATTACAGAAGTAAACTCACGTTTTTTTCCAACAGACTTTAAAAAAAAAAATTTAGGCAATATTCAGTTGAACACGTTTGGATGAGAATCAAGAGCCGCTTTACAGCGGAAACTAAGTTATGAATTGATCAACACTCAGTTTTTCAAATGCAATTTGTGTGCTATAGAAATAAATCTGACTTGACTTAAGTATTTACTTATTGCTTCTATAGTTTCAAATACAGTTTCAGAAGGTTAGTTGCATACCCATATAAACATCCTTATGTTAATTGAGGATTATAAAGTATCATATTTCAATGCGAACTGAATTTTCTACTTCATTGGAATGGTACGAAACTCTGTAAAGATCAGCGAGAGATCAGCCTCACACGCGGAGCTCCACCGGTGGAGAGTTACGGCTTTCATTCTCACAGTTTTAGAAGAAAACGTGATTTAGAAAATATATATTTCATATAAAAATTTAAATAGTATTTTTGTGCATTTTTCATAACAATGCACGTAAAATTCTGTTACTTTTTTGAGTTCACTTTTTAAAACTTCTCTCACTTCAGCAATAATCTGCAAGTGTCGTGTTTGAGAAGAGATCAAACTTCAGTCTGTCCTCTAAAGCGTTAGAGATTCACCACAGTTTCAGGTCTATGCTCAAAACGTGAATAAATGGATTATAAATACAGCGTACATATAATGTAGTACCATACAATCCCCTAAAAATACTAAATATTAAATAAACAACATTATCAAACTAAAATATAGAACATTTATTTCATTGGCAAAAAAAACAATTCAGTAATTTTTGGCCGACAAGCGAAGAGCCCCAGAACTGTAAGTGTTCTTACTAAGTTAGGAAATGTTATGAATCTGAATGTCCAGAATGTGTTTTTAAAGCGTTTCTTCTTGGTTCTGTGAGCGTTACGGGAACAGTGACACTGTATCATTCTTCACACATTATGGAACGTTACTTTTGAATCTAAACGTTCTGAAACAAATAGTAACATTTGAATAAACCGTTCGACGAACGTTCCAGGATGTATCAATAATGTTTCTGTGCTTCTAGCCTCACTACGATCAACTAAAGTACCTTCAGAGGAACGTGGAGCACATGTGAAGATCATGCGAGGCTCAGAAGAAAACCTGCAGACAGTAAAAACACCACAGAAACCACAGCGACACTCGCCAGCGTTGAGCAAAAACCAGTTCAACTAACCAGCGGGTCGATCGGGAGACTCGACGTCAGGGAACACTATCGCTCTGTTATTCTGAGGGAGGGTGTGATGCTGCGGTGATGCGACACACACAGGGTTCCCACACACACACACAGGGTTCCCACACACACACACTCAGGGTTCCCACACACACACACTCAGGGTTCCCACACACACACACACACTCAGGGTTCCCACACACACACACTCAGGGTTCCCACACACACACACTCAGGGTTCCCACACACACACACTCAGGGTTCCCACACACACACACAGGGTTCCCACACACACACACTCAGGGTTCCCACACACACACACACACACACACACAGGGTTCCCACAGATGGCAACGTACAACACAAAGCACCTCACGCGGGAAACACTTAACGTGGCGCGTAAATACACGTAACTAGCGTAAATCAAGCAAGCTAGTGCGCATAGGCCACGCAGTGCTGGCGGAATAACACATTAGCGGAGCGGACAGAATAATAGCCAATATTATCCAGAAAACCACAGAATAAATCCAAGCACTTTCACGGATCTGTATCTGTGTGTGTTTATTTTCAAGAACTTTCAAGAGCCTTGAATTTTTTTTTTTTTCAGATTCACAAACTTTGAAGGATTTCGAGGAGGCGTGGAAACCCTGCACAGAGACACCAGCAGAAGAGGAGGGTAGAGAGGGATGAGCAGAGGAGGAGAGGAGGGTAGAGAGGGATGTGGAGAGGAGAGGAGGGTAGAGAGGGATGTGGAGAGGAGAGGAGGGTAGAGAGGGATGTGGAGAGGAGAGGAGGGTAGAGAGGGATGTGGAGAGGAGAGGAGGGTAGAGAGGGATGTGGAGAGGAGGAGAGGAGGGTAGAGAGGGATGTGGAGAGGAGGAGAGGAGGGTAGAGAGGGATGTGGAGAGGAGAGGAGGGTAGAGAGGGATGTGGAGAGGAGGAGAGGAGGGTAGAGAGGGATGTGGAGAGGAGAGGAGGAGAGGAGGGTAGAGAGGGATGTGGAGAGGAGGAGAGGAGGGTAGAGAGGGATGTGGAGAGGAGGAGAGGAGGGTAGAGAGGGATGTGGAGAGGAGAGGAGGAGAGGAGGGTAGAGAGGGATGTGGAGAGGAGAGGAGGAGAGGAGGGTAGAGAGGGATGTGGAGAGGAGGAGAGGAGGGTAGAGAGGGATGTGGAGAGGAGGAGAGGAGGGTAGAGAGGGATGTGGAGAGGAGAGGAGGAGAGGAGGGTAGAGAGGGATGTGGAGAGGAGAGGAGGGTAGAGAGGGATGTGGAGAGGAGGAGAGGAGGGTAGAGAGGGATGTGGAGAGGAGAGGAGGAGAGGAGGGTAGAGAGGGATGTGGAGAGGAGAGGAGAGTAGAGAGGGATGTGGAGAGGAGAGGAGGAGAGGAGGGTAGAGAGGGATGTGGAGAGGAGAGGAGGGTAGAGAGGGATGTGGAGAGGAGAGGAGGGTAGAGAGGGATGTGGAGAGGAGGAGAGGAGGGTAGAGAGGGATGTGGAGAGGAGAGGAGGAGAGGAGGGTAGAGAGGGATGTGGAGAGGAGAGGAGGAGAGGAGGGTAGAGAGGGATGTGGAGAGGAGAGGAGGAGAGGAGGAGAGGAGAGTAGAGAGGGATGTGGAGAGGAGAGGAGGAGAGGAGGGTAGAGAGGGATGTGGAGAGGAGAGGAGGAGAGGAGGAGAGGAGAGTAGAGAGGGATGTGGAGAGGAGAGGAGGAGAGGAGGGTAGAGAGGGATGTGGAGAGGAGGAGAGGAGAGGAGGGTAGAGAGGGATGTGGAGAGGAGGAGAGGAGGGTAGAGAGGGATGTGGAGAGGAGAGGAGGGTAGAGAGGGATGTGGAGAGGAGAGGAGGGTAGAGAGGGATGTGGAGAGGAGGAGAGGAGGGTAGAGAGGGATGTGGAGAGGAGAGGAGGAGAGGAGGGTAGAGAGGGATGTGGAGAGGAGAGGAGGAGAGGAGGGTAGAGAGGGATGTGGAGAGGAGGAGAGGAGGGTAGAGAGGGATGTGGAGAGGAGAGGAGGAGAGGAGGGTAGAGAGGGATGTGGAGAGGAGAGGAGGAGAGGAGGGTAGAGAGGGATGTGGAGAGGAGAGGAGGAGAGGAGGAGAGGAGAGTAGAGAGGGATGTGGAGAGGAGAGGAGGAGAGGAGGGTAGAGAGGGATGTGGAGAGGAGAGGAGGAGAGGAGGGTAGAGAGGGATGTGGAGAGGAGAGGAGGAGAGGAGGGTAGAGAGGGATGTGGAGAGGAGAGGAGGAGGGTAGAGAGGGATGTGGAGAGGAGAGGAGGAGAGGAGGGTAGAGAGGGATGTGGAGAGGAGAGGAGGAGAGGAGGGTAGAGAGGGATGTGGAGAGGAGAGGAGGGTAGAGAGGGATGTGGAGAGGAGGAGAGGAGGGTAGAGAGGGATGTGGAGAGGAGAGGAGGAGAGGAGGGTAGAGAGGGATGTGGAGAGGAGAGGAGGGTAGAGAGGGATGTGGAGAGGAGAGGAGAGTAGAGAGGGATGTGGAGAGGAGAGGAGAGGAGGAGAGGAGGAGAGGGTAGAGAGGGATGAGCAGAGGAGAGGAGGAGAGGAGGGTAGAGAGGGATGAGGAGAGGAGGAGAGGAGAGAGGGATGAGGAGAGGAGGAGAGGAGAGAGGGATGAGGAGAGGAGAGGAGAAGAGGAGGGTAGAGAGGGATGTGGAGAGGAGAGGAGGGTAGAGAGGGATGTGGAGAGGAGAGGAGGGTAGAGAGGGATGTGGAGAGGAGAGGAGGGTAGAGAGGGATGTGGAGAGGAGAGAGGGATGAGGAGAGGAGGAGAGGAGAGAGGGATGAGGAGAGGAGGAGAGGAGAGAGGGATGAGGAGAGGAGGAGAGGAGAGAGGGATGAGGAGAGGAGGAGAGGAGAGAGGGATGAGGAGAGGAGGAGAGGAGAGAGGGATGAGGAGAGGAGGAGAGGAGAGAGGGATGAGGAGAGGAGGAGAGGAGAGAGGGATGAGGAGAGGAGGGTAGAGAGGGATGAGGAGAGGAGGAGAGGAGAGAGGGATGAGGAGAGGGATGAGGAGAGGAGGAGAGGAGAGAGGGATGAGGAGAGGAGGGTACAGACACTAGTCACCTCGAGAGCCGCTTTCTGCACGCTGATCTGACTGAACACTCGCGCTCCGTCGTCAGGACACACCGTCTTCAGCTCGTCCTTATTCAGGGAGAACAGCTGAGCACCCGTCAGCACACCCAGACTGGTGATCGTCCTGCGGGACACACGAGGACCATCAGACTAACCAACTTCGTGTGTGTGTGTGTGTGTGTGTGTGTGTGTGTGCGTGTCACTCACACAGCGCTGAAGCCCTTGAGCTGTAGCCAGGCCGTCACCTCCTCCGGCGTGGAGTCGTACGTGATGTTGAGCGCTGGGAGACTTGTGGATCGAGACGGAGCCGAGAGTTTCTTCTGAGCGCTTCGACCCAGAGTCAGTCTGTGCATCAACTCATCCTGAACCTCCTCCATGTTCGACTTACGCCCTGAGGAACACAATTATGAGGAGAGTGAGTGTGTGTGTGTGTGTGTGTGTATGTGTGTGTGTGCAAATGTGTGAGTGTGAGAGAGTGTGTGTACGGTTGGCCAGCGTGGGTCTCTCTGTCTGATGGTCTCTCATCGTCACGCTGTCGCTCTCGCTGGTGTTGGAGGCGTGTCCACCGCTGTCAGTGGGTGGAGCCAGCGGAGGGGGCGTGGCTGCAGGGGGTAAAGGGGCGGGGGGAGGAGGAGGGGGCGTCAGCGTGGGTGGGGCTTCAGTCATCAATGGCTTCGGCACATAATCAGATCTCTGCTTCTGTACGAGAGACACACAAACACACACTCAGACAACAGTCACACCATCAAGACCCCATGAAACCAGACACCTGATGATGCACTTCCTGTTCAGACAGGAAATCAACTTTCAGTCTGCATTTGACAGATCAAAATAACCTGCTATCGTCTCTAAAGCAACTCGATGTATTTCATCCTCAGCTGATCTGAATAATGACACTTGCTTCACAGATGCATTATTTTCATATTTGATGTAGTTTGCATTATTGATTCAGTTATTCTCCTGTTTATTACTGTGAAGCTGCTTTGAAAGGATCTGTACTGTAGAAATAAAGCTGACGACTCGCTCAAAAAAACATCAAAGGCACAAATCTGATTTCATGAGGTCTTTAACGATCAGATCAGCAGTAGTTCATACATAATACTGATTTAATAATGTTGATCATCTACACAGACAGACGATATACACTGTGTGTCACATCCTGAAGAACAAAAACCTCTATGAAAAACTATTTATTATGAGTGTTTCACTGACTGTGGGACAAAATAATCCAGTTACCTCGTTTAACTCGCCCAGTAATTGCTTGAGAGAAAGATGAAGAGTGACATGAAAATTAAATTCAACACAACAACACACACACACACAGCAAATAAAGCGCACACACACACAAACAGGATGATAAACTAATGCAAGAAATCAAAACAAATTAAACTCACATACACACTTACTTATCTGGATGAGGTCATTCCATAGACTAGCTCGTTATAAATACTTTTTGCTGTTTTAAACGTTTAAAGTGCTCTAATCTGCTGTTTTAAAGGCTCCTAATGTTGTTTCGGCGTCTCCTACGACAGATTCACATTCATCCGAGATCAAAAACACTGTAATGTCCTCATAATCTGCACTGCAGCTTCAGCTCTGTCTCTCAGTGTCTGAAACGCTTCGTTCGGAGCTTCAGTCTCTCTAAGCCCCGCCTCTCTGAGAGCTGCTCTGCTGTGATTGGTCAGAAACGCTCATTACCATATCTGACTCTCAGCTCTTGATCACAGTGATACGAACAGTAACGATGGCGTGGGTTTCACCGTATCAATCTCAGAAAACAGAGTCTTCTCGACACGAACGACACGAGCCGAAGTCTTCCAGTCTCAGATACACTACAGTGTTTGAGGGCGGAGCTAAACGGCATGAACCGGAATGTTTGTAAAAGCATAATTGGGCACTAATAGGAAAATTCATCGATTCATCCACTGGCCACTAGAGGCCGGCTGCAGAAGAGACTCACTCCCATAGACCCGCATGTTAAAACGCTCAACTTTACAGCAGGAAAACACATGTTCACAGTCTGGTGCAGAAAGTGGATTTGGTCTATATCGCTAGTTTTGCTCTTCATGACGACTCGTTTAAATTATATTAAGCCTTAAAGTTGTGCATAATTAAAGGCGTGGCCACTTGAGTGACAGGTGGATTGCCGCTGATGTCACTGCTAGCCGTTTGTCTGCTGTGTGTTAGCGTCACGTCACCTCAGCTAATCCGCCTCGCTGCACATGTTCGTTTATCACAACACCATAAATCACGCGTGCGTGACGTGACACACTACCAAGATGGCGACGGCCGGCTCCGCCCACTTCCGGCTTAAAAAAAACCTACAGGTGACGTCACGCACACTATGCCCATATTATATACAGTCTATGGTACACACACACACACACACACACACACACACACACACACACAGGGAGATTAACTAACTAAACTAATGCAGGAAATCAAAACAAACTGAACACACACACTCGTTTACCTTAAACAACTCAAATTCCTTTTTTGGCATCATTAGCTTCAAGAAGACAAGATGAACACAAACAATGATTGTATGCTGAAGCGAAACGAGGGGGTGAAGGTGTAGGGTTGGGGGTGAAGAGGGCACCTGTATGGTGTGGCTGTAGATGGGCTCCCCCCGGCCCGTCAGGTCCACCGCCCGGCTGAGCTCTAAGATGTTGTTCGGCACGTATCCCGAAGCGCCCGCCCCGTTACGCACCTTCCACCACTGCTTCCTGTCGTCCAGCACCTGACGACCAATCAGAACATCACATCACAACATCGTACACGCGCACGGCTCGCTGACGTCACAGCGTCACATGACCGTACCTAAACCACCTCGTGTGTGTGTGTGTTTGTGTGAGTATGTGTGTGTGTGTGTGTGTGTGAGTGAGTGAGTGAGTGAGTGAGTGAGTGAGGGAGTGTGTGTGCGTATGAGCTGCGTGTGTAAATGAGTGTATGTGTGTGAGAGTGTGTGTGTGTGTGTGTGTGTGTGTGTGTGTGTGTGTGTGTGTGTGTGTGTGTGTGTGTGTGTGTGTGTGAATCAGACCAACACATCACAACACCGTACACGTGCACAGCTCGCTGACGTCACAGCGTCACATGACCGTACCTCCACCACCTCGTCCTTCACCACGGACAGCTCAGTGTTGTTTCTGGCCACAAAGTCATATTTAGATTTGGCAAAGTTTCTCGTCCTGCTGTGAGCCTCCAGGCTTCTGCAGAGAAAATATCAATATCAATATTCTGGAGAGAAAATATCAATGAACCTCCGCTTATGAGACACAGTAAACTAATCATGATCGCTTCCATCTCGTTTTCCAGCACTAATATCTAAACATTCTTAAATCAAGAGACATTTGCTGGAGAGGAACAACGACTGAAGATATGGAGTAATGATTTGTAAAAGAATTAAGGAATTCATTCAAAATTAAGGAAGTTTTT
Organism: Tiaroga cobitis; assembly: GCA_030578255.1. Lineage (NCBI taxonomy): Eukaryota > Metazoa > Chordata > Actinopteri > Cypriniformes > Leuciscidae > Tiaroga > Tiaroga cobitis. The sequence goes on from CM060594.1 coordinate 42,953,362, forward strand.
GTTTAAAACAAGAATAAAAATCTGCCAGTGGGGTCAGAAAAGTAATATTGTTTTCCCTTTGAATTAAGAGATTTAAATATCGATTGTTTTATTTCATTAAGAGATTTAAATGTTGATTTAAAAGAAAGTCTTGTTTTCTGAAAAATGTATCAACGTTAAGTGAGTTTTTCTGCTAAAACAAGAAAACAAATCTACCAATAGGGTCAGAAAAATAATCTTGTTTTTTCTTTGACCATAAAATCAAAATGGACAATTCTTGCTGTTTTATGGATTATTGCAGTGTTTATTGGGAATGATTTATTGGTGCACATCACCATTAGTGTTAATAATGTTGAATCAGAATCAGTTCCTCTTGCAGCATCTCTGCTCTTCTCTGATGATGTGGGCGGGGTTATAACCTGTCACTCACATGAGATCAGCCAATAGCAAACCACAACCATCCAATCAATTCCACACAGACACAGTCAAGCCCCGCCCACATTTGCTCTTATTCCTGAAGCGTTTCACTCGATATACGACACAATAGAGGAGAAGAGATCAGCGCAACTTCCCTTTTAGAAAACAAGACTTAATATCTTGAGTAATTTTGCTTCTCCTGTACATGTATCTTGATTTAAGAATATTTCGATGTTTACAGAAATAGAAACACTAAGGAAGAACACATCTTAAACACATATTCATTCTTTAAATGGTGAATCTACAGATGAAAGTTGTTCGCTGCCGCCGTGGAGGAGCGTCTCGAGACGAGAAGAGAGTCTTTACTCGGTTCAACAGACTGAGAGTTCAGAGCTGAGAGTGTTAGAGAAACCCAGAACAGAAGCGCTGGCGGTGAGCCGGTTCTCCAGGGCGTGCGGCTCGGTTCTCGTACCCAGGTGTGTGTTACCTATCTACGTGTCGGCTGAGCGCCTGTTTAAAAGCCACGGCCATGTCTGGCTCCAGATCCTGCAAACGCTTGAGAGAAGAGTTACTGTACCCGTCTGTGCTGGAGAGGTCCTGGAGCATCGGCTGCTGTCGGCACAAAACACACGTTCACTTCAACAAATCAAGAAAACGTCACACTGTGAGGTTTAAGATCCTCGCACACTGAGTCCGAAACTTTCGGCCGGCATAAAGAAATTCTGATCGGGTTCGATTATCGCGTTTTTTCGCATCCGTAGCCAGCAGTTTCAGAGGAGTTTTGACAATTCAGAGCCACTGAATGACGAATACAAAAACTTCGGACTCCGTGTGCAAGAACCTTTGAGCCGCGTTTCCACCGCAGGAACTTTCCCCGGGAACTCGGGACTCTTGGCTGGGACTCGGCCTTGACGTCAGAACCCAACGCCGAATTGACGTCAACATCCGACGTTGGAAAGACGTTGGATTTTGGTTGGAAATGAAAGTCGGGTTGACGCCAGAACCAGACTGATGTTGGACACTGACATCAACCCGTCTGTCCAACGCTGGAGATTAATGTCAATCTGACGTTGGATTCTGACGTGAAACTGATTTTCATTTTCAACGCACAGGGTCTAAATGAAGATCCGGTGAATATCTCCCCCTCAGGAAGTCCTGCTAGCGAGGTGCTACTGTTCAAAGTTCAGGAACTGTCGGGGGCGGGGCTTGTGCGCTGAACATGCTGATTGGTCGAGTTCATGCCGCATATTGATTGGCTGACTCCACGCAGCACTTCATCTGTTGCGGTGCGTGCGGTAACAGCTCTGTGCTGTTCACATCAACAATGGAGTTTACAAAGTACGGCCGATGGACCGACGACGAGGTTCAGGCTTTATTACGCTCAAACTCAGAGGATGAAATCCAGCGGGAACTGGGAAGTCGCGCGCAGTCCTGCGTCACCGGATCAATACGCCTAATCTTCACGATACTTTAGACAGCGACAGGTCTGGGGAGAAACGCTCCTGGGAGAAAGTGTTCCGGGTAATATCGGTGGAGACGCGGCTTTAGAGAAGAAAGAGCATCTCACGTCTCTCGGCGATCCGTCTCTCGGTCTGTGGATCTCGGTCTGAGCGCCGCCGAGCGTCTCTGCTAGCTGCGCTACGTCCTGCTCGCGCGACACTAGCACCGGCGGCTCCCAGCCGTCGCGGAAACACAGCGTGTGCCGAGGGAACGGGTGATCCTTCGGCCACTCCAACCTTAACACAAGACAAGAGTCACGTTTATTTAGTGCTGTCACAATCGTCTCAAAGCAGCGTTACAGAAAGTCACACTGTCCAGTTTTAGAGCTGGAGGATATGATATATAACAATGATATCATCAATCCTCCGGATTTAGATCTATATATATAGAATTTATTGTGTTGTCTATCACATATATCAGTGCTGCAGTGAATCAGTCGGGTTTGTTCAATCAACCAATTTAAATATCAGTCGTTTTGTTCTTTTAAGAGAAATAAATATCGATTGTTTTGTTCTATTGAGAGATTTAAATATCGGTCAAATTTATTCTATTAAATATCCGTCGGTTTGTTAAATGTTGATTTAAAGATAGTAAGTTTTGTATTTACCGATTTGGATCTTTTAAGAGATTTTAATATCGTTCAGTTTTATTCTATTAAATATCGGTCAATTTCTTCTATTAAGAGATTCAAATATCGGTCGGTTTATTCTATTAAGAGATTCAAATATCGGTCGGTTTATTCTATTAAGAGATTCAAATATCGGTCGTTTTGTTCTATTAAGAACATGTGAAATGTTGATTTAAATATAGTAAGTTACGTATTTACCAATTTTGTTCTTTTAAGAGATTTAATTATCGGTCTAAGCGAGAATAAGCGATTCTCAAACAGTATTAATGAAACTATGATCGGTTGTTGCAGGGGAAAGTCTGATGCTCGGACACAAAGGTAATTCATTTAATAGTAAATTTTGTTTCTAAGCAAGAGTAATTCTCAAAGCCGCAATGAAGAAACGATTGGTTGTCTAATGAAAAAGCGAGTTTGATTTCACCCGGAGGACTGAACACGATGAGGTTCCTCAGGCCCGCGTGAGAGTGAGAGCATCAGTACCTGCACTTGGTCCAGCCGTCTCCCAGCGTGACCCACAGGTGTCTCTCGTCCGCAGAACCCGACGCGTGCAGGAACTCGATGGCTTCTCTGGTGAGGAGGGGGACGATGACGCTTTTAGCCAGATCGACCCCTCCAGACGTCTGGATCACCTGAGTCAAGTCAAGTCTCCTTCATTTATACAGCGCTTTAACAACACAGATGTTCCACAGCAGCTTTACAGTGATAACAGGAGATTACAGTATCACAGTGTTTAGGCTTTACAGCAGCTCTAGAATAAAGTTATTGTCCAGATAAAGTTGTGATAGATTCACTTCCGTCGCAAAGATCATTAGTTATTAACTTAGCGGTTCACAGACATATTTGATGAGCGCGTGAACACAACGTGGTTGTTTTATGATTTCGCTCAATAGCGCTCAAAGATTTACATTTTTTACATTTCTGTACTAACCTGGTACTGAAGTCAGTACTTTTGACAACACTACTGTACACACACACACACACACCATCAGAACACGTACCAGTCTGAGCGGATTGAACAGGAAGTGAACCAGATCCACAGCGCTGGGGTTCTGAATGTGGTTCTTCAACTTCCCCTGCAACGACAAACAATCACACAGAATATTAATGAGATTCTCCAGCTAAACATTAGTAAGTATATTCATTTTATCCCTGATTTACAACTGGTTAACGTCACTCACCAGCAGGTTGAAGGCATGTTTGAACTTCTGGAAACAGTCGACAAACTCGTCCTGAGACGGAGGTTTAGCTCTCAGCGTCAAAACTCCCTCTGATCAAAGACACACAGCAAACACACTCGTTACACACTCGCGACACACTCGCTACACACTCGCTACACACTCGCTACACACTCGCTACACACTCGCTACACACTCGCTACACACTCGCTACACACTCGCGACACACCTCGTACACACTCGTTACACACTTGTGACACACCTTGTGACACACTCGTGACAGTCTCATTACACACTCATGACACACTCGTGACGAAGAGGAGGATCTGGACGCATCATGTGATGATGAAACGCTCACCTCCAGGTCCTTTCTTCTTGCTCTTCTTGGTTTTCTTGCGTTTGGAGAGCTCACTAAAGGCCTCGGCAGCTTTCTGCAGTTTGGTGACGAAGTGTTCGATGTCGTCCAGAATGTGGTTGAGTATTTGCTGTAACACACATCAGTGTTTAACCGTGTGCATCACATACACACACACACAGATGCATGAACAGTGAAGTCACTCACCACGTCTCTGTCCACCTGCGCTGCGCTCATCTCAGGAGACCCGTCCAGCTCGGTGTAAAGTCTCTGCGGATCACCTGACGACACACACACACACACATACAGAGTGAGTCACGCTCCGGAATGGGAACGACAGACACACTTCATGTTTCCTGATCCACTCACTGTCCTGCTGCTCACTGGTCCAGGCAGTCCAACTGGCCACTCGGGTCTTGGCGTCCCCTTGATTGACAGCTCCTGGAGGCTGGGGGGCGGGGCCTCCCGGGGGCGGGGGGATGGTCCCGTCACTCTTCAGGATCATTCTGACACACACAGAGATACGGATGCTGCGTTACTGTGGCAACAGTCATCATCACCACTTCCACCATCATCATCATCATCACCACTTCCACCATCATCATCATCAACATGATCTTCATCATCATCACCATCACCACTACCATCACCATCATCTTCATCTTCACTACTACCATCATCACCATCATCATCATCATCATCACCATCACTACTACCATCACCATCATCTTCATCATCACCATCATCATCATCATCATCACCATCACTACTACCATCACCATCATCTTCATCATCACCATCATCATCATCATCATCACCATCACTACTACCATCACCATCATCTTCATCATCATCTTCATCATCATCACCATCACCATCATCATCTTCATCATCTTACTTCAGCGCCTCCGGCCTCTTCTTCACTTTCCCGCTCTTGTGATCGCTGACGGCGCTCTCGATGTCCATGTGGATTAAGTTGGCCTGAGGGAGTCAAAGCACACACGCTAGTGACGAAGAGTCGACAGGAATGATTGACAGCTTCGCTCCCTCACGAACGCTGACCTTGATGTCGTCGCACTGGAACAGGTGCAGGTCTGCTTTCCCCTGCCCGGACTCCTTACACACCAGCGCCAGGATCGAGTCGTACCTGCAGGCGTTGATCACGGCCTGGCAGTGCTGGACCGAGCCCAGGGGGAAGTTCTCCAGCTCGTTCTGAAACACACACACACACACACAGTCGCAGAGTTGTGTACGCATACAAATGTCATTTACATCTTTTAGTTTGTCAAGATATTTAAAGCACCGCTATTGAAGACTGCGCATGTGTGAACGAGCTCTAGTGCGTAAGAACGAGTCTATGAGTGAATCTGGAAATAAAGCGAAATAACTGAGAAAAATGAGTAATAGTCCTCAGATGCCGTGTCTGTAATTTATATCAAAACATCTAGCGTTAATTCGATCTCAAGCAGATTCATTAACAGTAGTTATTACTCCAGCCCGTGCCTGACGTCATAAACGACCACTTTGCGACGCTGTGGTTTCGGGAAACAGTCGTGACTCGCTAGTGTATGGAGCCGCGAGCTACGGCGCTGTGGGAAACGCCCCGACGGCTGTTCCTGTACCTTGCTGTCGGTGTCGATGAGACTGATGGATTTGGCGTCCACCTGCAGGATCATGTCCTGCGTCCACACCTTGCCTTTAGCGTCCAGCAGACGCAGCTTCCGCACGCCGTCCTCGATGGTCAGAACCGCCTCTTTACGGTCCATCACAAACGTGGTGAGATGCTGCGCGAGGAAAACACACGACCGGGTTAGACATTTTGATTGAAGTTGCGCTGGTCTTTTCTCCTCTATTGTGTCAAATATTGAGTGAAACGCTTCTGGAACAAGAAACGAATGTGGGCGGGGCTTGATTTTGACCGAGGGAATTGATTGGATGGTTGTGGTTTGCTATTGGCTGATCTCATGTGAGTGACAGGTTGCCCCGCCCACATCATCAGAGAGTTAAATTCAAGAATCGTCAATGTTGATTTCATGGGGACTTTAAAGGGGCGGTTGATCATGATTTCACTGTTCTGACTGTAGTTAGTGTGTAATGTTGATGTGTGAGCGTAAACAACATCTGCACAGTAACACACTCAACGCTCAGAGCAAAGGGAGAGATTTGCTTTTACAGAAATCACTTTTTAAGGACTACAACAAACGGCTGGTAGAACTACACAAGCTTCTTCACGGGTTAGTGACATCACCAACCCTAAAATTTACATAAACCCCGCCCCCAGAACACAATTTATAGATTATCATGACAGAATATGCTAATCAATGACTAGAAGAGAGTTAACTCCACATCAGCTGCATAAACTCATCAACTAACCATTCAGAAATGTCCTGTTGCTTCTACATGTTGCACTTGTTTGCATTTAAAGGGACACACACACACACACACACTCACACTCTTGTAGCTCCGCCCCTGTGCCGGGAGCAGCAGCTCATTTGCATTTAAAGGGACACACACAAGCGGCGTGTTTTCGCTCACCCTCAAAAAGTGAAATTTTAACATGCTATAATAAATATCTGTGGGGTATTTTGAGCTTAAACTTCACACACACTCTGTGGACATCAGAGACTTATTCTACATCTTGTGAAAGGGCATTATAGCACCGTTTTAAGCGACAGTAATGTTCAGTGATGTTACGCGTACCTCCACATGATACTGCGACGTGTCCGTCAGGCTGTTGATGCTGTTCTTGGTGTAATTCTTCCTTTGCTCTGAGGAAACCACACACACACAGACACTCACACACACGACATCACCATGACGTCCTGACGGAATCTGCAGACCGGAATCTGGTTCTGGAGCCGAATCTGACGCTGCTACAGATCCCGTGTGGACGTGTAGCGCTGAACACATCACACACACACACACACACACACACACACACAGGCTCGCGCGCGGCGCAGATTCAGCTGGACACTACATCTGTGTGTCTACAGACACAAAGACACGGGATTCACACTGGAAGTGTGTGTGAAGGGAGAGTTGAAGGAAACAAGAGACGTCTATGAAAGGTCACACACACACACACACACACCACACCTCACATAGTCACTCACTCACTCACTCACACACACACTCCCACACACAGACTCACACACTCACACACTCATTCACATAATCACACTCACTTACTCACATACTCACACACTCACATTCACATACTCACTCACACACACACACACTCACTCACACTCAAACAGCTTCTACCTTTCTTTTTGTGTTTGGCGGAAGTGTGCAGGAAATACACTCCATCTGTTCCTGAAAGCGATGGTGCAGAGAAAATACACACATCATTGGTTCTGTTTACGACTGAAGCTGCTCTGAGGGTCTGCGCTGTGACAGCGCTCTAGACATAAAGCCGACAGCACTAAACATAAACTATCATCATGAGTCAGATGATTCTCCCCAATACAGACGGATATCCCTATGAACCTTTTATTCTAAAGAGCAAAACACTGAACATCTTCAAGTTTCTGTATGTCACACACTGATCAACACAATCCTGTTATGGTGACGGAGTGTGTGAGCTGCAGTTCCCTCAGCAGACAGCAGGGGGAGACACGTACCGTACAGAGCTTTACCACTGGAGTTTCCACAGGAACATCTGGAGACCGTGAGCCGTGACCACTGAGAGAGAGGGGGGGGGGGGAGAGGGAGAGAGAGGGAGGGGGGGGGAGAGGGGGGGGGGTGGGAGAGAGAGATAGAGGGAGAGAGAGAGAGAGAGAGAGAGAGAGAGAGAGAGAGAGAGGGAGGGGGGAGAGAGGGGGTGAGAGAGAGAGAGAGAGAGGGAGGGGGGAGAGAGGGAGAGAGGGAGAGAGAGAGAGGGAGAGAGGGAGGGGGAGAGAGGGAGAGAGAGGGAGAGAGAGGGAGAGAGGGAGAGAGAGGGAGAGAGGGGGGGGAGAGAGGGAGAGAGGGAGAGAGAGAGAGGGAGAGGGAGAGAGAGAGGGGGGAGAGAGGGAGAGAGAGGGAGAGAGGGGGAGAGAGAGAGAGAGGGAGGGGGGGGGAGAGAGGGAGGGGGGAGAGAGGGAGAGAGGGAGAGAGAGAGAGAGAGAGGGAGAGAGGGAGGGGGGAGAGAGGGAGAGAGAGGGAGAGAGAGGGAGAGAGAGGGAGAGGAGGGAGAGAGAGGGAGAGAGAGGGAGAGAGAGGGAGAGAGGGGGGGAGAGGGAGAGAGGGGGGGAGAGAGGGAGAGAGGGAGAGAGAGAGAGGGAGAGGGAGAGAGAGAGGGGGGAGAGGGAGAGAGAGAGAGGGGGGGGAGAGAGAGAGAGGGGGAGAGGGAGAGAGAGGGAGGGGGGGGGGGAGGGGGGTGGGTGGGAGAGAGAGATAGAGGGAGAGAGAGAGAGAGAGAGAGAGAGGGAGGGGGGAGAGAGGGAGAGAGGGAGGGGGAGAGAGGGAGAGAGAGGGAGAGAGAGGGAGAGAGGGAGAGAGAGGGAGAGAGGGAGAGAGAGGGAGAGAGAGGGAGAGAGGGGGGGAGAGGGAGAGAGGGGGGGGAGAGAGGGAGAGAGGGGAGAGAGAGAGAGGGAGAGGGAGAGAGAGAGGGGGGAGAGGGAGAGAGAGAGAGGGGGGGGAGAGAGAGAGAGGGGGAGAGGGAGAGAGAGGAGAG